>CM072166.1:3263092-3280152 GCA_036850595.1 Rhyacichthys aspro | reverse complement strand
TTTCTTAAGTTATCTCTGTTCAATATTTACATTAGTTTGATGATCTGACACATTTAAGTCGGACAAATGTGCAAAAACAGAGCGATAAGGAGGGGGCGAACACTTTTCACGGCGCTGTATCAGTCACGCAGCAGAAGAGACGTCAGCTGCTGATGTGAGGACACTGTTCTTCAATGAAAGGCCGCTTTGTTTTATTTGACAATGACCCCGACTCCACAATATTGCCTTCATGAGTCACTGGAATAACAAACATATACGTTGTACAAGGACACTACAGAGATTCTTTATTGTCAAAATCGTATATACTTCCTGAGCATTTGATTCATTCATTTCGACTGTAAGTGACCGTAAAAGTCCTGTTTTTTCTGATTATTTTGTAAAAGTTATCATCTTTTAGCTCACATTCAACATCTTGGCAATATTTGATTAAAGTTTAACACCAATAATTCACTTCTACGACTAATACTGTTGTCGTTTTAATTATCAATCGTAAAAATAACACGGCTTTGCTCTAATTGGACACTTGAGCAATTAAAGTCAGCCTGAATTTGTCGTGTTGATTGCACAGTTTGTAGAGTCATCATAACTTGAACAACACTGAGGTTTTGTGGTTTGTATTTATTAGGATCATGAGAATGGGGTCATTTAGAAGCCAAAGAGTAGTAACTATTTACGAAACAAATTCTCTTTTTATTATAATTATACAATGCTTCAGACATTATCTAGAGTTAAATGTATAAATGACAACATTATTGGATATTTCTCATTTTTAAAGTAGGTTTAACTGTGATATTTATCTTTTTATGAACATATTTGTGTTCCTTTTATTCTTCATCCTTGTATTTCCACTCTCATTCTGTTTCTGCAAATCCTGCCGTCCTCTAAATAAGGCACGTTTCTAGTATTTTATTCCTCCTCAAAGTTTTTAGTTTGCTTCTTGTTGCTTATTTTTCGGCGAAGGGCACTGAAAATTCTTGTCCTTGGATTTGTCGACCAGTTTTTGACAGATATTGGCCCTGAATACAAATCAGCAGGAAAGAAACGCTGGGGTTTAACGTTGCAAGATGCATTTAAAAGAGAAACAGGTGGTGATTGTGGTTGATTCTGTCACTTTGAAGGGGGACAAAAGCAACGAGCATTTATAAAACACACTTCTTTAGAGCCACACTGATATATACCTGACTTTTTGGCGTTCACTGTTCATGCTCCATGTTATAAAACGTACTTTTGAGCACATTTGTGAGAAACAAAACGTAAATCTGGAGTGAATCTGTAGTTGAATTATGTGTTTTTATTTTTTGTATGACACTCTCTGCTGTGTCTCACTGCGTGTTTCTTGTTTAAATGTTTGTGTGATGACCCTTAGTGTCGCTCGGAGCTCTTTATTTAACAGAGACAAGAATATTTGATTGATATTCTCTACATCTTCTCGTTTGCGAGCTTCGTTAAAATGATCTTGTTGTGTTTTTAGCGGAGTAAGATTGAAAAAACCTCGTATTTTAGCGTTATCCTCATCACAGGAACAGGAATTAGAGGCTATCATTTTAAAGTTTTAGGATTCAGCCATGAAACTATGACCTAAAATAAATAAAAATATCTAAAATATATCACTTAGACCTTCTTTAAAGATCCTGCTTCTTTAAAACTCAGATATATCTTGCGCAGATGAAGAAGGACGGTGATAATCAACAGAAATAAAACAGAAATTAGTCCTGGAACATTGCAGATGAACAAATTAACATCACATATGCTCCAGTGAACACAGAACAGACTGTATTTTAAGCTTTTATAGTGAAGTATGAAGAGTAAAAAGCGCCACAAAACATCGATCTTTCCAGAAGCGAGCTTATTTTTCCCTCAATAATGGCCTTCCTGGTTTTGTTGAATCATAAGCCGTGTTCCTCGAGGCTAAACATTAAAAAAAACATTAAAAAATATATAAATTCTGCCAAAGATATAAATTCTGTCACGGTAACAGAACATTTACCATCACATTTGGCCTTTTCTAATTGTGCAGCAATAAAATAAAAGTAGTGCTGATGTACTAAAATCAGATTGCTCTCATAAACAGCAACTTTTCCTTAAAATCTTTGACTTAATTTGACTTTTATGCCTCAATACACGCCTAAGGCACTGTTCTAAATCTAGTAATTATGTCTAAAAATGTCAGTTCTCTTCCAAAAACACTTATTATTGAGATTACTGAGCGTAACATGGTGCTTTATTTCATTTGCCAGTTCAGTGCTGGAGCTGTGGTGCGTTCACTGACCGTAGAGCACACTGTATTAGCTTTAAATAAAAATTACATGTGACTAATTGAGACTCTGACCCAATATTAAGAAAGAGTTTTATTATTTTGCCTTCACCATTTGTTGAAAACTATAAAAACACAGTAGTGGGATTTCCATATCTGAGAAAATATTGGAAAAAGCTGTTGAAATACCAGAAGAAATGATCAAAAAACATCTAAAATAAGGTATGGCTCATGCTAAGTGTAAAAGTAAAGTGTGTGATTGTAAAATATACTTTCCAGCCTTTCCCTAAATCCATTTTGAAGTATTAGCGGCACAAAAAAAGCTCAAACTCTTTCATTTCTACCGTCGTGAATCTCAGCAGGTGTTTTTCAACTCCGAGCCACACTCAACTCCGAGCCGTCTGTTCGGGGAGATACCCGGAGACCTGTGTTTTGCCTAATTTAGCAGAGCTGGCCCTTTTAAACACCGCTGTCAGACGCAAACACAGACCTGTCGGCGCATGCAGGTAACCCAGACACACACGCAGCTCACAGGCGAATTATTTAGTCTGAAGTGTCTGCTTGATGTGTACAAACACGGAGATCCCTGCGCTCGACAAGACCGACATGAAGGAAAATGAAAGAAGCGAATGCGGGCCGAGTCGCGAAGATGCACTCGACAGTCTGTCTGTTCGGCTCAGTCTTCAAAAGGAGCTTTGAAGATTTTCTTACAAAGGACACTTAGATGTATATCTGAGGAGGCTAACTTCACTCTACAATTTAGTTCTAACTAATATTGGACTAAAGAGACGACAGATTTGTATTTTGTGTTCACTGTAGAAGCTTCAGAACTAGATACAAGCCGCTGAGGTACAGTTTTACGCCTTGTCTGGATTATACAATACATAATAAATGATACTTTTCTATAGTTTTAAAGTAAATGGTTGGAAATGTCTCCAATCTGCGCTTTACATTGACTTTTCTCTTAAAAACATACACGTACAGGTTATAAAGTGGTTTCAACTTCCCACAGTGAATGAAAATAAGTGTGAATGGTGTTATTAATAGATAATAGATGGAATATCAGGCATTGAGAGTCTAAGTACTAACACAGCAGTAGGCATCAGGCAATAACAGCAGGAAATAATAGCACGCTTTTAGTCTAATATTGTTATACTGGGACATAGAGTACTTATGCTCCATACAGTCAAGGATAACAGGCAGAATATGAATAAATAGTCCTATCTATAAGTTATATTTACACTTTATCATCCATTATTTAAAAGGGAAAGTCATTTGCTGCATTAAATCCATTGTTGTGGCAAAAAGCAATGTGCACTGAGCTCAGAAAGGCCCTGGTAATGCACCTGAGCACCTTCTAGTTTTAGGAAGACAGCACTAACCATGTTGCCTCCATGTCCTAAATATCAGTTTAACATTCACTTCTTCAGAAAACTCCTGTTTCCACAAATGATTTCCAATTCAATGTTTCAAAAAACCCAAAACATGAGGAATATTCTAGCGTTTGTTGCCGTCAAAACCGCTCCGTGAGGAATAAAAGTCATTATTTAAAGATTTCGAGTGGTGTTATGTCACGAAATAATTCTCTCTTTGCCGCAAAGAAAGCTTCAAATATTATCCTTAATTTGCAAGAATGACAAAAATATAAAAATAGTTTGTGTCTACCATTACCAGGGTTCGTATAGGTGCTTGAAAGTTCTTGAAATTCTCGTCACGTCAACCTTCTGTAAAAAGTGACCAAACTTAAAGGGACACTTCATCCAATAAATGAACATCTTTTTGATCAGACAAGTTTCATTTTTGGGTGAACTATCTCTTGTCTCTGCTCCAAAGTTTATACCAAAATGGATTTAGATGAGAAAAACTACATTCAGTGTACGTCAACATGTCATTTACTGCAGTAAGGTGCTTGAAAAACATGAAAACACACCTTGAAAGTGCTTGAAAAGTGCTGGAATTTGAACTTAAGAACCCTGCATTACCTTCTATACATTTATTTTCTGACTTCTTTTTGTAAAGCCACTGTTCCCAAACGTTTTAATTGCTTTTGCGAGACATTTGATTTTCTTAACGTAAAAACGACCCGTCTAAAACCCAACCCAACTTCTCGACTCGCGCCGCGTTCCCCCGTCCTCGTTTCTACCCTGTACTCGTCAGTATTTGCCCCGTTCTCTGCAGACGGGGCTCCACATGACGTGAGCCTGGTGTCCTGCCACGTGCCCACGGGCCCGCCGCTTTAACACATTCCAGACTCATGACGGACGCGGCTGTATATCTGCCGACCTTTCAGATGTGAGTAAAAATCCCAGCGAGACTCTTTTAGTTCGATTCCAATACTTTGATCGAGCCCAACCCCGCGGTCCCCGACTTTAACTTCTACGTAGCAACAGCTGCGTGAAGTATTGTAGCGGAGCGACGAGTGATGGCTATGCTTATCCCCCGCGCTCCTCATGTGTTGGGAATTAGGACACATGACGCCAGATCCAGTTACGTGTGCGATGGAAACACGGGTGCCAGATAACCGCAGTCGGAAGTGCGCTATTTTAACGTCCGTCGGTTAAAAGAAGAGCGGGCCACCTAGTAACAGCGAGGCTTCTGGCCACAATGAGAGGAGTTTCCATTCATTTGAGATGGAAAAGCTTGGGGATAAATTGTCCTATTCATGAATGTTTGCAGGGATACTGTACCGAGCTGGGACGGGGCCAGGATTCCAGTCAAAATGAAGAGCTCCGTCAGTGGAAGCCCCGCTCTTCAGCCAACAATTCGATTTATTTCCACCGCTGTTAATCCTTCCTCGCAGCAGCTGCAGACGACTACACACAGATAAAAGTGGATGTCGGATTCAAATGGCTGCGATAATAATAACTCCCTCTTATCATTTTTACACAACACTGGGCTTAGGTTTTGTTGCAAGAAGCATCTGCATAGTTTCAGCTTGAATTAATTCGATTTATTTCGAGCCATTGCGGAAAAAACCCCCAAAAACATACAGATATACACATAAATATATATACATACACATACATATATACATAAATATACACAATATGCATAAAAAAAGAGAAACATCATGCAACTTTTGATTTATGAAGTGATTTATTGATTGATTGCCAATTAATCAAGTCTCAAACACAAATTAACGTATCTAAGAACACTTTTTTCCGTTGTAATTTAAAATAAAGTGTTCCTTCGTGAGCTGACATGGAACTAAAGTGTCTGTGTCATCGTTACATAAGAAATTCTCAGGGTTTGTCTTTGTTCTAGTGGCGTTTGTACTTTATTTTTTCTTCTATAATGATCGTCTCCGTTTCGAGGCCGTAAATCGTCTCCGTCGAGTTCTGCTAAACGCCGCTCTTTGTCGGCTCTTGTGAGAAATGTGGGCACGGGATGGGGTTTCTTGGAGAGCTCCGAGGTTGAGTCATCACACTTGAGAACATCTCTCCGTGACGCTCGCAGCTCGGCTCTGGGGAAGTGGCAGAAGATAGTTGGCTCGGTACTCGCTCTCGTTTATTTATCCACAGAGGCTCACAGTCTCCAGTTCGCTGCAGTTTACTGTCACAGCTAATTCTCCCGGTTTCATTTTCTAACATCAGACTCTAGATATTGACACAAATGACAACTTTACTGGCTCGAAAAGATGAGGTTTTTGCTTTTAAAAATACGGATTTGTGTTTAAGTTCAGAAAGAACCAAGGATTAACTCATTAACTCCAACTCTTCTTTATGAACAAACTGTGCAGCTAATAATGCACGTAAATATTTCCACAAGTTAAAAAAGCATGTCTATTAACTGTTAAAAAGCTTTGATTTAATAAACAAATGGACTTTTAAGAGAGAAATTTCATTATGTTGCTTTTTTTAGGAGTTTTCTCTGAGGAACTGAGGAGGATTTCACACTGTTTGCTCCAGACTTTCGGACTTTTAAACCAAAGTCTTGTTTGTTTGTGATGTGATAATTCAGACTTTTGATCAAATGTAATTCACGGCCGATTAAACACACAAAGAAGAGTGAATGGAGAAGACAATGGGATAATTATTGTCTTCTTTTTGCCTGAAACATGATTATTCTTTATTGCAAACATAGTGACACATCTGCTTTTATTTACTAGACGTTTTGCACAAAAGTGTATTCCTTTCACCACAAAAACTCCAGACTATATTCTGACATGTTGCAACTTGAGCAGCTTTTATTTCTTGCCCCGACACTTAAATAAACAGGACTCAACGGTTTAATATCGAATGTATTAATGTGCATTTCCGGAGAAGCTAACGAGAGCTAATGAGTCCCGGTCACAGGAGATGTTTTTGGGTTTTTTTTTTTGTAAGATATTTTAGCTTAAGGTTCATCCGGTGTGAAAGCGCAAAAATTACCCCATTGTGCTGTGATATCACTAAGCCATCGGATTGCCTCGCTTCCTATAGCTCTTGTTTGTGCTTCAGCGGTATGTGCCTGGAGCTGAAATGATATGTCTCTGAACAATCCCCACTAATGACAGGTTAAGCTCCCCGGCTTTGATTTTGTTGCACATTGCAGCCTCGGGCCTATCTGCTGCTTTTAGCTCATGTTAAATGATGTCTCCCTTCATTTACACTTGAAAGACTACAGGAAAAACAAAAACATACGACCGGAGACCTCTTTAAAGTTAAGTTTTAAGAGGTCTGGGTCACCTGGAGCAATTTGTTAAAGAGTTATTGCTGTGTGCTCAACCAAGTGTTCGATATCTATAACTCTTTAGCTTTTTTTTTCGATTGAGAGAGCTTTGGAAACACAAGAAGAATGGGAAATAGAAGATAACGTAAAGAGAACTGAAGTATGAAGTGAAATAAACTCATTAATGTTAAGTTTAGACATGTTTTTAAGGAGTTTTTTACTTCTGTTTGAGGCAAATCCTTTTTAATCTTCATAAAAACCAAATGGAAACTCAAAAAGGAGACACATTTTGATGCATGAACCGCGTGTGGCTTGATTTATATTGAGAATAGTGACTTTTGCTTGTTCTTTTGCCCGAGAAATCCCACTTTTTGTCACCCGAGTGTGTGTGTAGGTGTCGGACTCCCACTGCTGTTTTGAAGAGCGCAGAGACACTCCTTCAAAATGACATACAGTAAATATCTGTCTTCTAAGATGCTGTAACCAACGTGTGGAATTTGGTGAACTGCTGAGCCAAAGGGTCTCATGTGTTTACTTTTTTCAAGCCTCTCTGCTGCAGTATTTTTTTCTTTTCTTCGCTTCAGAGTCACCCACTCACCGACATAAATTATTACCCGCTGTGCTCGGCCCCCTTCATAATAACCTCAGTGTGATGCTCACTCACACTGCTCCAATCTCAGCCAGAGCCACACTTAACCTCTGAATTTTAACATGGTCGCCTCTTTATGTTTTACACCTGCATTTGAACGGAATACTCTTTCTTTAGACGTACCCTCGCTCTCTTGATGCTCTTTTCACAGAGTATTATTGAAGCTACATAGGCTACAAATGAACTATAAATGGCACGTATGTAACACGAATGTGCTTGTTTAAAATTGTCTGAAATAATGGCTTTAAATCTTAGACCAGAGGTGTCAAACCTGTTGTGTTGAGGGGCCGCAGTTGTTGAAAATGGTGACATTTGGATACAGCGAAAAGGTTTTAGTTGGATTTAAACAGGTTTTAGATGGATTTGAGCAAGTTTTAATTGGATTTAAACAGGTTTTAGGTGGATTTAAACAGGTTTTAGATGGATTTGAGCAAGTTTTAATTGGATTTAAACAGGTTTTAGGTGGATTTAAACAGGTTTTAGTTGGATTATAACAGGTTTTAGATGGATTTGAGCAGGTTTTAATTGGACTATAACAGGTTTTAGATGGATTTGAACAGGTTTTAGTTGGACTATAACAGGTTTTAGATGGATTTGAGCAGGTTTAGATGGATTTGAGCAGGTTTTCATTGGATTTAAACAGGTTTTAGATGGATTTGAACAGGTTTTAGTTTGATTATAACAGGTTTTAGATGGATTTGAGTAGGTTTTAGTTGGGTTATAACTGGTTTTAGATGGATTTGAGCAGGTTTAGATGGATTTGAGCAGGTTTTAATTGGATTTAAACTGGCTTTAGATGGATTTAAACAGGTTTTAGTTGGATGTGAACAGTTTTTAGATTGATTTGAACAGGTTTTAGTTGGATTATAACAGGTTTTAGATGGATTTGAGCAGGTTTTAATCGGATTTAAACTGATTTTAGATGGATTGGAACAGGTTTTAGTTGGATTATAACTGGTTTTAGATTGATTTGAACAGGTTTTAGTTGGATTATAACTGGTTTTAGATTGATTTGAACAGGTTTTAGTTGGATTATAACAGTTTTTAGATTGATTTGAACAGGTTTTAGTTGGATTATAACTGGTTTTAGATTGATTTGAACAGGTTATAGTTGGATTATAACAGGTTTTAGATGGATTTGAGTGGGTTTTAGGTTTTATCTTGCCATAATTTGCAGTTTATACTCTTCTAGTTTCAAAATTCAGCTTCAAATACACTTGAATTTTATGGAAACAGATCTTGTGACTCCTTTTCATCTTAGACCAGAGGTGTCAAACTCAAAGTGCAATCGTTAGTAAGAATCCTTTCAGGGGCCGCAGACGGTGACATTTGGGAAGCTTTTATTAAATTCTGAAAGTGAGATTTCGTCTTTATTCGAGGACATTAATTTCGTCTATTTATGTAAACTGGTTTAAGTTGCATTTGAACAAGTTTAAGTTGGATTTGAATAAGATTTAGTTAGATTTGAATTGGTTTTAGTTGGATTTCAATAGGTTTGAACAAGATTTAGTTAGATTTGAATTGGTTTTAGTTGGATTTCAATAGGTTTGAACAAGTTTTAGTTGCATTTGAACAGGTTTTAATTGGATTTCAACAGGTTTTAGATGGATTTGAATAAGATTTAGTTAGATTTGAATTGGTTTTAGTTGGATTTCAATAGGTTTTAGATGGATTTGACCAAGTTTTAGTTGCATTTGAACAGGTTTTAATTGGATTTCAACAGGTTTTAGATGGATTTGAATAAGATTTAGTTAGATTTGAATTGGTTTTAGTTGGATTTCAATAGGTTTTAGATGGATTTGAATAAGATTTAGTTAGATTTGAATTGGTTTTAGTTGGATTTCAATAGGTTTTAGATGGATTTGAACAAGTTTTAGTTGCATTTGAACAGGCTTTAATTGGATTTCAATAGGTTTTAGATGGATATGACCAAGTTTTAGTTGCATTTGAACAGGTTTTAATTGGATTTCAATAAGTTTTGGATGGAATTGAACATTTATCTTTGTGGGAAAAAACAAATCCGTCTAAAACATGTTGAAATCCAGTTAAAATCTAGAGCCAGAAAAACTAAATATATTGAAGGGCCACAAAAAAACATTGCAAAGGGCTGCATTTGGCCCCGGGGCCTTGAGTTTGACATGTGTGCCTTAGACCGTGACATTAACAGTCATATTTGCATGAACAGCTTATTTGAGAAAGGCTATTATGCTAATAGTCCGTATTATTCAGAGAGTCTGCTATACTCCACTCTGAAGATTATATAACAACTCAGCAAGATTTTTCTTTCCCTTTTTTCCATTTTAAGGTCAGAACTCTTAGCGTTAGCCATTCTTACAGTAGCACAAAGGTATAGCTCTCTCTTTAGCACTGGCTGCACTTTATTTATTAATACAGTGGTGGAAAAAAGAATACAGACACCCTTAAAATTTGACACAATCTCAAATATTATCATGATATATTTGAGATTGTGTCAAATTCAAAAGGTGTGGCTGCATTAGACACAAACAAATACAAATGATGTTGGGTTTTTTTTGTTTATTTACAAGAAAAACTAACAAAACTAAATTTTTGACAGTTTCAATGTCACTTCTCAACATTATTGGAGCAAAGTAAACAAATAACAGAGATTGTGTTTCAAAAAAAAATGCACTTAAAGCAGTTTCATGGCCACAAGCTGCAATAAAAGACGTTGACATAATCATAAATGATAAATGCGAGTGTGAATGGTTGGAATCCCTTTGATTTAATGGCATTTGTACCGGAATGCAGCAGGAAAAACAGGTAAAATAGATCAAAAACAGTAAATAAATTAATAGAAGAACTGTTTTACTGTTGTATTTATGGCAGGCTTTGTCATTTTGAATCTATGTTACGGTAATGTAATCATCCAACTGCTGGTAAAATGATTATATTGTAAAGTGGTCAGGCTCCATACTCCTTTATGATTTGCTTGGTATAAAAAATATGGAATTATAATGCAAAAACAAACTAATTCCCGTTCATTTAGCTCTCTGAAACCCTTAAGTCTCAGCCATTCTTCAAGATGGCAGACTACGTTTTTGATTTTACAGTTTTTTTGAGACAATAACAAAGTAAAAAAGCTCAACCATACAGTATCAATGTCTATATTTTTCCGAACAAGAATAAAGTTTCTTCTGTCTTTGTGGCTAGTTCGAACACGTTTGACCTTGTCTGACTACATTATCTACATGTACTCTCAGCAAATGAGCCCAGTATAAGCAGGTTGAGCAGGAGCTGTGCACGACATGGTTTTAATTGGTTCTTCGCCTCCACACTGTGTATTTAAAACCATGCATAACACTCACCTACTCAATCCTTAACCTTCAGAAAACAGCACTTAAAGGCATCGGATTGGTAGCAAATGTAAATAACGCCAACATAACTGAAAGAAAAACATATCCACTGTGCAGATGTGTTTGATACTATACTTTTACTGTACATCATCGTTAAATGAGCTCACTTTAGTTCATTTTAGCCTCAGATTACTTTTTTATTCCCTGGGTTTGTGCTGTCAGGCTTAACCCTTGCCATCCGTCTACAATCCCAAAACGACTTCAATCCAAAGTGTCTAGAGTTCAAGGTTTTAGTTGGATTATAACAGGTTTTAGATGGATTTGAGTAGGTTTTAGATGGATTCGAACAGGTTTTGATTGGATTTAAACAGGTTTTGATTGGATTTAAACAGGTTTTAGATGTATTTGTGAGGGTTTTAGTTGGATTTGAACAGGTTTTAGTTGGATTTAAACAGGTTTTAGATGGATTTGAGCAAGTTTTAATTGGATTTAAACAGGTTTTAGATGGATTTGAGCAAGTTTTAATTGGATTTAAACAGGTTTTAGATGGATTTGAGCAAGTTTTAACTGGATTTAAACAGGTTTTAGATGGATTTGAACAGGTTTTAGTTGGATTTGAACAGATTTTAGATGGATTTGAACAGGTTTTAGTTGGATTATAACAGGTTTTAGTTGGATTTGAACAGGTTTTAGATGGATTTGAACAGGTTTTAACTGGATTTGAACAGGTTTTAGATGGATTTGAGCAGGTTTTGATTGGATTATAACAGGTTTTAGGTGGATTTGAGCAGGTTTTAATTGGATTTCAACATGTTTTAGATGAATTAGAGAGGGTTCTAGTCGGATTTCAACAGATTTTAGATGGATTTGAACAGCTTTAAGTTGGATTATAAATGTTTTTAGATGGATTTGAGCAGGTTTTATTTGGATTTGAAGAGGTTTTATATTGATTTGAACAGATTTTACTTTGTGATATTGATGGATTACATCTCCCTAATGTCTCTTGTTAGTCAGCACCGTGCTGCATTTACGCTTCATGAGAAACAACAAAAAGCCCCAGAGTTCCAGAGTTCAGTAAAAAAGCTGAATGTCTCTTTCTGTTCTGTTTCAAGAGATCCTGTTGTGGTAGAAAAGCATAAAAGGGACTATTTTCTATGTTGCCAAAGTTGAAAAGACACACACACACACACAATCTTGCCATAATTTGCAGTTTATACTCTTCTAGTTTGAAAAATTCAGCTTCAAATACACTTGAATTTTATGGAAACAGATCTTGTGAGTCCTGCAGTAAACCCAGCCCAATCTCTTGTGTCAGTTTACATCTGGCAGGGTTCAGGCCCGGTCCAGATGTTCTCTCAGCGCTCACACCGAAGAGGAAGCACTCGGGCACGTCTCGCTGGCATTTCCTTTTTCCAAGTGTCGCTCGTCCAAAACTCATTCAAAAGAAACAACAACAAAAAAAACAGCCATTGTGGGGTTGAATAGAGCAGCTTTCTTTATGATCGATGGAGAAATGACGTGAAAGAAGTGGGTGTTGAATTAAAAAAAAAGGGAAATACACGCTTTGGTGATTGTTCTCTCATGGGAAAATGAAATGACTACACAAAGAAACAGAGCCAGGGGAAAATATAGTCTTTGAATGTGGTGGTTCCAAACATCGTGTTCACAAAATGACCTCTTTTTCTCCGCGGAGGTAACAAACGTATTCTGGTCGGAGGATGAACGAGGACACGTGGACCGTTGGAGGTTTTTCTTTCACAGTAAAAATAGAATCGATGTGAAAAGACAGAGGACGTCTTGGGGATGTGTTATTGTTACTTGTGCAGTTATTCTTTCTCCAGCTGATAATCCGACAGTGCAGTGAGTTGAATAAGTCTTGAAAACTTTTACATCGTAGGTGCACTTCTCTCCAGAGTCTTGTAGCTGACCTCACATTATTTGACATTTTTGGCACTAGGTCTGAACAGGTTTGAGGTGGATTTGAACAGGTTTTAGATGGTTTTGATTTTTGCTACAAAGATGAACCTCCCACTACCTACTACAACCTGTTGAATCCAACTAAAACTCGTTCAAATTGGACTAAAACCTGTTCAAATAAATGTAAATCCTGTTCAAATCCAACTTAAACCTGTTCAAATCCAACTAAAAGCTCTTCAAATCATCTAACATTTGTTCCAGTCCGCCTAAATCCTGTTCAAATCCACCTAAAACTTGTTCAAATCTGAGTCAAACATGTTCACAAATTAAGATGAAATCTCACATTCAAAATTTTATCTCCTTCGGCCCCTGAAAGGATTCATTTTAACTACTGCGGCCCCTCACCAATTTGAGTTTGACACCACTGCTTTAACGGCTTCTTTACTGGGGTCTTCCTTTAATGTAACAATGAGGATTCTTTAGTATCGTGTTTATGCTAAAGTCACTGGGAATTGTCTTTCTTTGGAGAATAAAGAAGATGAAACATAACTAGAAACAAAAAAAAATCAAAATGTCATTATGGAACTTTGCTGTAATCAACTTCAAAACTCTTTAAAATAGCATCGAGACCATCTTGGCCTTAATGCTGGACTGAAGGCAGCTTTTTAAAGTTTTTGTTGTCGTCTCACTCTCTGTTTCTCAAATATACAGGTCCATTTAATGCATGTGACAAACTTTTCATAACCCTCCATGAGTTTGGAATGAATGTAAAACCGGATTTTATTGGCGTATCTTTCTGGGGTCTAAAAGTCTCCGTCTTGTTTTGGTTTTGAGGACACTCTGGTCTCAGTTTAATGTGATTTAAGGCAGATTCTTTACCTGACGTCCTCTTATTAAAATGAAACTCGCTTTATAAGAATTCGCCATCTACCAGAAAAGGTTCTTGAAAGTATCTCTGGTACAAATATTCAGAAGAAGACCTCCAGATGCTGCCAGATGATCATAAACAACACAATAAATCAACATTCTCATTTATCTTACTGTGCTTTCGGTGTAATTTGTGTTTTTTAACGTGGATACACATTATTTCTGATGGAAAAAAGGCAGCTGTTTTACCAAAAAAAATACAAAATAAAATTCGATATTGTATTATTTTCAGTAAATAAATGCAGTTTGCAATTTAGACGTTTTTTACTGGGATTATTGCATATTCTCATTCGTTCTCATCAGTTTTTGCTCGAATAAACAGAATATTTCTTGTGTCAGGAGGCGTATGCACAGCTGGAAGGAAGCAAACAGGAAATGGAAATATGGTATTTATTTATTGTATGGATTGTGGTTTTGTAATAAGCAAATATAAAGGCCTCCATCTGAGACCTGCCCATTTGGTTTGTATTGGACTGCCCACATTGTGCTGTTTTTAGATAAAGGTGCCATGAGTGTAGGTGAATATATGTTGAGATTTAGCATTTGATTTAAAAAAGCTGTGTAATCAAAATTTAGCAAACAATAATGTGACTTACCTTCATCTAAACCTTGCACTGGCCCCAAAGGGTACACTTCTTTTCTTTTCCACAAACCTTCTCATGCTTTTTCCTTATTTTTCTCTCTTTTCGAACACTCACTGGTGCAGCTTGTTGTTGCCCAGAGTTGATTCATAACCTACAATTCTCTGGGCATCTCTCGTCACAGCGCGACAAGAGACTGCAGCTTGGATCAGATTTGAGTCTTGTAATAATGGTGTTTGCAAAAAATCACACAACGCGGAGGGTCTCGATTGATTTGAAGAGGTTTTAGATGGATTCGAACAGGTTTTGATTGGATTTAAACAGGTTTTAGATGGATTTGAAGAGGTTTTAGATTGATTTGAGAGGGTTTTAGTTGGATTTGAAGAGGTTTTAGATTGATTTGTGAGGGTTTTAGTTGGATTTAAACAGGTTTTAGTTGGATTTGGACAGGTTTTAGTTGGATTTGAACAGGTTTTAGATTGATTTGAGCAGGTTTTAGATGGATTTGAACAGGTTTTAGTTGGATTTAAACAGGTTTTAGATGGATTTGAAGAGGTTTTAGATGGATTTAAACAGGTTTTACATGGATTTGAGCAGGTTTTAGATGGATTTGAACAGGTTTTAGTTGGATTTGAGCAGGTTTTAGATGGATTCGAACAGGTTTTGATTGGATTTAAACTGGTTTTAGAGGGATTTGAACAGGTTTTAGATTGATTTGAGAGGGTTTTAGTTGGATTTGAACAGGTTTTGATTGGATTTAAACAGGTTTTAGTTGCATTTGAGCAGGTTTTAGATGGATTCGAACAGGTTTTGATTGGATTTAAACTGGTTTTTAAGGGATTTGAACAGGTTTTAGATTGATTTGAGAGGGTTTTAGTTGGATTTGAACAGGTTTTGATTGGATTTAAACAGGTTTTAGTTGCATTTGAGCAGGTTTTAGATGGATTCGAACAGGTTTTGATTGGATTTAAACTGGTTTTTAAGGGATTTGAACAGGTTTTAGATTGATTTGAGAGGGTTTTAGTTGGATTTGAACAGGTTTTGATTGGATTTAAACAGGTTTTAGATGGATTTGAACAGGTTTTAGATGGATTCGAACAGGTTTTAGTTGGATTTGAACAGGTTTTAGATTGATTTGAACAGGTTTTAGTTGGATTTAAACAGGTTTCAGATGGATTTAAACAGGTATTAGATGGATTTGAACAGGTATTAGATGGATTTGAACAGGTTTTAGATGGATTTAAACAGGTTTTGATTGGATTTAAACAGGTTTTAATTGGATTTGAACAGGTTTTAGATTGATTTGAACAGGTTTTAGTTGGATTTAAACAGGTTTCAGATGGATTTAAACAGGTATTAGATGGATTTGAACAGGTTTTAGATGGATTTAAACAGGTTTTGATTGGATTTAAACAGGTTTTAATTGGATTTGAACAGGTTTTAGATTGATTTGAGCAGGTTTTAGATGGATTCGAAGAGGTTTTGACTGGATTTAAACAGGTTTTAGATGGAATTAGATGGATGCAGCTTGTATCAGATTTGAGTCTTGTAATAATGGGAGATTGCAAAAATCACACAACATGGAGGGTCTCTGAAGAAATACGCAACAAGTACAAGTCCAAACCGAAAGATTTGACGTAAATCCATAAAGTATCAGAGTAACCAGTATTGTGCATGAACAGAACTAGATATATAACTACTACTTGCTCTCCACAAAGTTCAACTGAGGATACTTCTTTCATTCTAAAGTTGAACGGTGTATATTTAGTGACTGGTTTTGTGCACAGGTGGAGGCTGCACACGTAAACATCGTTTCCAGCCCCGGGCCCTGTTCCTCTGTGATTTTGGCGTTGGTATGAGATTATTACATGTTCCAGAGTGAGAAGACACATGGGCTTTGAGTCACGAGCTACAATTAAGCTGTGGTCAAGAACAAACGGTGTCAGCGAGGGTCAAATGTGTGGAGCTTGAAAAAGAGAAACAAAGGAGGATGAGTGTTTTGTCGTGTTGTTGTACAGCAGAATACTACGTGTGCTTATGTAACACTTTCCCTTCGTGTGAATTATTTCTCATTTAAAAACAGGTTTCTGATGTAATCCTCGTATTATATTGAGTGAAAACATTAAACAGACAGGAGTGTGTGAGGGGATACACTCAGAACATGTCATTTACAGATTAAAAACTGTTTTTACCCAAGAGCCATTGCCACCTCAAATGCTGCCAAAATTGAATCTTTTAAGTGCACTATTTTGTTTATTTTGTGCAATTTTTAGGGAGAAGTGCAAAGCTAAATGTGATGGATGTGTGTGTTTTAACTCACAGGACTTAATCTTTTTATTTATTTTTATTTATTTATACCTGCACCTTTGTTGTACAATGTTAAATGACAAATACATTTATCATACATTTTGAAAGCAGTGCATTTAAGCGAGTTACTAATTAGGAGACTTTATAGAGATGATGTCATTCTGTTTTGTTGTGTGTTTGACTCAGCTTTGGTTTCACTTAAAGTTTCCCACAATGCATCATAAACAGTTTGTTGAGACATTTCCTTAAACTGTGCACAATAAGTTTGAAGAAAACAAGTTAAAACACAAGTTAGACCTTCTTTAGCGACTTATAAATCATAATAATAAGACTTATGTACTGTCATATTTGTGCTTATAATTTATGAGTTACTGTGTATAAAATGGAGCACTATTCGCAGAATCCATAAGGTGCTTGTTTACATAAAGTATCTTAACGGAATAACAGAATAAATAGTTAAT
>CM072166.1:2930932-3258119 GCA_036850595.1 Rhyacichthys aspro | reverse complement strand
CAATTATTTTTGTCATTATTGATCAATTTTTACAGGATTACTCATTGACTTTGGAAATATATTGGATTTATTGAACAAAACAGTGAATTCTCCTTAAAATAAATAATATAATCAAACATATAAATAAACAGATTCAAAAATAAACAGAAATAATAATTAATAATTTTTTTTGAAAATTTAAGTTTAAAATTCAATTAATTGCCCAGCCCTACTTTACTTCCTTATTGACAAGCAGTATCGACCAATGGGAGCGCTCCTTTGGAAGCGAGCTGTGATTGGACAAAGCTCGCCTTCAGTTTTTTAAAATCCTTGATAATTAGGGCCAAAATGACTTCTAAAGGTGTTGTTTTTTTACATGTGATTCTTATTACAATATGTTATTAGATGATTAAACAGTTATTTTACTTTATAAGCAAAAGTTGCATCTGAAGACATAATAACGCCTGGTTGTGGTGCCTGGATCAATTCTATTTCTAGTTTCAGACAGTAAGGTCAGAGGAAGTGCTGGTTAAAGAATAACCCATGTGTTTAAAGCTTGACGGGGTGGATGGGGGTGGGGGTGCTGAGCAGGGGTCAAAAGGGGCAGGTCGGGTCGTTTGAGTTATTCAGGGTGAAAGAGGAAGGCAAACATAACGATTTCTAAAGCTGTCAGAGCAGAGCACGAGTGAGATTCAGAGCACAGTGCATGTCATAAAAGAACATTACAGTCACAAAGATGTACATTTAATACCTGTGGGTTTCCTTAGAACTTCGTATTATATATATTTTAAAGGTATTTGAAGTGTTTTAACATAGATTTATAGAACAAAGAGGGCTCTGGGATAAAGCAACAAGTCAACTTTGAAATGTAAATTCTTGTTTGTAGCTTGAAGGAATAGCCATTTACGGTTGCATTTGAAGTTGTTTTTGATTTATTTCCATCTTTCAGATCTTTAAATTCAAAAAGCTGCTTCAATTTTCTACCATTAAGAGTCTTAACCTTGAAGCAGCCCTGCGTTACTTTTGTCCAGTAGAGGGCGGCGCTGTCCGTGTTGCGTTATTTCACGGACGTCATTTATTTTCAAGTGGAGACTATCAAAGTCTTCTGAAACAGCGGGTTAATTTTAGTGTATTTTGACTCTACTAGGGTCCAGTGTATTGTTACCTTTGAGGTTTCTGTCCAGCTGAGAGTACTGTTAGTGAGATGATTCTACTGAGCTCATGTGTAAGAACCATTAAATTATTATGAGAATATACATTTTTGGGCTAAAAGTGACGCAGGGATACTTTAACTTCACGTGTTGCGCCGTTTAAATGCAAAGCAACCAGAGCCAAAGACACTATATTAACACTAATAGCTCTTGCTACCTTTGTTTTCTAAGAAATAAAAGGACATGTAGCATTCTTTCTTCTTGGAATAAAATAATTTATCATAACGAGACAAGAAAGGTTTGTTTTTGTTTTTGATCATACACCCACATGAGCAAGGATTCTCTTTTGACCAATAAATAGACAATGAAAGTCTCTAAAATACACTGTACTGACCCGACCAATACTAACACAAGTGTAATTGGCTTTTATCGCTTAATGTTTTGAAAGGCAAAGAGTGAAAGACATGTTAAATACCATAATAATACACAAGCTAAAGGTCTGTTTGTACTATTATTATTATTATTATTATTACTCTTGTTGACACTAAGCAGAGCTACAAATAAAAATATGACCCTGTTAAGTGTTTTTCTAAAGTGAAATCTCTCAATCCATGATAATAACAACGGGGCTTCTGCTGCTGAATCACCCATAATCCTCTGGTGTGACATTGGCATTCAGTAATTGCATCTAAAGCACAAAGTCTTCTCGATCCACGTGAGTTCCAGCGGCACTAATGACCTGTGGTTTTCATATGTTCGGGTAGAAATCTCTGGATTCAATCAATGTTCGTTTCAATCCGTGGAGTTCTCTTCTATAAACAACACTGTGCAGATTGATTATCGTGTTTCTGCAGAGTTCAAGTTTCCTGTTGATGAGGCCCGTCATTAATGAATGGGAATAACACTGCTTGAACTGGGTCTCTGTGGATGCAGCATCGGACAGCGTTTTTAAAGTAATATCACGCGTCTCAAACACATTTATGGATTTAAACATGTTGACGTTGACTGAAGTATTTCGCTCAGGCAAATTATAAATGAAAAGAAGGCTGCCATTTTTCAAGACGAGATGAGATTTTGACTGATTGACACAGAGCCGGTGTACGCCATTGTTTTCTTTCTCTTGTTTGTGTCTTCTCATTCACTTTTTCACTGTTTATCTCCAACAAGATGATTTAAAAGTGCATCTTGAATCCTTATTTCACCCTGTCTCTCCATTATACTGAGTTTTTCACCTTCGTTATGTTTTAATCTCACTAGATCTTGTCACATCCCTATTGTCTGTGTAATAGTGATAAATCGTCTCTGTGGTAAAGAAATGCATACGAGCTTTTTGTTTTCGTATCCTTCACGTTATCTGCAGCCCAGAGTTATTGTTTAGAGCCACATCTGCCGCTCGAGGGGTCGGGTTAAGCTTAAGAGAAAGTGATTAGAGCCTTGTGTTTCAATATATATTTTAGATTTTAACGATTTCCAAAGACTTTCTCGTGGATACTGTTATCGGAAACAAGACATCCAGGTGTACTTTAGGAAAGGCCAAAGCACATTTAAAAAGTAAACTGCTGAAAATGTTTTATCACAGTATTGGAAAATGTGTTCTTTTCTGCAGTCTGCAGGATGGATGTCTCAGAAAAAGAGATAGTGCCTTCAGAAACTAATAGCGCTGGGACTAGGAGGAAGTATTCCACTAAAAGTATTAGTTTGGAGACTCAGTGGAGCAACAGACACACAACAAACGTGATACTGAACAGCCGTCCCGTTTATCTAACTTATGGTCTACCTTTTGAACAAACCCAGAGGAAATAACACAGATGGAAAAATCAGTATGAAAACAAGAGGAAAAAATAATAATTAACCAACACAGCTGCCCTAAACCTCCTCGTGAGACTGAATAAATGTAGCTCTAGTCCAGAAATGTTCATGGAGCTGCAGAAATTCAAGACTCTTCTCTTTAAATGGACAAATCCAATGTGCTATATTGATATAAATACACACTAATGACATCAGCGTTTGACTCGTGTTTCATTTTGCTCAAATTCTTTATCTTTATTTACTTTTGGATAAATGTGTTCCTGGAGATAAGACTTCACTGGGCACTCCGAGTAAAGCATGAACATCTATAAGTGTCCTGCTTATGATTTATTTGTTTATACATCATAGTTATGAAAGAAAAGAGAGGGAAATTGAAATAAATCACCGAACTAATCTTCTCCCGACAGCTGTGTGCAGTTCTGTCGGTGACGAGTCTGTCCTCGCCAAAGCTCAGTAGGGAAGCACCTTTGGACTTTTCCAATACATTTAACACGCACTGGTGCAGCGGGGAATGCTTTTGATATAAAATTTATTAAATCCACGGCTCCCTGTTGCTTCGCTCTGTTCTGGGTCCATAAACAAAACAACACCGGCTCCTATAAAACCATAGGTGGCAGGTCTTTTTAATCACAACATCACACCAACCTGCTGCGGGTGAAAATGCAGATGTCGGCTGCAGAAAATGGAAAACCTGACCCTGAATAATGTACAGACCAGACCCACTTCTACATTCATGAGGCCGGAGGAAAAGGTTTAGTTAAAGTTTAGTCCGAGGAGTTTTATGCAACATTTATACGTGGTCTGAACCAACAAATATTGCACAAAAACACTGATTTATTTTCTTTCCTTTGTTTGGAAGAAGTTGAGGGATGCAGGAGTATCACAGGGTACACTCTGAACAATAACCAGTCAATCAAAGGCATAATACATAAGACAAACAGTGACAGATAACCATATACATCACATTCATTCACCACAGGGAATTCAGAGTCACCAATTCACCTGAACACACTTGTTTTTGGAGGATACTGCAGCAAAAAGTCTATTCATATTCATTTATTTAGCCCAAATGTTTAAATTTGGGGTGAATAAATGTATTTTATTGTCTCTCTATGTTGCTAAGGTGATATAGTGTAACTTAACAAACTAATAATACTGGTAAATACCCAAAATTGTGGCGCTAGTTATTCTCTTTCAACTAGTCGAATAAGCTCCGTTTTCTGGCCTTTATTTGAGCTCCTTACTTTAGGACTGTGTTAAAAAAGTGGGTCACGGAAGATTAATACATTTAAATTTAATGTCCACAGTCAATTGATGTAATAATATGATCAAATATGATTAACGTTTTGTTAAAAAGGAATTAAATCATACCACAAAGGTAGAAAAGATAGAAAAGAATAGGCTAAAAGTAAGAAACAATTTAAAAAAAATTAGAAAAATTAACAAAAAATCGTGTTTAAACAGATCTTTTGGTCTTTTTAAATATGGATCCCTGAAAAGAAAATCCAAGGAACACTCTACTGTAGCATGTGGTGTATTTTTTCAAGACTGTGTTCAATAGTTATGGCCATTATCTCCTTCTTTGGTCCGATTGGCTGTATTTTTCAGCTTTTATTGTTGAGCTGGTGAAGAAAAAGAAGCTAAAGTGCTGCAGGGAGTCAGTGAGGTTGTACAGCAGCTAAAGTGGAGGCTGCGATACCTGCGGCAGCGCTAAAGCAGGTGGAAAATGATTATAATTCAGGGGTTTGGACTCGAACGGCACAAACTGTGAGTGTTGTTCCAGTGCTGCTCTGTGCCAGGCCATTTTCCTGATTAGTTCCACCTCTTTGGGTTTAAAACAGCTAATCAGCGAACTCACCGGCGCTCGCTGAGGCAGGATCAACGCCACAGACTGCCATATATACCACTTCAGAAATCACAAACTGGGCTGAATCCTTTAGAAGGCAGTGGAATTATAGGAAAATGAACTACTTGTCGTATAAAAAGAGCAGCAAAAATCATGCAAAGTGTAATTACCAAGGAAAACTCTCTTTTTTATATAAGTACTAAAAGCAAAAAGGTTTTCCAGAAGTGACCTCCTCAGCCAGAAGAAGAAAAATGTTTTAAAGATGAAATCCCTAATGAATTTACTTTTATTTGTAAAGATAGCCCACAATCACATCTAATCTGATGACTTTGTCCAGATTTACCAACTTTATGATTGATTTGTACAGGTTTTAGATGGATTTTAAGAGGTTTAAGTTGGCTTTAAACTAGTTTTAGATAGATCTGAACAGGTTTTAGTTGAATTTGAACAGGTTTTAGATGGATTTTAAGAGGTTTAAGTTGGCTTTGAACTAGTTTTCGATAGATATGAACAGGTTTTAGTTGAATTTGAACAGGTTTTAGATGGATTTTAAGAGGTTTAGGCTGGCTTTGAACTAGTTTTAGATAGATCTGAACAGGTTTTAGTTGAATTTGAACAGGTTTTAGATGGATTTTAAGAGGTTTAAGTTGGATTTGAACTAGTTTTAGATAGATCTGAACAGGTTTTAGTTGAATTTGAACAGGTTTTAGATGGATTTTAAGAGGTTTAAGTTGGCTTTGAACTAGTTTTAGACAGATCTGAACAGGTTTTAGTTGAATTTGAACAGGTTTTAGATGGATTTTAAGAGGTTTAAGTTGGATTTGAACTAGTTTTAGACAGATCTGAACAGGTTTTAGTTGAATTTGAACAGGTTTTAGATGGATTTTAAGAGGTTTAAGTTGGATTTGAACTAGTTTTAGATAGATCTGAACAGGTTTTAGTTGAATTTGAACAGGTTTTAGATGGATTTTAAGAGGTTTAAGTTGGCTTTGAACTAGTTTTAGATAGATCTGAACAGGTTTTAGTTGAATTTGAACAGGTTTTAGATGGATTTTAAGAGGTTTAAGTTGGCTTTGAACTAGTTTTAGATAGATCTGAACAGGTTTTAGTTGAATTTGAACAGGTTTTAGATGGATTTTAAGAGGTTTAGGCTGGCTTTGAACTAGTTTTAGATAGTTCTGAACAGGTTTTAGTTGAATTTGAACAGGTTTTAGATGGATTTTAAGAGGTTTAGGTTGGCTTTGAACTAGTTTTAGATAGATCTGAACAGGTCTTAGTTGAATTTGAACAGGTTTTAGATGGATTTTAAGGGGTTTAGGCTGGCTTTGAACTAGTTTTAGATAGATCTGAACAGGTTTTAGTTGAATTTGAACAGGTTTTAGATGGATTTTAAGAGGTTTAGGCTGGCTTTGAACTAGTTTTAGATAGATCTGAACAGGTCTTAGTTGAATTTGAACAGGTTTAAATGGATTTTAATAGTTTTGGATGGATTTGAACAGATTTAAGTTGGATCTGAATAGATTTTAGTTGTATTTGAACAGTTTTAGATGGATTTGAACAGGTCTAAACTTCATGTTCATGTCTGGACTAAAGGCAAGACCTGGAGAAGGAGTTATTGCTGTGGTTTACAATTGGCCTTCTGACTGACATTTAAGATTGTTCCGTTACTGGGAGCAGAAATGTGCATATAACAAGGAGATATAATACTGTCTCATATTAGCATACAAATGGAAAAAAATCAGAAA
This sequence comes from Rhyacichthys aspro, assembly GCA_036850595.1. Taxonomy (NCBI): domain Eukaryota; kingdom Metazoa; phylum Chordata; class Actinopteri; order Gobiiformes; family Rhyacichthyidae; genus Rhyacichthys; species Rhyacichthys aspro. The sequence continues at coordinate 3,251,589 of CM072166.1, read as the reverse complement.
GAAAGGGTTTGCAAATTCTGTCAGCGGATAATGTTTGAATGGATCCAAAAAAGCAGACACTTACTCTGTTCTGTCCATCATTGGAGTCACATCTTTTAATTAAGCAGTTTTCAGTGGATTATATACAATAGATTATTATAAGGAGCCATGTAAACTCTTTAGACCCCCACTCGATGTAGCCATGGTTTATTTGAAGTCATCTACAGCCGCGGAAACTTAAAATAAACGCGCTCCTGCACAGCATCTGACCCAGAGAGCAGCTGCGTATACCCCTTAGCCTCTTCGGAAAGTCCCCCTTACTTTATTTACCCCCGTGTCCCGAGCCACACACCTGCCTCCGTCTGCGGCGCCCCCTCCTCACGTCTAAATAGTTCCCTCGGTTGCACCTGCTCACTCGCAACTTGGACAAAATCCGTCATTTTCGGGAGACGACCGCTACAAATATTACTACTGGCATCGGCATGTGACAGAAATGTGGAAATTATGAGTAAAAATAACAAGCTTTAGCTCTCCCTCGACGGCGGAGCTAAAGAAGGGTCTCTTTTACGAAGCTAACGCGACCCGCTTCAGGTGCTGATGTTTCCTTTGGCTGAGCACACTCTTTGCCTTGTAATTTGCCCACTTATGTCAAGAGGCTCTCATCACTGAAAAAGAAGCCTTTAACCTAATGTTAGCGGACTAAAAGAAAAATAAAAAGACACAAGGTTATACAGTCATTTCGCTCCGGTCCATCTGATCTACGTCATTCACATTTCTCTTCCTGTTTCCTGTCTGTTGCCATTTAAAGAGGAAAGAGCAACGGACAGAAAATGTCAGCCTCATCAATGAAATATGTGACATTTAAAGAAATGTTCAGTATTACGTAAATGTGGTTCTTTCAGTCACTTCTGGACGGATCGTTTATTCCACAGTGGGCCCCAGTTTGGAGAAGTAGGCAGGAGCAACACCGTACGCTGGGGTCGTAGGAAAAGTAAAAAAGAAACAAAAAACAATGAACCAGGAGAAGACATCCACTCAAAAAATAACCCCTTAAACTCTGCTTTGGTATGGTTCTAATACTTTAAGTGGCCAAAACAACAAGCCATTTTGTTTTCAGCGGGAAAATGTACGCAAATCAAATTAAATTATGGCCTAAATGTGAAGTTGCTAACACCACTGCACAGATAACTCTATTAGGTCAGCATTATTCCATTATAATTCCTTTATAATCTCTTGAATCTCTGGTCTTGAATGTTCAACACTTCCACACCGTCTCTACGTCCCATATCGACCGAATATTCAACGAAAACGAAGAAATTACGCACCTTTTTATTCCTGTAAATAAAAAAATATATATTTTGCTGTTCTACTTGCTGTGTGTTGCTAACAGCCAATTGCTTTTTGGCCACAGTCTGGGACATGATTGTTTTTACAGCAGAGACAGCAGCCATTTTTAAAAAAGTTCAAAAGTTACTGCCAAGGCCGAATGTTAACAGCCAAGGTTTTGAATTACTTTATTATATTATGTTTTATTATAAACATATTCCTTTTATTATTAATGGTAGACCTTGGAGCTTCTCCCAGCGCGTGATGTGGAGCCCACACACCTCAGACAGTGATAAACTATTCCTGCTCAAATTTATTCAGACTCACCAATCCATGCATACATAAATCATAAGACAGGATTGTGACGTTCCAGACAGAAACAATCTCGTACAAGCTGGTGCTGGTGATGTTTGGACGGAAACTCTGCTCAAGCAAGATCCTGGATTCCTGTCACATTCACTCCATCTGCTTCAAAAAGAGTTTCAGTCTGAGTAAAACGCATCGTTGTGCTCCACATTCTTCCCATCCTCGGACTGAAAGCGTCTAACATTATCCGCTACCTTTCCCCAGAAAACCTCCGTGCTCCTGTTTCCTTTCTGAAAATATTTTTCCACCGCCCCGTCCAAACCATGAGCGCCTTTCTTTGGACACACACACTCACACTTTTTCACTCTCTCTGCAGTTGTGCACCACTCGGTTAATGTAACGTAATGTTGAATAATCGACTAAAACCTGGGTTGAAAACACTGTTCGATGCATGCAATTAATTCTAACATATTCATTTACTGTTGAATCAATTTAAAGTGTATATTTTGTCACAGTTTGCAAAAAAAAAAGTTGCTTTTTGTATAAATGAAGTTCTTCAAAAGCCATTCATTGTTTTATTCAAATATAAATCCAAGTATAATGGCTCAAAGGTAAAGTACTTAAAGTTAAAAAAAATCCTGCAGACCATCTTGGATTTTCTTAAAACTTTCAGAAATCAAAGTCTTTCTCATTTTTGTTTTGTTTTGTTTTCTACTTTATGAAATATCTGGGTTTTTAAAAAATGGTCAAAATCAAGGCTTCTGCAAAAAGACAAACTTTCAAGAGCACATTATTATTATTTATTTATTTATTAACCAAACATTATTTCATACTTTAAGTGTTCATATCTTCAAAATAAACAACCCCAGGTTTTTCTAAACTGTGATATGATAAACGCATACGAGAAACGACTTATATTTATGATTTATTATGCATTAAACATGAATAAGATCATTTCAAACCTATTTCTGTAATTCATTTTGCCAAGATATGACACTATTCACCAGCAAAACAATTAAACCTTTGGAAAGAGCAGGTGTTAATTAGTAAAGGCAAGGTGTTAGTCACTTGGCTTCTACCTGTTTCATGTCTATTTATGTCATTTTTGACTCCGAAGAGGCAATGACTCTGTTGTGTATTGCTTATATTGCTTCGTGTTCATTCGTTTATTCATTATCTATATTTGGTTGCTGCTTTAGGCGTAACGTAGAGTACAAACACCTCGTCAGACTATTAATACTCAAATTTAATCACCAATTCATCTTTACGTGAATCATAATATAGAATTAAGATGTTCCAGACGTTTGCTCGAGGACATTTTCCCAATTTGGACCATTTTAAATACCTTTTTTAACATTTATTTCAGGAAACATGCCTTTTTCAGGTGAAGCTATAGGATGAAAATGTGTCTTCTGACGTCAATGTGTCAAACCTCGAAAATACCACGACTATCTAACACTGCTCAGAGGCTACATTACGCTTGGCTTTGTTGGATTTAATTAAAAAGGGCACGATGTAATATGAAATGGAAATTGGATACGCGCTGATGATTTTAAAGGGATAAAGCCATGATTGGGCAAAAGAAAAGATGGAAATGGTGTTCACAGCGGAGCATTTCTCGGCCGATTGTGGCTCAATTCAAACGAAGCAAAGGCTTGAAGTGATTTAAAGGATCTGTTGTGCCTTTTACAATCGTCACGCTCCTAACTCTCAGTCAATTTCTATTATAATCCCTTAAATACAGAAGCCAGGCTCTTGTACGTAATAAAGATAGGAGTAAAGTCATGTTCACCCTGAAGGACTCCAGAACAACAACACAACAACACAACAACACAAGCCTGTGGTTATAAAGCCCTGGAGTTGGAAGATGCACAAACAATGCAAGGTCACAGCTCGGAAGAAAGGATTTACAGACGTTAGCCTTTGATGCTCTCTCTTTATTGCACGATATTTCTCTTTCTTGAAGACTTTGACGACTTTCTTACAGAAGATAAAAGAAGAGGCCAGTTTAAACCCAGCTTTTGAAAAGTTTTATTAAACTTAATCTCATTTTTACTTGGATGTGTCTCGGTTTAAGTCTAGACAACAAATGGTTCAATCATTTTATCTTATCTTGATTATAAATCCCTCTAAATCCTTTGTGTATTGAAAACCATCATGCATTTTTAAATAGCTTAGTTTCAGAAAACAACTGCATGTCCTTGGTCTCATCTTTATAAAGGACTCTGGATTTTAAAGACCAGCCAAGACCACAGTGAGTTAATTTGTCCACATCCCTTTTGTGAATAAAAACCTTTATCATTGAACCCTGATTTTTTTTTTGGGCAAACATTTCAAGAGTTATCATTAACTTAAGACCAGGCTTGGATTGTTAGACTTTTTTTAAATTTTCTGACTCTAAACCTGGCCTTTAAAGAAGTTAAATGGATCTGAAAACATATATAAAGTGTATTATATAAAAGATTAAAAAAATAAATACATAAATAAGAAGATGGATGAATATTTAAAAAAAAAATGAAATAAATTATATATAAAAATAAACAGGAAAGAATTGAAAAAGCAAAGTTCAATGGGTTTGGAAAAATCCCACCAATATAATTAAAGAAGGAGCTTAAAAAGTCTCTCTAGTATCTAACCCTTCCCCCTCTGTGGGCCGTGTGGGTTTGGGGATGGTTCTGGCCTCAGACTACATATATTTTTCTCTATCAAAGACACATTTTCCAACCACTGTCAAAGGGGGTACAGGGGAAGAGACAAAGAGGGGGTGGATTTTTCCCCTATATTCGCCGCCTTGAAAACATCTGGCTCTGTTTATCACCTGGCCTGCTCCGGCGGCGGGGGGAGGGCCCGGGGGGAGGGCCCGGCCAGAGAGCGGTGCCAGTTCACCCCTTCACTTTACTGCACTTATTGATAACTTAAAGGGATATACAGAAGTTTGTAATTAGAATATTGCTCGGTTATGACGTAATTTACGGCTTGGAAATAATAAAATACAGCACGTAGGAGCAAAACAACAATAAAAATGGGGATGGTGTTGCCAAATAGTGAAGCCGCAATGAAATCAAAGGCCCAAGGAACGGAGATTTTAGGGGGCCACGCTTTAAACGAAGGGGTAAGATTAATTCCCAGCATGCAGTGTGTTCATCGGCACCGCGGCAAATAAAGATTTTAAATCACGACAGTCCTGTTTTCTTTTCCTTTAATCTTGTATTCATTTATAGAGAAGGGTTAAGATGGAGAATTGGGATCGACCCAAAAGCCCCTGATGAGAATATCCCATGTTAGACAGCCTTGTGCCTCATTTATGCTCCACGTGCGACACAGCAAAAGATGAGCTTCCTCTTGTCTCCTCTTCCCTAAAAAAATCTGGAGCTACACCGTACCTTTTGAATAAATAAAAGGCCAAAAAATAATCTTTTACAGCTTGATTTTGATACAGCTAAGGTTTTTGTTGATATAAAAAGCTAGAAATTACATCCAATTTTAATCATTTGAGTTGGATTTTTAGGGGACGCCCTGAAAATCCAACTCAAATGATTAAAAAGGTGAGTCAGGGATTATTCATTTACCAGCTTTAACTCAAGTGTACTGCCCACACAAACTGATCGGAACAAACATCCACTCAGCCAGAATCAACACAAAGTTTACTCAAATTTTGACTCATTCCTTGTTTAAATACAGTACTTTTTACTCTCGATAGGGAACTCTTGATTTCAAACAAAGCAGACCGGAAACAGCCGCAGGAGACGAATCACACGCAGGTTGTAAACAAGACACTTTTGCTGAACTTGTTTTGCAAATTGGTACTTTTCTTCCTCTCAGCTCAAGTGAACCAGCCTCAGCAACACAACTTTATTTATTCACCAACAGGACTTTAATGAGATTTTTCCAACAGCATCGATTGTCAAAGTGCTCGAGAATAAATAGGAAACTTTGACAGGAAAGTTTCCTATTTGAGTTATTTAAAGTGAAAGTTATAGGGCATATAGGAAGATTATTTAGTCTGAAGGGAGTTTCACTTTCATTCACATTTATTTTTAACAATGTTCATAACTTGTTTGATCTCAGATGCTCTAAAAATGTGAAAAACAGAGATAAAAAACACACTCTTTGCATCTGAATTGTAGAAAATCAAAGCGTCAGAATCACACTCATGTTTCATTTTCAAACAAAACTTCAGGACATTCATAAACTACATTGATTCTGTTTGTTTTTTTCCACCATCAGATCTAGTTCATTCATAGAAAACATCATGTCCCTGAAGAAAACCATAGCTGTTCACATGCTCTAAAGAAAAAGTGTGAGGTAAAGACCGTTTTAGGAAAAAAGGAAACGGCAAAGACATAAAAAGCAGTTAATAGATATTTTTCATTAGCCAAGAATTAATCTAGAATGGAATCGGTGCAGGTAAATAAATAAATAAAAGTACTGTTTAAAAAGGTAAAAAGATAACGGCTATAAGTTATAAACGCACACACGGCTCCCTAAAATTGCACAAAACAAGTTAAAAATATCAAAATAAACCCAGATACTGTGGGTTTAAGACTGTGGCAGGACCTTAAGAGAGCTGTGCATAAGTAGATGTTAAAAAACCTCAATGAATTAAATAATTACGATGAAGAATTTCAGAAAAGTTCAAGGTATAGCTGCTAAATAAGGATCTAGAAGTTGTTTAGTTAAAGCGGGGCGATTAGTTAAGATTATTTTTCATTTGTGTTCAATAAATAAAGTCAGGGTGAACATGTCTCAGTTAATAATCCCATAAAAGGTTTTAAAGGCATCTAGACGGTGGTGAAAAGATTATGTAAGGTCCCATTAATTAAGACAACAACTAAGTAAAATAAGGATGTGTTTAAAAATTGGTCTTAAGACTGGTCTCGACCCAAAGTTGTCTTGGCATTTGATTAATTTATGTCTGAATCATGTGATAAATGGTGATATTTATCTTATTAGACGAGAGGCGGGTTGAAGTGGGGCAAGTGATGCTCAGGAAAAGCCCCGACGAACGTGTTCTCGTTAATAAAATGTCAATATGTCCAACACAGATCTCTTATTGTTGGAGGTGAATGGTTTCCTAATTGATCCGAAAGTAAAACGATAGCGAGCCTTTTCCCGGAGCCTGGCATCAGAAAATGAGCGGCAGGGGGAGAATATAGGAGGAGAAAGACAGAGTTCACAAGGACAATGAGCCCCATTGATAAAGTGGAGACAGGACGGGGTGCCTCCGCTGCTCCGGGAACGGCTGACGGTGCACAGAGCCACCGTGATTACAGTCTGCAGCACAAATGGCTAAAACAGAGTCCAGCTGACGCCACGCTATCACAGAGAGCAGGTCTGACCAGGATTAGAATGAAAAAACCTAGCTAACCTTTACAAAAAATAAAAAAATATGATGGTAACCTGTTGTTGGCTAAATAATGAGCCTAAATTTAACATAAAGGCTGAATGGGATCATTATTTGGCAAATATGGAGTCACCTATTTCCTTTTAGAAATGGATAAAAAACTGGGGGGTAAAAAAAAAGTACTCCCTTAGTTCAACTGGGTGCTGCTAATCATCAGGAAATCATTAAAGGTGCATCGTGTAGCATTATAGCACACAGTTAAACAAAAGATAACACATTAGTCAATCTGTTCTGTCCATTACACTCTTTGTATTCGTCTAACTTGGACAAACAGAGGTTTAAAGCTGAATAAAACCATAGTTTAAGTTCCTACAGGTGCCCAGAGAGGACAAACTAAGACAAGAGTGAAGTGATTTTGTTTAAATATTTAGTAAAATCAGTTTTTGTATCAATAATTTTCCCTTAGATTCAACTTTTTTGACTTTTGAAAGAGACCCAAAGGCCATATATTACTTGTTGTTATTCCTGATAACCATTACCAGAGCTGGGGCCTGGGTTAATATCTATGTTATACCAACCATATGAGTTAATGGCTGCATTAGACCCACTTAATCACCACTTAAGGTCACTAAATGCCATATATGCTCATGTTATTTAATATTGAACAAATGACATCCATTAAATATGCAGGAAACTAATTATGAAATAAAATGATGATGATTACTTAACTATGAGATTATTTAAAAGCAGATATCCAGTATTGTATAGTAGCCTCACATGTTGACAGTAATTAGAGGCCAATTAGAAGTTTCCATCAACACTAAAAGGCCTTTCCGTGACATTTATCCGAGTTTAAACTCACAAATGTTGCTTTCTGAAGACCTTGAGGAGTGTTGTTTGGCGTTTTCCACAGAGTGCCACTTAAGGATTCGATCGGAAAGACAATTTAAACGTTTAATTGACCAATTGTGGCCAAAACCGAGGGGGATCCCTTACAAATTACATCATGCTGTTGCGCCCGAGACTTTAATCAAACTAGTACAGAGGCTGGAAAACAAATTAAAACAAAATGGAGAGACTCTGGGGAGGTTTTCTTCTAATATCGAGGCTCAGAGCTGCGTAAAAAGCCAATTTCATGTCACAATTCAAATGTCCACTCGGAAAAATAGTCAAATGAAACCAGCATTTTCACTTTTCACAGATATGACATGCATTTCATTTCATTTCAGTGACTGATAACAACAAAATGAGAAGGCTCCACCGGGTCAAGCCTCTGAATCCCACATGTAATCATCAGCAGCTGATAACACGTTACACACAGCAGTCATTTTTCCACTCTCTCTGGAAAACTGCAGATAATTAGCCTCACAGCGCAGGGCTCCATCAGGTCTACAACAAGTTTCCAGCTCCATCTATGGGACCTTAGTGGTACTACAAGTGAATAATCCTCAGTTGGCTTTTGTGTGGGATGTAAATAAACAGTTCTTATTAAATAGAGCGATGTGTAAAGGGATTAAAAAGTTTTTTCAAGTTGTTTTCCTCGTTATTTCTACTTTTATTTTAATCATTCATGCTCTGGGCAGTGTTATAGCGTCTTGTACCTGTTTGACCTCCTCTAATAATGTTATATAAGTACTTCACTCACTGCAGTGTGCTTCTGATCCTCTATTTTCTTCCTTTAGAGCATTGTTAACAGATATTTTACTGTAAATGAAGACGAGAAAAGGGCAGCTGAAGCTTTTAAACAACACAAGCCACTCGACAAAGCATCTGTAAAATCAACATGGCACTAAAACCAGTTCAAATTCAACTAAAACCTGTTTCTAATAAGAATAACTGGAGCAGACAGAACCTCACTAAATTACTCTGGCTTTATGTAAATTAGTCAGACTCTTAAGCAGCAGAGAACTCCACACATAAAGACCTCCACGTCGTTGGATGATGGACCCGGCGTTGAGTCTCTTACCTGTCTGTAGGTGCAGATGATGACCTCTCTCAGATGGTAGTGCATGGGGGTCATAGTCTCACTGACCGAGTCCAGGGCCATGTCCACCTCCTTCTTCATCCTGTGGCCGTCGGGGAGAAGTCGCACCAACTGCATCACCACCTAAAAACACAAAATAAATCAAAAGAAAAGGCGAATTTTATTGTGAAACTCCATTTTCTGGTGTGTTTTGTTTTGTTCGGGCACAAAGTAATACAAAATAAACACTACGGAGCAAGTGCACTGTTTTTTACACGTGTTAGCTATTTATAAAAAGCAATTTTCAAGTCACAATTCCCATAAATACAGCATTTTCACTGCGGAAATTAACAATAATCGATTCTGTTGTGAATATTTAAATCAAATAACCCTCCTGCAGCAGATATGGCAGACATTTCATTTAATTTCAGTGACAGACAACAACAAAATGAGAAGGCTCCACAGGGTCAAGCCTCTGAATCCCACATGTAATCATTGGTCCTTTTCAAACCGTGAAGCAGCAGCTGATAACACGTTACACACAGCAGTCATTTTACCGCTTTCTGCAAACTGGAGATAATTTCATCCACACGGCAGGGATCCAACAGGTCCGTAACAAGACTTCAGCCCCATCACAAGCAACAAAAGATACCCTACGGAGCCAGCGCACTGTTCGTTTTGCATTTGTGAGATGTTGAGGATGAATAATGAAGTTGTTGGACTGGAACTGGACCGTCTAGAGGCTGTGGCAGAGAAAAAATACCACCCTCGACGATCCCAAACACTCATTTTAGCTTTAGCTTGTTAAAATCGAAATAAAACCTGTTTGAATCCCAGTAAAAACTGTTCAAATACAACTAAATCCATCAAAAACCTGTTTAAATCCAACAAACACCTGTTTAAATCCATCTAAAACCTGTTCAAATCCATCTAAAATCGGTTTAAATCCATCTAAAACATGTTCAAATCCAACAGAAGTCTGTTCAAATCCATCTAAAACCTGTTCAAATCCATCTTAAACCAGTTCAAATCCATCTAAAATCTGTTCAAATCCATCTAAAACCTGTTCAAATCCATCTAAAACCTGTTCAAATCCATCTTAAACCTGTTTAAATCAATCTAAAACCTGTTCAAATCCATCTAAAACCTGTTCAAATCCATCTAAAACCTGTTCAAATCCATCTAAAACCTGTTCAAATTCATCTAAAACCTGTTCAAATTCATCTAAAATCTGTTCAAATTAATCTAAAACCTGTTTAAATCCAACAAAAACCTGTTCAAATCCATCTAAAACCTGTTCAAATCCATCTAAAACCTGTTCAAATCCATCTAAAACCTGTTCAGATCCAACCAAAACGTGTATTTGTGGACTTTAACTGTATTTAAACTAACCTCAACTCACTTTAGACCTGCTTTACGTCCATAATCATTCCTCTCTATGTCGGTGGTACTTGTATAAACACATATATTGACAGTATTAGAGCATTTATTTCCAGTGTTGTTGAAACTGCCGCTGTACGTTTCCAAACAAATCAAACATCCTTCTTTGGCAGCGTTGATACGGACGGTGTGAAAACGGCCCACGTCGTTCAAAAGCCTGGTTCAGACTTGACCGTTGTTTCTGTGGCGACCGCTCAGTGTTTCCTGGAAGCTCTCCCGGTCCGTGTTGCTGTGATTGGCACGTGGTATTGTGCGACTACGGCGTGTGGTCCCGCTTTGTTTGTGTGAGTTTTTGCAGCTCTGAGGACACGAGCGGCGGGTTTCTAGCACTGACAACATCCAGGGAAACGCACCGCCAGAGCTTTTAAGAAACGGTTCAAAAGCACACGCTGATGGCTTCTTTCACTCGAGTTTTAAGGCTTTTGAAGTTAACAAAGAGACAAACTGGATGTCTACAATTTTAGTTACGTAACCTGTGGAGAAAAACTCGTGGAAGTGCATTTAGGCGCTGAGCAAAAAGGTCTTTTCTGAATCTGTCTGGATCCTGCAATAAAACTGACAGAAAGGTATTGATTTTAATGTAATTTTACACTGTTTTTGTGGCGTAATCATTTGGTTGACATTAAAAATCAACCCTTACAATCTGTTATTTTCTAAGTAACATTATTTTTTGTATTAACATGGAAACACATTTTTTAATACCGACAATGTTGAGAAGTGACATATTGAAATTGTCAAGAATTTTGTTAGTTTTTCTTGCAAATAAACAAAAAAAATATATAATTTGCATTTGTTTGTGTCTAGAGCAGCCACACCTTTTAAAACACAATAAGATTTTTCCACAAATATTTTATAATATTTGAGATTGTGTCAAATTTTACAAACCTTTTTCCACTGCTACATTTTATCCTTGAAATTTAAAGCAAAAAAGATTAAATATTCAAGGGATTCTGACAAAGACTAATGCCTGATGTCACAGAATCTTCAAAACTGTAGCTCTTTATTTGTTATTTATTACTATTTGGTGATAGTAACATTATGCCTGATTAGTATATTTACATATTTTATTAATCTTTGACTTCTTAAAAGTTTAACAGGTTGAATTTGAAACTGCACAAACAATCGTAAAACCTTTTTTGGTTCATGTTGCTTCTGTGACACATTTTATAACCTCATCTAAAAATCTAAAGGTTCAGTAAAGTGGACAAAGACTTGTTTAAAGCCCCCTGAGTAACTTTTAGCCCAAAATATATGAATTCTCACTCTCATTTTGATGTTTCTGAGACATGAGATCAGTAGAATTACGCCCTCAGCTGGACACAAACCTCTCATAAAACTAAAATAAAATAAATATTTAAATTATTTTAGGGATACTGATTAGCTACAAAAAAATAGCTAAGCCTGTGGAGATGAGACCTTGATTTACAATGAGATAATTTATCAAGAGGGTAAAGTCGCAGTGTTGTAAGTTTAAATAAAATCAGTGAGAAAGGCTCTATGCTGTAAGAATAATCCTGAAGCTTCATCAGAAACTAATCAAGGCTTTTGTTGTTGTTGCTTTTCTCCAGTGAGCTGTGATTGGCCGAGAGCAACAAACAAAAGGTTTAAATACAGCCAAAGGAAATGTCTCTAAAGATATCTTCAAATCATAATCACTACATTTTGGAATCACGATTATTTTACACGATTACTCATTGACTTTGGAAATATGTTGGATTTACTAAACAAAACAGTGAATTCTCCTTAAAATAAATAATATAATCAAACTTATAAATAAATAGCTTAAAAAATAAACAGGAATAATAAAAAAGATAAATAAATAGGATCAACAAGCACTTCCAAAATCTCCTGGAAAACAAGTAATAAATAAAAACAAGTAATAAATAAATTAAAAAAAATAAATAAATAAATAAATAAAAATAAATAAATAAATAAATACATAAATAAATAAATAAATAAATAAATAAATACATAAATACATAAATAAATAAATAAATAATAATAGTTTTTCTCAATTACATGGGTTTTGTGATTGTTGGGAGCCAAAATTGAAATTTAAAATTCGATTAATTGCACGGCCCTAGTGAGGATTACTTTATTTTTCGTGAATGTTCAGTCTATTATTAACCTCACAGGTCTGGTCTTTCAGGTGACTGTATTGTACAGTCTGCTACAATAAAAACTTGTGGAAAGCTTTACCTTCAAAGTCTACACAGAACTTCTAATGGACATGCACAGACTCTTACGTAACGTGAAAAAAGAGCAAAGCAGCAGCAGCAGCTTTTCAAACGACAACGCGGTGAAAAAGCAGAGCCTCTGGAAAGCGTCGTCAACGGATGATTGAAGGTTACAGTCATATCAACACTTTGTGAATATGACTGCGGCGCATCACAAAGCTGTTATTTTCCGTACATTCATTTTCTTTAAAAGGAAACTGCCTACAGTCTGTGGAAGTATAGACGTTCAACCTTCTGGTTTGTACTTTTCTATAACGCTTTCAGGGTTGTTCAAAGTACAGTTTGTGACTTCACATTGACAGGTTACCGTCCTTAGATTGTCTTGAAAATAGATGTAAATTATTTAATCAAACTCGTACAGGAAGAAAAAAAAAAAACTACACATGAATCCATTAAATAAAAAGCAATGCATGTTATCTGTAAGCTCTTATTTCCCTGTAGCTTTGCCTTTGACCGACAAAAACACTAACAAACATCAAACATTTTATTTTCTCGGAACATGAGTCATAAATCTAGCTTTATCATAAACTGGTGTTTTCAAGAAAGTTAAACGCCTTCCTTATTCCATAATACAATTTTTTTGTGAACTTTATCCTCAGTATTTGTCTGTTTAAATGCACTTTTAACTAAATAAAAGGAGACATATGAACGTTTGCTGCTTTTACCACATCATTTCCACAGTTTTTCTTTTCTTCTCATCCTCAAGTCGCCTATAGCTTTATATTTGAAGCTAACCGTAATTTTACACACATTTGCTTTTCTAACGTCTTATCTCACAAAACAATGCAAAGATTACTTGTATTTGGAAGAAAGGAATACAAGGCCATAGTTTTTTTATATTATGTATTATGTATAAAATGTATTCAAACCTCGAAAGCCCTGTGATTTCCTCATATTTCTCTTTACATCAGCGTTATTTGTGACTCTGAACTGTCTGACCTACCTGTTCTACCTAGATTTCATTCTGTTTTGTCAGTCTTTGTTTCTTTAATTAATTAATTGCTCAAAAATGCCAAATCTTTCATAAAAACAAACCTCAAATTCTCCTTTTGTGTACTTGGCATCGGGAACACTCACAATCTCGTCGTCTGTAAACTCTGGGAAACCCTGAAACAAAAGCGACATTGCCTCGATTAGTCTCGACGACATTTACAACACTATTAATTAAACTATTGATCAAGTATTACGGTTACTTACGTTAAAGTGCCAGAGAGTGAGAACGGCGACGACTGTGGCCGTCGTGGTCTGTCCTTTTCCGTTGGAGCAGTTAAAAACAAAAGCAGAGTGAGAATCTTCCGCCAAAGTGCTCTTCATGGCCTCCAGCAGCTTGTCGAAATCCTGACGACGACATAAACCAAACCAAAATGTAGCTCACATATAGTAGAAAATGTAAAAGTTAACTTAATATCTCCAGAAAATATAGAAGAAAAATGGAAAATGGCCAGAGTCTTCAGTCTTTTTCATTTTAAATAATTCTTCAAAATGTTCAAGGTTTCTATTTGACTCAAAACAAACTCTAATCTTGTTTTTTACGGTTTCAAATAATGAGATTATTCATGCTGTAAGTTTTGATTGCTGTCAAATAAATGTAATTAATGTGAGCAGACTTTGAGAGCGTTTTTAGCTGCTCAGATGTAAAATGTGTGACTTCATCCTAATACTTCTAATAATTTATCTTTATACAAGTCTCTTAAAAGACGGAGAACAATCTGACAGGGAAATTTCTTTTCAAAGAAGTGATAAACACATTTTTAAAGCATCAGACTTCAATCTATGACAACAGAAAATGAATGATTATTTCTCCTAATTAGTTTTTTCTCGAGTAAAACTAAAAAAAACACCGACGAGACTGTGTGAAAAGAGTCTTCCATGTTTGTGTTTGCATTCACAAGACAGCTACAGTTACTCTTATGAGTGTTATAATAAGTCATAATGTTTCTTAAGGTGTTTTTTATTTAAATAAAGTAAAAATAAGGCGTGATTAAGTGTCCTGTCTCCTCTCAGTGTCTCTGAGTGTGAGCAAACAAGTGAAAAAGTGAAAAGAAATGGTGCTTATGAGCTGAAACCTCCACTAACCACTAGAGGGCGCACTGTGACAGGCATCAGACGCCCTTCAGCTGAGTTTATCTTGTGTGATATGAAGTAATATGAAGTAATATGAAGCTTGAACAGTGTTACCTCTTCTCTGGGCGCGCTGCAGTCGGGCAGAGGGACGCGTCTGTAAACCAGGCCCTGATGGGAGCTTTTGTGCTGGTTGAAGATCTCTCGGACGGTTCGGCAGCTTTTGAACATCTTCATTTGTTTCTCCTGCTCCAGACTCACCTCCAGCCACTTCTGAGCTCGAAGGATCTCCTCTTTGAGCGCGGTCTCGAGTTTCTGGAGGAAATATTAGATTTTTGAGGTCCGGTGACGATGCAGAGGTCGGTTCCTGTGTAATATTACAGTGTCGTACCTCTATCTGCTGCGGGTCGGTGCTTGGGACCGGGATCCTCTGGTCCAGACTCGAGGGCTCTCTGACCGAGTAGATCTGTCCGTTTCCCTCCAGCACCAGCTCCTCCTGAAGGTTCACCCACAAAATGTGTCTGTGCTTCCTCTTCTCGTCCGTCAGATGAGCCAGAACCGCCGCTGAGGCCTGACCACGCGAGATTTACGGACAAGAAGAACCCAATTATTACCAGAGAAGAAATCTAAAATATTTAAGACTTAAATAAATGTTAACAAGCTACTCTCCAAACAGCCCTCAACTGAAGAACAACATATTAGTGAATGTATAATTGCTGCTTCAAGGACTTTATTAATTTCATTTTCATCACAAATACAATTTTGGCTTAAAAAATATAACAGATAAGCACAGCTATTATCAGAAAAGTAATAATAGACCATGAGTATGTTATGCTTTAAGAGTAATAGTGTTGAAAAAGGAAAAAGGAGTACTTTAAATTTAAATAATACATAATTACTTTACCCTAATTACTATGAGTAGCCTCTCATTTCGAAAGCATCGACTCAAAAATGACCCCGTCAGGTTTGAAATAGTATAAATTATCAGTCAATTCTGTGTTTCACCTTTAGTCTTACTTCAGTTCAACCCATTACCACAAAAGTTTCCATTCGTTTTGGAAACTGGGGCCAAAAGAACCTTGTTTACATAAAGTATACCCCGTTGTTGTGAAAATAAATACATTAGTCAACACGATTTAAGGCACAATCATGAAAATATACAGAGATAGATGAAGAAATGTGGCTGAATTTCTTTAAAAAACATACAAAAAAGCTAACACAAATAGTCTGTTGGATCTCAAACGCATCTCTAGAGTTGACGCTGATAAATGATGAAACAAAATGACTACTTCTGCTGATTTAAGTCTGAGATTGTGTGCGACAGATCCAGAGTGAGAGTGGGCACCTCTGTGGTGGGCTGCGACATGCCGTAAACGGGCATCTTAGGCACTCGTCTGAAGTTGGCCGCCTTCATCTCCTTGAGAGTGCTGAGCAGGTCCGGAGCCAAATACTCGTCTGAAACCTACACAAGAGCATCGCGTTACATCCACAGCGTGTTACCGCGTGAAAGAAACGAGATAACAGACAGATATGCGGCTTATTTAACAGAGGAAACATCACAAAGTGTAACACCACATCCTCTTTGCGTGTTTCGTCCGCAGCGTCAATCA
Source organism: Rhyacichthys aspro (assembly GCA_036850595.1). Classification (NCBI taxonomy): domain Eukaryota; kingdom Metazoa; phylum Chordata; class Actinopteri; order Gobiiformes; family Rhyacichthyidae; genus Rhyacichthys; species Rhyacichthys aspro. The sequence goes on along the minus strand of CM072166.1, from coordinate 3,235,323 downwards.
GAGTTACACGTTCTGCGGTTTTAAAATGAAAAAAAACGGAGAGTTGTTTGAGGCTAACGCGGCGCTCACCAGAACGCGAGCTCCCTTCGTGACCAGCTCCGGAGACGCCGTGAGTTCGGACAGGTTCGTGGAGGCCATCAGTCGGTAGAGCCAGGCGTGAGAGCACATCCACTGACTGAAGTTACACACGAAGGCCAGAGGGAACTGCCACGACGAAAACACGCTTAAAACCAGGGATAAATTCATCGAACAGACTCGTTTTAATGATAAATACCTGTTCGTGAAGGTAGGCGTTGAACACAATCAGGTAGAAGTATCGCTCTAGACTCTGCAGCGTTCGGTTCAGGAAGTAGTCTTTGGTGCTGCTTCCCTGAAAAACAAACGCATTTTCACTTTAAAGGCACTTTTTGTCTCATTATTGACAAGTTACACGCTTTAAACATTAAAACAATGTGGTGTAAGTTACTGGAAATTACAAAATGAATGATAACTTGAATGCTAACTTGAATAAACATGCAATATACAAACATAAAACACTAAATATCCAATGTTATTAGACTAATACTAGTAAAAGTAATAGTAAATCTTAAATAATGTGCTTTTTTGTTCTGGACTTGAGGACTTTTCCAATAAATCCAAAGCAAAAAGACAGTTCTGAGACAAAGATTTAAATCTGTAACTGGTTAAAAAACTGATATAGCTAATAAGATAATATCCACATGGTTCTGCTTTAAATAATAATGAAAAACAGACAAAAACCAACCTGTATCTGATAATCTTCTCCGATTCCTTCCAGTTTACTCTTGTTCTCGTAAATAGCTTCTTTTATATTGTGCATCTCCGAACACAGACTGATAGCTTCGTCGACCTAGAAGACAAAAAAAGTGACATAAACAAGATTTAAATCCATAATTAAGTACATTTAATCCATTGTTTTGAAGGTTCACACTGTCACAAACAAAAAAACAGCAGGTTTCTTTGTATATTTTACATGTTTACAAAATGTGAACCACAAAAAACACACGTGAGAACAAAAACAAGCTCATTTTTTTGTCTAAAAGCTGTCAAAAGTGCTTCGTTTATTAAGAGACATGTCTGCTATGGAGCACTGTATATAATCTTTAAACGTGAAAACATGTTTAAACAATATTAATACCTCTTGCATGACCTGTTGTCCATCGGGCAGTTTGTTGATGAGCGTCTGAATGACCTGAAACAGTGGTTTTGTCTCCGGGACGGCGGCGTTCTCCGTCCTGGAACAGATAATTGAGCCGATTATTTACCGACGACGCGTTAAATCGATCGAGCGGACGTTCAAGCGAGTCTTATTTACTCTGGAGCCCGCCGCGACTCTCCTCTGAGGTGATTCATGACCAGCGTCCCGAGGATCAGGGCCAGGTTGGTGCGTCCCACTCCGACCTGACAGCTGAAGAGGAGAGCGGGCAGCGGGCGGGACGCTTTGGGACCGAGACACAGGCTGGGGCTCTCCTGAAAACACAGGATACTCAGTTAAAACAGGACTTTCTTTTATTTAAATGAGCCACTTTTGGGGTTCTTACACCTTTTCTAAGTTCAAATCAGCTCTTTCAAGGTGTGTTTTCATGTTTTTCAAGCACCTTACATCTTAATGCAGTAAATTACATGTTGAGATATATATATTTATGTAGTTTTTCTCATTTAAATCCATTGTGGCATGAAAAAAAAGACCGCAATATGACATTTCCATCTTAAATAATTTAAATTGTTGAATACTTTAGAGCACAAACAGGGGATAGTTCAGACAAAAATTAAATCTGATCAAAAAGATGTTTATTTATTGGATGAAAAGCCCTTTCAGTTTGAAGATTTAATCCACATTTTAGCCATAATTTGTCTTTTTCTCTTCAGCCAGCGATCAATGAAACAGCATTGTGCATTATTATGAAAGCAACACAATCAGAATTTAAAGCACTTTGAAGCACTTTATCCAAAATTCACTGAGTTTTACAACTTTGAAAACACATTCAAGCCTTTTTTAAGTATTTCAAGCACCCTAAACTTTCACATTACGGGACGGGACAGCGTTGGTGGCTTTGATTGAGCCCAAAAAAGGGCAAAAAAGGAAGAAAAGAACATCCTGCGCGAGTGACTTCTAGATTAATCCTTCACACCGGAGAAAAAGCGGATTAAAAATAACCACTTTGACCTTTTCACAGTGAGAAACTCCAGATGTAATGTTCCACGTTTTAATAACTTCAAAGTCAGATCAAAACATCATCGGTTAAAGCGACATCTGTATAAATACGACTCAGTGGAAAAAGGGAGAGATGTTTAAATACAACTTCAAGAGTGACTTTTTTTTTTACCCTGAGTATGTTCACGAAAGCGTCGAAGTCCTCTTCCAGCGGCGCTCCCTCGGTCGGCAGCGGTAATCTGTAGTACCTGCGACAAAAAAACAGCGTTACACAGAGCGGAGCCGGTGTTTTGTCAATACAGACTCTTAAATAGGTCAAGTCCCCTCTGTTTTTATGAACCTCACGGGACGAACAAATAAAACGAGCCACGAGGGACGAGGGGGATGTGAAGCTTGATAAAATGTCATTACGAGGATCCAGCAGGTCTCAAAGGATATATTTAAGAAGATGTGTCTATTCCACACGTCAAACTCAAGGACTCTTTGCAATGTTTTCCCTTCAATACATTTGGAAGGTGATATTTTTGGTTTTAGTTGGATTTCAAGAGGTTTATATTGACTTAAACAGGTTGGAGTTGAATGTGAACAGGTTTTATATGGATTTGAAGAGGTTTTAGTTGGATTTGAAGAGGTTTTAGTTGGATTTGAACAAGTTTTAGTTGGATTTGAGGTAGTCGTAATTGGATTTTAACAGGTTTTAGTTGGATTTGATTAGGTTTTAGCTGGATTTGAAAAGGTTTTATATGGACTTGAACTCATTTTAGTTGGATTTCATTAGGTTTCAATTGGATTTTGACAGTTTCAGTTGGATTTCAAGAGGTTTATATTGACTTAAACAGGTTGCAGTTGAATGTGAACAGGTTTTATATGGATCTGAAGAGGTTTTAGTTGGATTTGAAGAGGTTTTAAATGGTCTTGAACAGGTTTCGTTGCATGAAAACAGCCACGTTATTACAAACAGTACGGAAAATGACCCCATTACATCTAAAGGTGTAGTACTGTATTTATAATACTATAAAGTATACTATAAAAACAAAAAGCTGAATTTTCTTTCAGTTAAAAAACATATCTCCAAATAATCATGAATGTAGTTGTAGTAGAAGTGCACTATGAGTACTTAAACTTGCATTTGAACACTTGGCTTTGTTCAAAAATCCAAAACTACTTGCAGAAATATAATTCACAAAGATAAATAACAAACCCAGGCTTGGTTAATCTTGATCTAAATTACAACTAACACTGAAGATGTGAAAGCAAGACTAAATCTAAACCACTTTTGAAGAAGCCACCTCCAAAATAACAATATCTCCAACATCCTCCTGTTTTTTCTGCACAAATACAAAGCTTCAGTCCCGTCCTCGGAGAATAATATATTCCGTTGGCCTGGAAATGTCATGATCTCCCAAAACGGGATACTGCAATCTGTCTTTTTCTTCTTTTATGTCCTTCTTTCAGGCTTTGCACAAACAAGCCTCACTATTTATAACCCCGAGGGGCAATAAAGCACAATGTAAACAACCTGTAGGCCGGCATGGTGAACACGGGCCTCTTGTAGACCTCCTCCGTCACGTGGATGTCCTCCTCGCACGTGATGGAGATCTTCTGCGGCTCGTCTTTGAAGAACTCGATGTCGTTGTAGACGTAGAAGACGTTTTCGTTGAGTTTGGCGAAGTCGTGGAGCTGCAGCGAGAGGAAAAAAAAGACATTTAAGAGTCAGAATTGTCCGATAATCATCCATAAAGTAAATCTGAGGCACGTTAAAAATAGAGAAAAGCTGCCAAAGTCAATTATAAATGGAAGAATGGGCCTCTTTAAAATCTACTAACCTTTTTGATTAAATGTAATAAAAGACAAAATGATGTAAAAATTCAAGATGATAAAGATAACAATGCTTTCAGAGTGATTTGTGTGACTTTTTTTCGGGTAAAACTGATCATTTACGTCTTATTATTGGACATTTATCGAGACAAAACAAACAAAAAACAACTAAAAATGCTTATAATATAAATGTGAAGCAGCCTTTAGGTAAATTTAGGGACCTTTTGAGTTCACTGGAGCTTTCTGACGCAAAGGAATAGTTTTATTCATGTGTTTTTTCAGCGATTTTTATGAAAACTGTCAAAGAATCATGCTCATCTTAGCCCAGTTTTCTCAAATATTACGAGTCAGAACAGTTGCAGCTCTTTATAACCCAACAACTTAGTTAATGGCAGCGGTTTGTGGATTAGTGGTTTATCAATAAAGGTCTAAAAACACCTCCATTTTGTCTAATTAAACTGTTCTCACACCTCTTTCCTGATGGTGAGCTCCAGACTCTCGACCGACGCTTCCTTCTCGAGTCCGTGAAGATTCTCGTGCAGGTTTTCCTTTTTCCTCGGCGTGTACGGCACAAAGTCGTCGTCTTTGTGAAGAAAAACCACCGGCTCCTCTCTGACGCAGAAGAATATCACCTCCTGTTTGAGCGAGTTCAATACTCTGAGTCAGCAGTGGATCTTTAAGGTCTTGTGTTGAGAAAAGACTTGAGAATAACAGTGTTTTTGATACTGGCTTCAAGAGTGGGTTTAAAGATTAGTATTATCTGTTGGTTTTGTTTTAAATGGTCTTGAGCAGGTTTTAGTTGGATTTGAGCAGGTTTTAGTTGGATTTAAGCAGGTTTTAGTTGGATTTGAACATATTTCAATTGGATTTGAGCAGGTTTTAGTTGAATTTGAGCAGGTTTTAGTTGGATTTGAGAAATTTTAGTTGGATTTGAGCAGGTTTTAAATGGATTTAAACATATTTCATTAGGATTTGAGAAGTTTTAGTTGGATTTGAGCAGGTTTTAATTGGATTTGAACAGGTTTTATTTGATTTGAGCAGGTTTTAGTTGGATTTGAACATGTTTCAGTTGAATTTGAGCAGGTTTTAGTTGGATTTGAGCAGGTTTTAGTTGGATTTAAACATATTTATGTTGAATCTGAGCAGGTTTTAGTTGGATTTGAACAGGTTTTAGTTGGATTTGAACATGTTTCAATTGGATTTGAGCAGGTTTTAGTTGGATTTGAGCAGGTTTTAGTTGGATTTAAACATATTTCAATTGGATTTGAGCAGGTTTTAGTTGGATTTGAACATGTTTCAATTGGATTTGAGCAGGTTTTAGTTGGATTTGAGCAGGTTTTAGTTGGATTTAAACATATTTCAATTGGATTTGAGCAGGTTTTAGTTGGATTTGAGCAGGTTTTAATTGGATTTGAACATATTTCAATTGGTTTTTAACATATTTCAGTTGGATTTGAGCAGGTTTTAATTTGATTTGAGCAGGTTTTAGTTGGATTTGAGCAGGTTTTAGTTGGATCTGAGCAGGTTTTAGTTGGATTTATCACAGTCTTCGACCTCTGACAAAGGATGCGACGTGTATTTTAGTCGCTGACCCTAACAATACAACCACAATCCATCGTAACAGCTGCACATTTTTAATTTCTACTGTTTAACTTCATCTCCGCTCGTGTGTCCTCAGATATTTACAGACAGCAGAGACAGACAAAGACGTAAAAGTGTTCAAAACCGGGCCCGACCTCGTGTCCTTGAGCCTGGAGCCTCTGCAGGACCTGTCTGAACCCGTTCAGACTGGGCTGGCCCATGCCGTACAGCGGGTACGAGCCTTTGACTTGGCGGAAGTTGGGCGCCCCGTAGCTGCCGGTGGTTTTCAGGACGTCCGCTTTACCGTACACGTCCTGGACCATGAAGCACTCGCCCTGGAGGGAAATGAAAGGGAAGGCATTCAATTAAACCCAACTTATTACAGAACAGGCGTCTACTAAACCTCTGCAGCTTCACATTTCTCTCTTTTTATGGGTCGTCATTGAGAAATCACTACTAAAGGCTGGAAAAGTAACAAAAATAGCCTGTATTTAGGAATTACAGCACTACAACTAAACGGGAAATAGTCCAATGATAAATTATAGTTCCTAAAAAAAGTCTGCTTCACAGTAAAACAGAACATAATTTAAAACACCAAAAGAAACAATTATCTGGTCTGTTTTAGAGTCATTTTTTATATACAGACCCTATCTTTTTAGTCTTTTTAATTTAGTTTTAGTTCAAGGGAATAAAGTAAGACTAAATTGGAAAAAACAAAACACTAGGAATACTATTTAACAGTTAGAGCCATTCGTGAAGTTAAGTCAGACACAGATACGTTCTAACTCTTCATTGATAAAGGCAGACTATGTTCATTTAAACCCTGCAGCAGAAGAAAACACTTACTGTGACATCTGCCGTGTGATTTAATTAAGACACAGACAGAGCCATTGTTCATAAACGAGGTCACGTCGACACGAACGAGAGGTGAGGACATGAAAATGTGTCCGCGACGTAAATCTGTCCTCATTTTAACACGCAACACCAACACGAACGAATGAACAAACGCTCAGTGTGTTTCTGGAGCTGACGAGACCAAACAAGACTTTTAAAAACTTGGATGTTGCCATTAATTAATATAAAGAAACCTTTGACTTTTTCCGGTTTATTCACAGCTTTCATTCATGGAGCTTTTGCCACTTTCCTACATTTTAAGGACTCACTTTTTAATGCTATAGTTCTGTTTTCTGCTGTAAACAATAAATGTAGTGTTTTAATTCATAAACCAAGAGCTGCACGACACTAACTCCTGAAATATGACGGTTTATCACAAGAAAAGAACATAATTTATTTGATATTCATACTTTTTTTTTCCTTTCACTTGCCGTTTTTGCTCATTTTAAGGATTATAAATCGTCCGATCGTCTGAATGCAGCTTTTCTAGACCATGTGTTGCAGACTTCTTGTCGCACGTTTCACAGAAAACACCATCTTATCTCATCTCTCGGGAAAAAACAATAACAAAAGACGAGGAAATGAATTAGCGTCGAATGAACGAGGTGCCGTTTTCATCACCGACACTAATGGGCGCATTCACATTTTGTTTACATTAAAGCTTATTGACTTATCGTTGGTTCATTTAATGGAAAAGCAACAAGTGGGTCACGTTAAATGATGAGATACGGTAATTCGATAAGTCGACTTATCTGAGAAGTCCATTTCCTCTCCATTTCTGCTACGTTTCCTTCAGATAAGATAAAGATGATTTAATGGATCACAAAATCCATGAGGAAAGAAGTGAATACACACCAATAAACTAGGTCTGCAGTGAAAGGGCCAGACTACAAGATAACAATGCATATTATATATAATTAACTGGGGTTTATTATGTAGGAGTAATGCTGTATAAATGATAAAGTGGTTATAAAGTGTTCAATAAATGCTTTACACTTATGCACACGTTTATAATACCAACAATATTTATAAGAAGTAAAATAAAACGTACATAAATGAGAGGAGAAACAAAAAAGAAAGAAGAAAAGAAGTGAATAATGAGATATAAACCACAACATTTAACTTATAGCAGTCGTTTTGTGGAATAAATAGTCACTGTCTTCCTGCTGTTGATTAGACAAATTAAAATCAATCTAATTAAACTAAACAGTGCTAAAAGAAGTGGCATAAATGAGATGCAAATGAGTAAAAAGCTTTATCTTTGTTTACTTCACTTCGGATCAATTAAAAGAAATCATTTGTTTAATTTCTGTCCCAACTCAAAAGCCTAATAAACACTTTGAGTAGTTTTATTGTGTTGACTTTGACTGTTACAAATGTGTATTCAAGCTTCAAACTGCAATAATCGGAGGACGTGATTAGCGTTCGGACATGTCCCGGGTTTAAACGTCTGAGTCTGAGCTGCAGCAGCGAAGGTGACGGAGCAGATCAAAGCCTGATACGAGGGTGACAACAGCGCCTTCAATGGTCACTGCAGATCATAAAACAACGCATGACAAAGTCTCTACAGCGTCGTGTGACCGTGAAAACACTCCGGACAGCACTGAGTGAGCTGCTAATAAAAGCCGAGTAAAGGACATCGCCAACATTTTGATTCTGGTAATTCTGTTTCTTTTAAGCAGTGGTGTCAAACTCAAAGTGGTGAGGGGCCACCGTAGTTAATAAGAATAATTTCAGGGGCCGAAGATGGTGACATTTGGAAGCTTTTGTTAAATTTTGAATGTGAGAGTTCATCTTCATTTTAGTCTTACACAAGTTATCTTTTAACTTTAATTTCATCTGTTTATGGAAACTCTTTGTAGTTGGATTTCAGCAGGTTTTAGTTGGATTTAAACAAGGTTATTTAGATTTGAATAGGTTTTAGTTGGACTTGAACAGGTTTTAGTCAGATTTGAACATGTTTTAGTTGGACTTGAACAGGTTTTAGTCAGATTTGAACATGTTTTAGTTGGACTTCAACAGGTTTTAGTTGAATTTGTAGCAAAAATCAAATTCATTATATATATGAATTGGATGTTTGGATGCATGTTTTAGTTGGACTTGAACAGGTTTTAGTCAGATTTGAACATGTTTTAGTTGGATTTCAGCAGGTTTTAGTTGGATTTAAACAAGGTTATTTAGATTTGAATAGGTTTTAGTTGGACTTGAACAGGTTTTAGTCAGATTTGAACATGTTTTAGTTGGACTTCAACAGGTTTTAGTTGAATTTGTAGCAAAAATCAAATTCATTAAAATCTAGAGCCAAAAATATAACTTTCCAAATGTATTGGGCCACATAAAACACTGCAAAGGGCCGCATTTGGCCCCTGGGCCTTGAGTTTGACATGTGTGCTTTAAAGTATTCTCTTAGGTCTGAGCCATCTACTGCGTCATTTTTTTTGTTTTGTTTTTGTTTTTTGTGAAACAACCTCATATTTCATTTTTTATGATGTTTTTACAGATTTGGAAATGCACCGAGGTCAGGTCAGGTCTTGTTTTTGGTCTTGACTCTGCTGTACTTTGGGAATGTGCAGCTAAACACTGCAATCTGTTGATTTGTTGGTAGATAATCCTTACTCGAGTAGAAAATAAGGAGCGTCAAGTAAAATGTAAAAGCAGTAGTGTTAGCACATTAAAAAAAATCATGTTAAATGTACTTTTTTCTGTAAAACAAGCTACTGTTTATTAGCAAGAGTTGTTTCCCGTTTTATATGAAGCTGGTGTTGTGCAGCTCTAGCTTCATTAATAAAAAGATTGTATTTATTGTCTACATTGAGAATCTATGACGCTCTTCACACTGTCACACACTAAGATTTACTCTCTTCTTTTTATTAATTACTGGCAACACTTCCAAATTTTTAAAGTTTACCTACAATATAATTGAAATCTCATTTATTTATTTATATTTGAGCAGCAAACACCACTTTTGCTCGAGCAGTTTCCTTCACGCTTGAACTAAGAGTCTGAATTCTGACTTATCTCAAAGCTTATGTTTCACTTGTGTTTCCGAGTCTTACCTGCACCAGGTAGTGCTCGGGCATCGCGTCCGAAATCCGCCCCACTTTGTAGTTGGTCTTGAGGATGTCATCGTGAATCTGGAACTCCTGTCTGCAGTTGTACCTGGAAAACCGACAGCAGTGAGTCTGGGAGCCACCGAGACCGCGATTCAATTATCAGAGGGTATTTGCAGAGCCGGGATGGACAAACGAGACGATAACGGGGGTAAACAGTGAGCCGGGGGGCAGCGGGGAGGTGATCAAAGGGGATTAACACCCGATTGAGAGAACGCGGATTCGAGGAGGGACTTACGTGATGACGACCGGGGCCACTTTGTTGGTGATAATGGACTTGGCCTTGCCGCTGTGTATGCTGACCGTCTGGAAGGGGCTCGCGCTCAGGGACGTCCTGCTGTCGGCCATCCCGTTGCCGTGGTGACTCTCGAGGGCGGAAGAAACGGTTTGTGGCGCTGCGCTGGCCGTTGTACCCATGCTCCACAAGCAGCTGCGAATGACACGGCGGCGGGTTCAGAAACAGGAAGCAAACACAACCCGAACGGCTCCAATAAAACAGGAATCAACACAGTCAGATTTGTTTGAGGAGAGAGATATTTAAAGAGAGGAAAGCTGTCTTTGATCCGAGGGCATTTGGTTTGTGTTTGATAAAGAGAGAATGGATCTGGTAAATTAAATACTCTAGTTTACAAATGTTTCCATGTTTTTGACACAGAGTAATGTTTTTTCCAGTTTCAAATGGTTTTAGATGGTTAATAAAGTCAATCAGATTCAACAAGAAAACTGAGAATTATTATAGTTTAGAAATGACAGTCTTATTCTGGCTGTTTAGAAGTCGAATTTACGTACTTCCCAAGCACTTTTAATGTCGAATAATGCTGTGAATAATATGTTCAAAGCTACAAAATAAGCATTCCAAACGAGCCATTGCAAGAATGTTTGTGTTTCTTGGTAAAGTATTTGGAGAGATGCCAGCGATCAGCAAAAATGCAAATCCTAAAGTCTAACTAACACTTCGATTTGAGTCCAATTCCGCCCTTTCAACAATTATAGCTGGAGACAACGGATAAAGACATTGAGATTATTCACAAAATGTCTTCTTTCTATTAAAGATTTTATGCAGTTTTACGTGTTTACAGTGATACACTTCATTCTCTTGTTAAGTACTTTTACTCAGTGCTACTACAAAGAGCAATAACTTAAGTCCCATCATCATTGGTTTAAAGGTTTGTTTGAAAGACTTCCCCAAAGACACAGAAGAAAACTGAGGTCACACTAGAGAATACAACTGTCTCCTCATCAGAGTGCGTTTAGATTGAGTGGATATGTATGAAAAAGACAGAATATGGCCATCGGAAAGAAATAAAGGAGAGAAAACACCAGTATTTGACAAGTAAATGATGATCTCTTGTAAAGTACAGATAAAGATAAAGCAGAAGAGCCTTTAAAGAGACGTAAAGGTCAAGCCAAGTGCTCATAAAGTCACCATTAATCGCAGCCCATTCGTTTTATAAGCCTCAGATGTTATCGTGTTGTCGTTGGAAAAGCCAGAGCGCGACTTTATTTACATTAAAGCCGCGCCGCTTGATACGGAGCGCGCTCACATCCTCAGACGAGCCCCGGGCCGCCGTGAACTCCCTCCCCCTCAGAATAAACACGGAGCTTAGCGTTTAGCGGCGCAGATAAACGAACGAACGACCGAGGAGGCTGGACGTGGGACTGGTTTACACCGAGAAGCACGGTACAGCTCTGTTAAACGTGTCTGGATTGTGAAAACTTTGTGTAGAGGACAATACTGTGATACTTTTGGTACCGTTTTATAACAACACAATGGAAATGGTCCACGGTGATGAGAACTAACATGCACTTTTTCTCCAATAAAGCTGTCTTTCTGTAGTAAAAACATATACCAAAGAAAAAGAAAAAGCACCTGTTGCATGTTATTTTTTATTTTTTTTAATATAACCATAATGTCATTAGCAAAAAGTGGTATAATTTATTTACTGTGAGGCTGTTTTTGGTGGAAAAGATGCTAAAATATGAAGCAAAACACATTATTATTTGTCAAATAACCAAAAATAAGCAGAAAAATGGCTATTTACTGGAAAAACTATAAAACCAAATGATAAAACCACAACATTTTCTCATTTTACGTTTAAATATTGTTGCATCTCACAGTCTTTTTTTTTTTTTTTTTGTAAATTGGGGAAGTACTGTGTGGGCTTTATTTAATGCAAGATAATTTACTCACATCAACAACAGAAACTTTTCCAGATGTAACCAAGAAGACAATAACCAAGATGACAATAAGCCTTTTTACAACATCTGCTCCACATGTGTTTAATCCACACTATGTTCATAAAGAAAACGTGTAAGGAAGCACAAACGCTCCTTACGGAACATCTTATTTTTAATGGTACAATCCTCAAACGCATCTAAATACGAGCCACTGAAATAAACAAGAAAACAACATCAACAAGTCTGTGTTTTCTTTATGTTTCAGCCAAAAACTAAGCAACAAACATTAGTTTTAGTGAAATTTCTCACCAGATCTTTCAATTTCCTACCAGCCCAAATAATTACGACAAAAAGACATTAGATATGAATGATTTAAACTGTTGGTTGGGAAATTACAATCATAAGAACTGCCATGTGACCTTTTTCAGTTCCTCAAGTTCTTGCATTGTCTTTATTGTCGCTTCACTGCATCATTTTTTTTCAAACAGGACACAAAAATCCATTACTTCAAAAGGCAAAGTATTATATTATTACTATAAATAATACACTCAGATGTTAAATTACTGCCAGTGCATTTGATTGAGTTTTTCCAAAGCCCTTTTTTGGTTTTTCTAGCATTGTATCTTTAAAAACATGCCACTTTTCCACATCTAACATTAAACAATTACGTTTTTGGAGTATTTTTTGCACTATTATCAGCATTAGACCCATTTAATCCCAAAACTACTGCAACAGCTCATCCCACATCTTCACCAAATGTGAGCGGCACATCAGCGCTCCATGTGGTGCAATAAACTGAATAAACACAGCTTCTGCACCGCAATGGAAACTCGGGAGGAATAAACTTGTAACCTCTTCAAACGGCGCTTCCTTTAGAGCCCAATAATAAAGTGGATGTGACATTGATGCGGTGAAAAGTGACACTCGGCTCCTCGTGTAGCTTTCGTCGGGGTTTTACATTCGGTCCCAGAGCGGCTCCGTCTTTGAAAAGAGTCCACAGTGACTCACTCGGCTCTTTGTTGTGTCTGGAGCAGAGCGGGCAGGTCAATGCTGCGCCGAGAGAAGGATTTACCGATAACGCTTTCTCCAGAACAATAACGAGTGCTTACAACGGAGTAAAGATAAGAGTAACTAATATTTATGAACCAAACACAGATTTCAGAGCGTTATTTAAACTTTGGTCTGGTCAAATATTTCCAAACGGCGCCGTATTGAGAAAAAGGAGGAACAAAAACTCACATTGCACCAAATATGTGACTATTACAGAGCAGTAGGAATATTTGAGGAAGTCAAATGATCCTCCTGTTTGGATTTTAAGGTGTTAACGTTTGAGCTTTTTCTACAAAGTGCACATTTTTCCTTCAATTGCTCCAAAAAAACAGTGAATAAACTATTTATACGTCTTTTACTTTTAACTTTTTTCATTTCTTTAAGTAACTATGGTCCACATCCTTCCTCACCTCCTCTAAAAAATATAAAATAATAAACTTTTTAGGCCCATATAAGGTTGTAGTGGGTCTGTCCAATATATAAATATATCATTGTTGTAATATTTCTATCGCAAAGACGTCCTGAACTGCAACAGAGTAAAGTAATTAATAAAAATATAAACATAAAAATGTCCAATGAGATCAAATTGAAGTTATTTCTTTTTCTTTACTGGATTGCAGTGATTAAAACCAGTCTACAGGACCAAAAAAGAGCTTACATAAAGAAACAATTTAAAGTTAAGTCGACATGGATGGATGAAAAACATCAAATATTACGGATATAACTGTAAATACGGATAAAGTTCCTGGTAAATTGGACATAAGCGAGGTTTGGTGTTGTTAAAGTAGTTAGATAATGTAGTATAATGGACAAATGCAAATATATTTCTCCCAAATAAAGGAATATAATCACTTTCTGGTCTTGTCTTATCAGCTTAATTAACATAAATGGTGTTTTTTAATCATATTTTAAACGCCACTATACCTCAAACCAGTCATCACCCCACGTCTAAATGCAAGTTATGACTGTCAATAAAGTCTGTATATAATCCAAAAAACCCAAAAGCTCACAAAGCTGGGGCGTGCCACTGTCTACAGTCGTATATAAGTCTTTAGTTGAGTCAGATTAAAATATTTCTGCAGAATAAAAGTTACATGCAACAAAAACTGTGACCTCTTCTGTCATTTCCTTCCAGAGTTGCTCCTCTAATCATCATCTCAACAAACTTTCAATTGAAATATCGCAAATCTTATCACTGAAATCTAAAATAGTTTGCCTGTATTTTGATGACAGAAAAGAACCAGCCAAAGGGAACACACAGTGCATCCAAGAGAAGCCCGTTTCTCTCAAAGTGCCTTATAAGGAAGCATGGTTTTCACGACAAACCAGTCTGAAGCTGCCCAACTTCTATTTGAGTCCTCACCACATCCCGAAAGCATCTGAGCTGCCATCATTTTTGACAACCACAAACTCGAAAACTCCTCTCCAGTGCCTCGTTGTCCACGTTCAACAGCGAAACCTTACGTGTGAGACGAGGAGCGCTGTGTCCCGGAGCCTTTCCTCTGCTGCCTGTTATCCGCCATGGTCCAAAAGCACTGTGAGAACTTGGCAGGAGATCCAAAAAAAAGAACTCTTCCCCCTTTAAACCACCCACCGCCCACCACCCGTCGGTCTGTGGGAAACACCCCTCTGCAGCGGGGAATTCAGAGTGCCCCGGCGCTGGGCATGGGGCTTTACCAGCACTCTCTCGCTCTGCGCTTCCTTCGGGGCGTCCCGCTGTCTCCTATCTGATGCTGGGGACTGTATCCAGCGGGTCTACGCTCCGAGGGAAGTGGCGGGACATCTGGCGGCCAGATGACTCAAGTCCAGCCCCGTTCCAGTGGGACAGGCTGCACAAAGACGACACAGTTGGCTGCTGTACAGTGAGCAGCGAGAGTGTGAATCAAAACCTCTCAATAAAAGATTCAATTGACTGGAATTAATAGAGAAGTTCACTGCCAAAAGGGGATACAACCAAAAACATTTATATTTCAAAGACTTTAATAGATCTTAAAGCTGCAAAGATGGACATATTGTGTACATTTCATCTTTTTTTCAGGTTATTTCAACAGTTGCATTCACGTTTCATGCATCTGTCTTTGTCTTTTCATGCTGCCCTCATTATCAGCGCAGTTAACCTACTTTCTTTTGCCGTACGATTACATTTGGCAGCAGATCACAGCGATTACAGGGATCCACGGTGCACGCGTTAACATCCTGACTGAAGTTTTCGATTCGGCCGCGTGCAAAGTTTGCACACTTCCTTCACCTCTGCTCCGAGGCCACGCTGCAGACAGACTTTTAGGAGGAAGTCCCCGCTGCAGTCGTCAGCTCTGGAGAAAAAAAAAAAAAAGCAGGCGGCCGGGAGCAAGACCGGAGCAGAAATAGCCCTGGGTCATAAACATCCTTTTACAGATTCAATCAACTCATGACGAGGCTGTTTATTCCATCAGACTGTTTAGAAACAACAGAGTCACATGTGAAGCCCACTGACCTACAATAAGTTCTTTATTTAAACGTTTTCCTGTATATTTAGGCTCATTGTTAATAGTAAATGCTATTTTCAGCTGCTAAACATAGCTTTATACACCCACAAAGTTTAGATAATGAAATCTTTGCTTTGCTTAATCTACATTAGCAAGAGGCTCGCAAAGTCAACTCTTTTTAGCAACATTTAGAGCCATCCTGGTTTAGTCCAAGGTTTAGTCCGGGGTTTAAACCAGAGGTGTCAAACTCAAAGCAGTGAGGGACATGATGGTTAATAAGAATCGCTTTAGGGGTCGAAAATGGTGACATTTGGAGTTCATCTTCATCTGAGTCTTACATAAGTTATCTTGCAATATTTATTTCCTCCATTTATGGAAACTGTTTGTATTTGGATTTGAACAGGTTTTAGATAGATTTTAATAGGTTTTAATTGGATTTGGAAAAGTTTTAGATGGATTTTAATCAGTTTTAATTGGATATGAATTGGTTTTAATTGGATTTGAACCGGTATTTGTCAGATTTGAACAGGTTTTAGTTGAATTTGAATAGTTATTTGTTGAATATAAACAGGTTTTAGTTGGATTTAAACAGGTTTTAGTTGGATTTTAACAGGTTTTAGTTGGATTTGAACAGGTATTTCTTGGATTTAAACAGGTTTTAGTTGGATTTAAACAGGTTTTAGTTTAATTTTAACAGGTTTTAGTTGGATTTTAACAGGTTTTTGTTGGATTTTAACAGGTATTTGTTGGATTTAAACATGTTTCGGTAGACTTTTTGCTTTCCTCATCCTAAATCTCAACTAAACATCTTCATTAGTCGCTGTTGTTTTTGTGAAAGGAACAGTATCTATTAACGTCAGACATTATTGATGGGTTTTAGAACAGACAAAACTAATAAATCTTAATCTGCACAAATTAATAAACAAATATTACAATTGTTTACTGGTACTGACATATTGTTAATGGCTTGATAGACTAGAAAACATTGTTAGAAAAATATTCGTTTTTGTTTTATTCCCATTCACAGATAGATTAGCTTTAGTCCCGTTTTAATTCTGATTTACGGCTGGTTTTATTCAAGTTTAAGACAGATTTTCTTCCCCCATCTTTCCAGTTTAGTGCTGGTTTAGTCCTAGTTTGTTATTTAAGTTCAGTTTATGAGTCCTGGGTAAGTCCAACATCAGTAATAAGCAGAAATCGGGTGTTATCTTCTTGTTTAATACTCTGTGTTGTAATATAACGCTTCACATGAATGACTCAGCATTTCTCTGATATCTGTTAACAGAAGTAGCCGTGCACCCACACCGTCTTCTTGTAAACTTGACCTAAATCTGCCCAGATACCAGCCGGAGTAAGGCCATGGAAACCGTAGCCTCCCACGGTCCGCCAGCACCATTCAGGCCCGGCCCATTTACATTCAGCCCGTGTCCCGACTTCGCTGTAGCGCCGTCCTGAGACAAAAGGGGTCCCGGAGCAGACAGGAAGGAGTGCGCAGCTGCAGGATGCATCTGTGGCCGGGCCCGAGGAAGGATGCAGAGCGGTCTTCATTCACCGGGGAAGCAGGGGTTCCACATCTTTCAACACAACTTCCCAAATCGAGAGAGAAGGAAGATGGAGGCGGGAACTGTAAACGGTTCACAAACTACTCTATGTGTCTATGTGAAATCTTTACAGAGAAATGGGTATTTATCAATGTCAAATAACAAAAGTACAGATGCAAGAAGTAAATCATTACAAACTGAATAATTACAAACTTTTTTCAAGGTCCGGGGGCCAAATGCAGCCCTTTGTATTGTTTTATTTGGCCCTCTAATAAATTTAGTAGGTGATATTTTGTGGACTTTGCACAGAAATCCGAGACAAAGGGTCCTAAACTATTCTTAAAATGACAAAATAACACTAAACAGGAGTAAATGTTTTAAAGGGACGAGGTTTAAAAGTGCTAATTCCCAAAATTTTAGTTTGACTTGAACTAATTTTACTTGTTTTAATGCACATTTGGAAGAGATTTAGTTGGATTTACACCGTTTTTACTTGGATTTGAACAGATTTTAAGTGAAAATTAGGTCGTCAGAGGAGAAAATTAATGTGAAAAACTCTCTGTAAAGCCTGACACCACTGATTTACACTAAAATATACCAAAACAGTGCCTCACAATGGAAAAACTGTACAAAAACTCACGCTGCAGTGAGGAAAGTACAGTGTTTAAGGAGGTTAAACAAGAGGCTTTAATACCAGATAATACCATTAGTATTTGGACGACCCTAATATCAGTATCAATATAATATTTCTCAGGCAGTTTTTGCTCCTTTTGACTTTTTAGCAAAGCATTATTTGTCCATATTTTAGTCTTCTTTATGGAAAAATGAAAAATCCTCAAATAAAAGACAGTAATGGCTAAACTAACGGAACATTTTCAGTGTTTTCACTCTGATTTTTCCAAACCTTTCCAAAACATTATTATTGATGACCTACTTGCTGTAAAACCAAGCAAAAAGCAATACTGAAAATGAGCCAAACCAAGGCTAAAAAGTAAGACCACACTCACATTAGAGCCTTTTGTTCCAAACCAAAGCCACCAGTCTGACCTGAGTCAAGCTAGAGTTCTCTCATTCATCTCTCTCTCTCTTTATTTATTTATTTTTTTGGTTATTAAAAGGGTTCAAACTGAGGGCAAGAACAACAAACAAAAACTAATAATACAAAAAACTATATGTCCAATGAAAATAAAAGGATAAATCCCATTTTCAACAACAGTCCAATATTAATAACATTTTACTTTCATTGCTTTTCCTTTTTTGTCCCATCCCCCACCTCAACCTGCCTCTTTAAATATCACTTTAATCACATTAAGCATTTACAATTTGTCCTGTTTTTTTCAACACGTACTCTTTGCTTGAGTTGTTGTTGTTGTTGTTGAATCCTGCAGTTAATTAGCGTCACATTTTCCCTGAGACAGTTCGAAGGCCCACATCTACATAATGTGCTTCTTTGGCAGCGCCGCTCGTCTTATTCAAGGACCTCGGTCGCCATGGAGGCCACTCCATCGGTCTGGCATTGTTAAGCCTGAAATTCACATTAGAGCTCACAGCAGGCTCTGCTTGTGCACCAGCGTTCGGTTTTGGAAACAGTGCATTTGCTTAAAACGAAGAAACACCAAATACTTACTTGGATTTGAATTGGTTTTAATTGGATTTGACAGGTATTTGTCAGATTTGTACAGGTTTAAGTTGGATTTAAACAGGTTTTAGTTGGATTTGAACAGGTTTTTGTTGAATTTAAACAGGTTTTTGTTGAATTTAAACAGGTTTTTGTTGAATTTAAACAGGTTTTTGTTGGATTTTAACAGGTTTTTGTTGAATTTAAACAGGTTTTTGTTGGATTTTAACAGGTTTTAGTTGAATTTAAACAGGTTTTAGTTGGATTTTAACAGGTTTTAGTTGAATTTCAACAGGTTTTTGTTGGATTTAAACAGGTTTTAGTTGGATTTGAACAGGTTTCAGGTAGATTTTTTGCTTTCCTCATCCTAAATCTCAACTAAACATCCTCATTAGTCGCTGTTGTTTTTGTGAAAGGAACAGTATCTATTAACGTCAGACAATAATGATGGGTTTTAGAAAAGACAAAACTAATAAATCCTCATCTGCACAAATTAATAAACAAATTTTAAAATAGTTTACTGGTACTGACATATTGTTCATGGCTTGATAGACTTAAAACGAAGAAACACCAAATACTTACTTGGATTTGAATTGGTTTTAATTGGATTTGAACAGCTATTTGTCAGATTTGTACAGGTTTAAGTTGGATTTAAACAGGTTTTTGTTGGATTTTAACAGGTTTAAGTTGGATTTAAACAGGTTTTTGTTGGATTTTAACAGGTTTTAGTTGAATTTCAACAGGTTTTTGTTGGATTTAAACAGGTTTTAGTTGAATTTCAACAGGTTTTGGGTAGATTTTTTGCTTTCCTCATCCTAAATCTCAACTAAACATCCTCATTAGTCGCTGTTGTTTTTGTGAAAGGAACAGTATCTATTAACGTCAGACATTATTGATGGGTTTTAGAACAGACAAAACTAATAAATCCTCATCTGCACGAATTAATAAACAAATCTTAAAATAGTTTACTGGTACTGACATATTGTTCACCTCATGGCTTGATAGATTTAAAACGAAGAAACACCAAATACTTACTTAAATCTGTTACTGCACCAGTCCTTTAATAATTACCTCCTGTGACCATTAAAAACAATTAAGTTCTGATCCAAAACGACTCAAAGCCTAACCTTGTAGTGTATTCTTTAAAACTAAATGCTCTGGGACACCCTCCTGAGACCTCACTGACCTCTGCTCGACCCTCTAAAGGAAGACAGTGTGATAAACTAGCACCGTGTACAGTACAATGTAACAGGGCAATGGGGTTTTTATGTAATGCACCAGAATAAAACATAATGGGAATTTGTCCTATAGTTGTAATGACATCTAAAACAATGCACTCTTTGTTTTAAATCAGGGGGACATGGGGCTAATAGGTTTCTATAATTGCACTGTATTTAAATTAAAGATGTTTTATCACGAATTGTTCATGGAAATGGAAAACTTGGAAAGAGAAGTGTGTACTCACAATGATTTTAATATATTTTGTTTAGCATTAAGTGGATTATTATGAATTTTAACAACTAATAACAGTGCTTTTCTTCTTATCCTGTATATTCTAGTGATACATACAGTGTGTTCTATATTGCAAGCCACTGATGACACTTATACACACTTTTCTTGCTGCAAAGTTTAAAAACTAGACTTTAATTAACAATGGAATAGACTAAACTGACTAGAGGTTGATCACCATTCACACTTGCATTGACAATAAGGTCCATTTATTAAATTATTCATCGTTCAGGGCTGCACAACAGACTGTCATCGCAAAAATGCTAAATACTGCTTGCACCAACTAAACCAAATGTTTTCCAAGAGCACACAATGGCTTTTCATCAACAGTCATGTCACATTAAACGCTTTTTGAGTCACACAATTTCCTGCATAAACTGAATTCAGAGATGTCCCCAAACAGAAAAGCACCAAACATACTCAACTTTTAACATCCGGATAACTTCACTCTATGTTTGACTCATATCACAAGTTATATTCTTATCCCAGTAGTCAATAATATCATATAGTTTTCATAATATCAGCTGTATCAACGAGTATCTTAGCCCCACAATGTGCTACAGTTTAAAATCACAACACACAAGACTATGATCAGTCATCCAGCTTCAAACAGAGGAAGAACGAGCACACCTCGACAGGAAGTACTCAGTTGTAGTCTTTGCCGCTTCCTCCTGCAGCAGCTGTAAGTTTGAGTGTTGAGGTGAAGGGTTGGATGGAGGACATTATTGTGAGTTCCTGCATCGAACGGAAACGAGCTCAAAGCTTCCTCCGTTTCAAAAGAGACCCGTAAAGAGCAAAGGTTGTACTTCCAGGTCCAAAAAGTATTATTTGATGTCGAATTACTGAATGTTTCGTCTTGTTTATTTAATTTGTGTTTTGAGGAAAGAGGGTCAGCAGGTCATTGAGGATATTGGATACGTTTTCAGAAAATGAAGTGAAAACATGAAGAAAATACTTTACTTAAATTATTTTCTATTCTACAGCTACTATACTAATCAGGTTTGGGCTGTAAATACATTGTAGAGCACAGCTTGTCTTTATAATTCGAACAACACTGAATAAAAGGTTGTGTTTATTGAATAATGCTTAAACCAGATCAAAATACAATTAAATTACATCAAAATTAGTAACTCTTAGTGTAACATTTATATCATTCTCTAGATGTCATAAATGTTTTAGCAAATTTTATTTTATTTATGCTTCACTTCCCTATTCCTCTATTCTTCTTTCCAAGTACGACTTTCTGCCGCCTTTGATTCAATGTTGACAAGCCATAAAGACCAAGAGCCAATAGGAGTGCCTCTTGTTTTCCTGCGTATGCTTAATATTATAGCCTAAAGGTGGTCTTTTACAGGTCAAAAATATTTAAAATGATCATTATAAGCAAGGAAAGGTTGTTTAGATGTCAATATATAACCAGCATATTAGATTTAATGGTGATATTCTTCAATTTTCTATTATGCATAATTTTCTACTATATATTTGCAGAGAAAGTTAGCATTTCTGTAAGTCCTAGTATCTATTTATGTCATGTCTAGTTTGTACCTAGTATTTCTGACCTTATCAAGATTTCTTAATGATTGAACATACCCAGAAAAAGGACAAAAGCTTCAAAACAAAAAGCACTGAACCTACTGGGACATCAAGGGAAAACAAACGGCTGCACAGAGACTATCACATAAATCACATGAATAACCTTTAGCCCGCTGCATTCCTCCTTTCATCACCGCTGGACGCCGAGCTGCTAAAAAAGACTGCGCAAAAATCTATTTATAAAACCTCCGTCTGTAATTTATTCCATTTTCGAGACGGCAATTTTGTTTTGCTGCGACTGCAAGGCCGTTGTGGTTTCCAAACCCCGGCGTCCGACCGCAATATTTTGTCAGCATCCTGCAGCAAACTGACAGCGATTTCATCCGTTACGCCCTTTTTAGGAGCTCTCCGAGGACAGATTTAACACTCGGGCTGCTCGTGTGCAAACAAACTCCAAATTGGACGGTGTATTTACTGAAGTGTGAAGCCAAAAACCCTGTCACATTAAGAGCCAGAGCTTCAACTTCAAGGAATGAGCTCATAAACACTTAAGAAGAGCCTCTAAGTGTCACATGTGATAAGGAATGTAAAGCATGTGGATGTTAGAGAACTATAATCATACTGGACTGTGCTTAAGAAATGTATTGGACAATTTATTATCTATACATTAAGCTATTTTTTGTATTCAAAGCCAAATAAAAAGGTTTTACAAGCAACATCACCAAAAAGATGCATGACCCCTGTTGCAGCAAAAGGAGCATTGCACATTTATTTATATAAAGTTAAAGTAAAGGCTCTAAATTAGACAAAATTGGCAACAGATTCAATGGACTTTAGATCTTAAATGTTGTTTTTTGTTTCCGTGTTGTTTAGTATAAGCATAAAAAGCAAAAAAAAACATAAGCTTCGTGTATTTTTGCAAAGAACACAAGCCGAAAACATGCATTACTTTACGTATTATACATTTATAGCTCATACTTTTTAGCTTTTTTAGCCTAAATACTCACATAAATAAAGCAGATTAATAGTAATCCAATAGCTAATGTTCTTTATCACTCACTGACAGCACACACATAGTGAGTCTGTTGCCATTTTGAGTTTTTTATGCAGAATTTAGCCATAACTATTCTAACAGTACTTTGTGGTATTTATTGAAAAAAACTTTGTTGCTCTCACGTAGCATTTATCTTTATGTTTACGACAGAGTTAAGTTTAGATAAATGTGTAATATCCAAAAAATGTTTAACTATTTCAAAGTGTTTTTATTCTGGGAGAAGATTTGTATGGAATAAAATGCAGTTGAAACATTTTAATGAAGAAACTAAGAGACATGTTTAAAGTTAGGATAATGTACAAAGAAGGACGGTAAACTGTGTCTTGCATTATTCTATAAGAAGACTTGAAAAAATACTCAATAAAACATCTTTAGCAAAAAATAAAAGCAGTAAAGCAATGAAATGATCTGGTTACAGCAAAGGAAACAGAACATAGTTTAAGTACAAAAAAATGTAAACTCAACCACCAATGGAGATAAAATGTAAAGTTGGACACAAATACTGGTCTAACACTAACCCATCCACCACTCAAACCAATCTGTCTATAAAAAATAACCAGATTAGACAAAGTTATGCCATCAGAGCTGCACAATGCATCAACAATCTCAATATCCAGACACTGACACTTCACAAAAACTGCTTAATAGCAAACCAAACCTAAATTGTGGTTTGACCAGAGGAAGTTAGCCAATAGAACCTTGTATTTCTTCATTTATCTGAAGTAAAATAAACTTATAAAGACATGGGACATAAAGTATCGCTATGAAAATATTCAAAATAGTGCATACTGTCCTGTGTCATGCTGTAAAACATAATGAGAAGACTTGGAGACAGTTTCAATGTCACATCTAAGCTGCTATTTAGGCAACAGCACACGTCGTCTCCTCCAAAATCCTTCAGAGACACCGAGAAGATGATAAACAAGAGTCAGACCGTACCTGTCATTCAGCTGTTCAGACCTCCATACGAGAGCGGCTTAAGTCTCACGGAGCGACCGGAATAAACGGACAATAAAAGATGAAAAAGACTCCACTCCGCTCTCAGTTTGACATCCTTCTGCTGAGATTACGCAGCGTGAAGCAGGTGGTCTTGCATCATTAAAGCCTCATAAAACCAGTCAATGAACGCGTCCTTCACCGGGGGCACGCCGCAGACGTTCGGACGAAGAGGAAGAGGAGGAGGAAGAGGCGGAGGCGGAGGAGGAGGGGGCAGTCCGCTTCAGGTCGAGCCGGACGGTGACGGCATGCTTCCTTCACTTTTTAGTATGCGTCCACAGCGCGGGAGGCAGGGGTCTGTGTGTTTAGTGTGTGAGATGTGTGTGAAGAGGATGTGGAGGCGGGCTCGGAGGCATCATCCGCACCTCGTCCAATCACAGAGAGGGACTCCCTGGAAACACGATGCCTCCCACGCGCTGCAGACTGTCCAAGACACAGATTACTCCTTCTGTCCATGCACTTTCTACAGCCACACAGATCGATAGTGTTGTAAAAACGACAAGACGGGACCGGATGGAGATGGAGTCTTTTCATTTGAGCACAGATTTCTTAAGCAGCATGACCAAAAAAGTCAAGCCGAAAATCTAAAATTGCCCCCGGTGGATGAATGAGAAAGTGACTCGTGACGGGATAAAGCAGAAGTAAATGAATGAATGACATGGACAAGATCACTTCAATGTCCTTTTTGATGACTCTTCAGTTAGTTTTGAAGAAAATACAGACAAGAAAGTTAAGATAACTGTTTCTCTTCCTGTTAGTCGTACAGATTATACCTTCATTATAGTTTATACAATGTTATTTTAATGTTTATTATGTGCCTAAAAGAAAATTATCACTAAAACTGTTGCTTTTCATTGCTTCATTGTTTTTAAGTACAGCCAAATGTTAATAGCATTGATAATATTCAAGGAAATGGCTACTACTGGCCTAAAATCATCAAAAAATAATAAAAAAGAGACTCAGAGGCAAAGAGAAGTTAGATTGTCATGTAAATGTGATGAAAGGTGAAATAGCATTGGTCATTAGCTTCAAATGTAATGTTTGTACGAGTCCAGACCTCATTATCTGTTTTAAATCCTTCTGATTACACACTGTGTTCCAAACTCATGTACATTTAAGGTATTCACTCCAGACTAAAGACCCCTCCCCGATACCTGCCCACCTCCAGCAGCACACAGATGACATCACGTAAAGCCTAATTCACTACGACGCTCTAATTACTCCATTCATTAGCGGTTAACACGTGCCATGTCGAAGGCAAACAGCGCAGTATTTGCCACAGCTGGGCAAATACGGAGAGTTAAGCCCGAGGTTCAGCTGCAGAGGGCTGTAACCCCGGGGTCAGAGCAAACCGGACCACACCGCGGACGTTTACAGGACACGAGACAGTCATCTGTATCGTTAGGAATCCCGACTTCATTCAGGAAAGAAAGTAAAATAAGACAGAAATATACAAATGTTGAGGAGGGAAAATGTACCACTCAAATAACTGTATTGTAAATGATAATATTGTGTGAATTATGATAGAGAGAGATTAAATAAAAGTAATCTTCAGGTGAAATGTCAATTATGGTGACGTGGACATGTAACTAAATAAATGAATGTTGTTTTATTTCTGAGCAATGATCCTTAAATGCAGTGAAACACAATTTAAAAGCTTTAACAGATAAATAAAGATAAATATTGTAAATGCAGCACTGACAATACCTTAAGGTAACATGGAGTCCCCTTTATGGTCATAATATATTCTATTTTTGATGTTTTTTTGTCTTTATTGTATGTTGTATGCGTTCTACAAGGTGAGCCATCAAGGCCACTCCATACTTTTTCAATTTTAATAATATCTAACTAGTTAATGAGGTCACAGGCGATTATAATCCGACTGGTCGAGTTATAACGGCTGGAACTACTGTCTCTGATGGAGTTTACAGACTCAGGTCCCTCACTGACTGAACTATTCCACTGACTCTGAGGACGCATTTAAGTCTATTATTTATGTGCATCAAAAGCAAGAACCAAGGATTAATCTGTTGGCAGCACTTTAATTGGGTTTGTTTGGTGGAAAGAGATTATTTAGATGTTTTTAAGACACTATTCTTCAGTTGTAATTTCAACCCCTGCCATTTTGACATAATATCTACAGTAAAATCTACATTACCCAATCCTATAGCAACAATATAAATAAATACTACTACAGCTTCTGGCAAATCCACGCCGTGAGAAAACAAAACATTCACCGTTTTCTTATCGTCTGAGTCAGTTTCCTTCTTATTTAGTCATTTTCTTCCGACATCAACAGCCTTTAACTGGATAATGTCCAAATGAAAGCTATTTACAAAAGTAGTGAGCGCTTTCGAGCGGAGATAGGGGCTGAACAAGTCGAGCGGCGGGCCACACCTGTTCCTTCCTTCCTGCAGCGTGGGCCGACTCTTGAGCAACACTCGGCGTGAAACAGTGTGTTCCTGCGGCGTTCGGGACATGAATGAATCAAACAGAAAAGGGCTAATGCTGCACACTTTCTTACATAAGCCTCGGGAGATACAACCGGGTTTGATTTACATTATAAGTCAAGGGAATGATGAATTATAAACCGTTTAGATAAAGCGATAGTTAATAGTCGTAGTGTGAATTATGAATGTCCGGTTTATGAGAAAGAGGGAATACAGATTAGGAAACATCCACTTAATCAAATAAATGTTAGCATATGGCTTATTTCACCTGTGTTATCTCAAGTCAAGCACAATAACTTCTTGTTAAAGAGAAAGAGCCTGATAAGAACAGTACAAATCCTCCAATATGTAATTATTATGGTAATTTACATCCTTCAAAATGTGTAGAGGCTTATTTTAAACTCAAAACAGTCTCCTTTAACAACAGAACTATATTTATACCAGGTACAAATAAGTGAAATTACATGAAAGTATGTTTGAATTGTTATATAATCCACTGCATTAAACAAAATTCTTTAAAAGTTGAAGATTTATAGCGTTCCAGGACAAGATGATATAACAATGAAAGCTTGAAGAGGTTTGAAAAGACTTCTATCTTTAAAACTATGTATGTCACAAATAAAGTAGAAGTGGAGCAGGTGATTTGGTAAAAGTACAAGGAAGAAACATCTATCCATCTAAAACTTCTTTTCTCTAACTCACTAAAGTCACACCAGAGCAGCCTGTCTTGTAGTTGCATGCTGGGAGTTTGTTCATTCCCCTTTTTTAGGAAACCATAACTGTTTGTTAGCTTGTCATTTTCCACACAATGGGACCAATAAAGGAAAGTCTTC
This sequence comes from Rhyacichthys aspro, assembly GCA_036850595.1. NCBI lineage: Eukaryota > Metazoa > Chordata > Actinopteri > Gobiiformes > Rhyacichthyidae > Rhyacichthys > Rhyacichthys aspro. The sequence goes on along the minus strand of CM072166.1, from coordinate 3,208,520 downwards.
TTTTAAGCCGAGCCAACGCAGAATCTGATCCGATTTCTTTTTCTTTTCCGCTCACGACCAGCAATCGGACGGTCAAATTAAATACTGACGAACACCGTGAACACACATCTTCAGATTTCCTCATATGCCATTCTGTTTGAAACACTCTAAAGTCGCACAGTTTATGGCTGGTTCACACTTTACTTTACTGTTTAATAGTTACCAATGGTGATAAGCCAACTCTTTATAACTCTGTGTCTAAAAAGAAAACATATCTTAAAGCTTGGGCCCTGAAAATGACTTTAAAAGGTCAATGTATAGTATTCATTTGGGAATAAAATTGTATTTGTATAACTTTGCAGAAGTCAGTGACAAAAACAAAGACATATATTTCCAAGGTGTTCCTTTGAGAACCACTGTTGTATATAGTTTTAATAAAAGTCAATAAAAGTCAAATATCTTCCTCCAAGATTTCCTTTAAGTGTTGAGACTGCAAATGCCATCCAAGAAGAGACCACAACTGCTCAGATTTTCCTCTATCACGTGTCACCCATCTGTGTTTGCGTCGACTAAAAAAGAAATAGGATATGACACCTTGTGGTAAAAGCTGTCCATTGCACATCACTTCAGAACAGTCTCATTCAGAAGTTGACAGGTTTATACGACTACTGAGCCCTTACGTTACGTCTTAAAGCCTCCGGGGCTCGACAGCTCCGTCCGAGTGTCGAGCTCTCGCCGGTGATTAATGGTCGCGTTGGTGGTTTGATGTCCCGGTTTCTGTCTGGCCTCGGGACGTCAGGGAAAAGCGATACGAGCCGAAGAAGACCCCAGCTGGCCGTCCGAAGCTAACAAAGGACCGGGACTACAATACATCAAAGAGAACGGAGTGCTTTTGCCTGTTCTGCTCTTTATGGACGACAGACATGTGAGGGCAAGACCTGGATCGTACATCAGATTACCATGCATTCGTTTTTATAAAGAAATATAGGCCATACGGATCATTACTTGGATCGTAACGGCTTAAATTGGCAAATATTAGGCAAAAAGATAATCTTATTGGCTCCATAGTAAACTATTAACAACTTATTTGCATTGTTTTGATGAAGAAAATTTAATCTGATTGCATCCATTTCAGCAAAATGTGTCTTTAAAGTTTGCACTGCGCTCAACTTTAAACAAAATATCTTATTTATGAAGCCAGAAATCATTACAACAGCATTAAATTCGATTTTCTGACACGATACTAACTCCTTTTTAAAGACAGAGTGCACCTGGTTGGAACTGTTATCTATAGAAAACATCATATCAATGCAAATTTACATTAGAGCTATGATATTTATAGGATATTTATGCACAATAACAGTGTCTTGTGATGTTTTGCTGCAGTTTTTGTCTCCTCAGAGCCTGAAAAGTTGCTTTAATAGTTTAAAAAAAGCCCCATTACGTATTTTACAATAGATCTACTGTCATAATACACTCTTATATAGTCTGTATTGTATTTATGATGCACTAGCACAACCAAAATATGAAATAAAGCAACAACAATGGACTAAATATAAGCATTAAATCAAACTATAATCTAAATTAAACAGGCTTTAGCTGGAGTAATTAAATCGATGTAACAGCAGCAACAGCTTTTGGACAGATTTTAATCTCAAGTGAACATTTATTTTGTTTAATCCAACAAAGACTGGAGACAAAACCAAGATGTAGCTTCAAGACTAAACTTTAGCCAACATTAAAACTGACTCAAACATCACAGAAACGTGCATAAAGTCCCTGAATATAGAATAAGAACATCTAAACACCATGTTTTTCTTCTTTGACGTTCATTGACCAGTCTAATAATTACAAAAGGGCCTTTGCAGGACTTTAAATTTTAACATGGATGCCATTATGGGACACAAAATGGAGACAAAGCCAATCCCAAACTCTAAAAGCAACATTCAAAACTGTGGCAGGCTACAGATTATATTAACTTTTTCACAAATAAACCCACATTTTAATGTCAAGGTACATTTTCCACTTTGTCGACAATGTTCAAATATGTTTTCTAAGATTATGCAAAGTTAAATGTACTGAGAGCGTTGCAATAATGTCTTTATGTTTAATGAAATGCATGATCTATCTTTGTAATCGTTTTAGATCCAGCTACATTTGGATTAAGTGTATTTTTAGTCATGTTTTGTTTATTGATAAGTCTTACGGATATCTGTGGATGAGATTTGTCCCAGTTCTTGATATGAATGGATCTGCAGGCTTCCTCCAGATCTGAAGCCAACACGGTGCAGCTCTGAGAGTGGGGGCTGCCAACCAACCACATGTCTCTCTCTGTGCGCCCCTTCAGCCACAAACACACGCTCCAACTCTTCCAACAAATCAAATTACGCATCACACTTTCATTAAACCGGGTTATATTAAAACTTTGAGCTCATCTGTTGGTCATTTTGCGTGAGGTTAGCTTAAGTTAGCATCAACACCGCATCAAAGCTCACTTTCACGCCGCCGCCGTGGCTCCTGCTGCTGCAACAAGAACCGAAAAGTTTTGCAGCTACTCACCATTTCAGCAGAAACCGCGTGTCTCCATCGAAACGTGCTCAAAACTGCTCTGCGTTTCCGAAGTGGAGGCTGTTGACGAGGTGCGCAGCTTTAGTTTGAGACAGCTGGAGGAAAGCATCCATTGGGGGCTTTTTTTTGCCCTTTCTCAAGAAATTTACGAAGAAAACGACTTCGTTCTGAGTGAAGACTGGCGGCGCATGCGCAGTCAGTCAGTGATCGGCTCAGCAGCATCCAGCAGAAGTTAGGCTTTGGGTCATTGAGTTTTGTGAAGATAAATCAATATTGGAGGATAATTATGAATGAAAACCATAACACAACTCTACATTTTCCAAAATAAAAAGGTTATCTACATTTTTATTCCTTTCTTTTATCTTTTATTTGTTTTTAAGTGTTTTCCCCTTCTTCAAAAACTAGAAAATATTGCTATACTGTTGATTTTAAATTGGTCCAGTCCTGTTAGGTGCATTATTGTTGTCCACAAACATCTTGTAATAAAGTCTCATTTGACAAAATTTTAGGTTTCAAAAAACAAATTGGTAGTCATTATGACTCTACAAGCAGATTATATAGGTTCAGCTTAATCCTTGCGTGAAAAAATGGATGTATATATGTTCCAGGCAGTAATTATGATTATACAGAGCTGGACACATGGCTTATAGCTATAATAGTTACACCCATGCTCTTGCTTTTAATATCTGGACTTGGTTTAATGTCAGTGTACCCACCTGTGTTGAATTAAAGTCTCCTTGTGTTATCATAGACTCTACACATACATAATACGCCTTAAGACTGAGACAAGAATATACAGTAACCATTTCCCTCTGGCTTTTTCTATTCGTTTTCATTAAAGCAAGTAGGTCAGAAAGCTATTAAAAGACTTGTTTGAGCCTTTTTTTTTTAATAAACTGAGAGAGATTGCATCCAAAAGTTCAGTTTCAGTGTTCACATCCAGAAAAAATGAAAACAAAACGTCTCCGGCAGGAGTTAGGGAAAGGTACTTGAAGCATTTTCCTGCAAAGATTGTCTGTGATGTTTGAATTTAACCAGAAACCCAGAAAAGTGGTGTTCTTGACCAATCCAAAAGCAATAAATACCAAAAAAATATATCTTAAGTGTGCTTTTGTGGAAGTAAATGCACTATTAGCTCAGTGTAAATGTTCCAGAGGCTCATTACGCACAAAAACCCTGATATTAACGCGCTTGGAGTTTAATTGCTGATACATTCCCCTCATAAGAAGTCATTTAGTCATGTTTCTAGTAGTTTTATATCCTTATCATTAAAACAACAAGCAAAGTAGTTCCTGAATGGACTTATTACTGTATGTATGTTGCCGCAGACGAGCCATAGGAAGTGTCTGGTGTCGTCGCAGTAGGATATGTTTAATAGACTACATTACTCTATGGAAAAGCCTAACAATTAGTGTAACCAAACAGCTGAAACAATTACTCCGCGGATGGGGACTCGGGGCGCAGCGAACACGGCGCAAACACAAAACCTCGCAGCTTGTAAACACGCACACAGGCGCCTCATTAGCACGTGAATGCATCATGAGCTGTCAAGTAACAAGTCTTGAGGACGCATGTCAATTTCCTTTAATGTTCTCAGCTACTTGTTAAACATGAAAAGGGGGTGGCTGAGGGTATATAAGACACCCCTAACCTTCCCAACAGTGGAATTTGTCTTTACGCACGGCCACAACATGCGCACAACTTCACTGAGAGCTCTGAGCGCGGCGCTGCACGCATCTCTGCTCGTAATTCTGGCGCAAGGGACGCAGAAAGATGGAGTTTACACCAGGTTTCCGCTTTTGGATAGACCCACGGGACACCACCTGCCAACGTACATGGTGCACCTCTATCGGAACTTTACATCCAACTTCTCCAAACCCGTGGATGCTATGGAGCAACGCGGAGCGAAACGCGCGGATACAGTGAAGAGTGTCATGGCGAAAAGTAAGTGTTTTTACGCGAGAATTGGATGAAATATAAAGGAATGTTTTGGGGATGTTAGGGATTTTGGGGTCTGATGTGGAGAGTTCCTGTCAAAGCTGCGCCCAGACGACCTCAGAGGGCTTCAATCCACATCCACAGCAAAGGGATCAGCGTGTGAAAAGAACGAGCTCTTCTGTCTAATTCTCAAAGCAAACCTCTCTTTTTCCTAAATAGCTGATGTTGATTAGCCCGCTCGCCAGACATCCCCCTATACAAATCTCTTGTTAAGTCAAATCAACAACTTCCCTCAGTTCTTTTTCACACTTGGCCTGATTAGATTAGACCTCGGGATTTAATGGTGGCACAAGCAGAGGTCCCCACTGGCTGCTCCGTCCCGTTCCACTTTGCTCGTAGGTGTTAGAGCTATTACCTATTTGTTTGAGTGAGGATATGCAGAAGCCAGTGGCAGCAGAGTCAGGGATGTGTTAAAGCGACTGGTTTCGGTGTTTGCTTTTGAGTGGATCAATAAATAGAGGGACGTCAGCGCTTAAAGAGAGATGGTTTGCACTTTTGATCAGCGGCCAATGGGCCCAAAGCAGCGAGCAAAATATTTGAGGGGCCTTATCCCCGCAGATTAATTTGTACCACACCTGTTCTGTGAATAACAATGGGCTTTGGGCGCAGCGACAAAGTGGTATTTCCACTGGCAAACATCGACTGTGAAGAGACTACAAATGATAACAAATGGGTTTTTAGATAAACCTCTTTCACATCGGAACATTTTTACCAAAACAATCCTTCTGCAACTTCCGTATCTGACTTAAGAGCACAGTAAATGAAGTGAACAGACCAATTTAATGTAGAAAAGCATTGTTTTAAAGCTCTACAATGATCCGACAGATTTAATATAATTTCAGTCCACTCCACATTGTCATAATTACCATTTTCAAGTGTTTTTTTTTAGGAATCCATGTCAAAATAGCAAACAACTTACAATCTTTTATGCACTTTCCCAGGCTTTATTTCTTCACCTTTTCCCACTGGATATTTCTTCTATTCTCAGCCTCTTAATACTTCATTTGGGAGTCTGCAAATTCAACTTTACCTTTGAATACATGATATATTCAGAGCTACTATTCTCAGTCTCACGATAACACTTGATGTCCAAGTTTAAAATGTTAATCCAGAGCGAATTATGGATTTCTTGTAGGTGTTTTTGGGACAAGTCTGACTTTGTAGCATCTATTTGGAAATTTAGAGCAACCTATTTATGTTGTCAGTCAGATTGATAATGCAGAAATTGGGTTTGTGTAAAGTTTAGAGGATGTTTTACCAGAATTACTGAGTGGTAAACCCAAAGATTTTGTTATTATACGCCTAAAAGTGTTATATATATATTACACTGTATAAGTGCATTGAAAGAAATGAGTGTAATGTCACTCTTTATGCCTTTATTTTGGCGTTCTTCAGCTTTTTTTGTTAAAATAAACTGGAAATGCTGAATCGACATTATTTTTTGTTAATTTCATGACGAGACTGTGCAATCTAAGTTAAGTCAACATGTAAAAAAAACGTATATTTATGTCTCTAATTCGATTTCTTTCTCCATTTCATCAGGTTTGTCGTACAAAGAGACCCGTTGGGTTGCGACCTTCGACCTCCACACTCTGCTCGGAGACAAGCAGATGCAGGCGGCCGAGCTGAGGGTCAGACTTCCTCGGGACGTCTCTAACGTGACGGTGGAGGTCTTCCACCAGCAGACCTGTCCCCAGCACAAGCCCTGTCCCGAGCAGCAGCTGGTGGGACGTCTCACTGAGGCGTCGCTCGTCACCGCGTCCCACAACTGGAAGGTCTTCAACATCACTGCTCCTCTCCTGAACTGGCTCCGGGACAAAACGCCCGAAAAAATGAGAGTGTCGAGGAGAAAAAGGTTCGAAAAGTCAAAGCGGGACCTTCCTCCGCTGAGAGACCCCGATGTGAGCGACCGAGCCTTGCTGGTGGTCTTCTCTCACACCGACTCGGACGATAACTCCAAAGCCAAAGCCAGCTTGCTCCACACGGTCGAGCAATCCAAGTTCCTGTCCCCTGCCGAAATCAAAAAGGCCCGTCGGCATAAAAAACGGCGCAGTAAACGAGGACAGAGGGAGCAAACCGGGTCCAGAAAGTCCCACTGCCGACGAGTGGACCTGCACGTGGACTTCAATCAGATCGGATGGGGGTCTTGGATCATATTCCCCAAAAGATACAACGCGTTCCGCTGTGAGGGGTCCTGCCCCGGTCCGCTGGGGGAAGACCTGAACCCAACTAATCACGCCTACATGCAGGTAAGTGTGGTTTTATGGGTCATTTTTGTAAGTTTAGATTGAGAAAACAAACAGTTATCAGGTTCAGGTGACTCCCACGTTAACAGACAACCACACAATCATATAAAAACAGACAAAAAACAGAGGAAAAGACAACACAATCATATAAAAAACACTCCTAATTGGATGTTAACATAGTAGTAGTGCCACAAAATTAAAAAAAAATCACTGGCATAAAAGACTGATGCAAATAAACACAATAACACATAAAGAAATCTAGAAGTCATTACGCCATGGTTATAGCTATACTAATGTTTTTAATGGTTGTTATGCTAAAAAAATATAATAAACTGCTGTTGCCATTTTTCCATCCGCTTTTTAAGAGTAACATACAACAGTACAGGCTTTGTTTGCATCGGGTGATTTCATGTAATATTTTAAATGTTCCAGAGTTTTCACTAAAGTGCTAGAAACATGACTTTTTTCTTCAAGATTTGGCCTGTTAGATAATCCTGCTGAGTTTGTTACATCACGGTCAAATCTGTTTTAAAATACTACAGCCTTTAGCGGTAGCATTTTTTGACATAACAATAATAATTAATGACTATAATTAATTCATATTTCCTGGCCTCACTCTCTCTGTCCTTGAGCACTGATGCACATTTTTATTAACATGTATTTATGTCAATTTAAGCTGAAAAAGATTAGTAATGGCTTCATAGTGCATCGAAAACACTTGAATTTTAATTGTATATGGTCTCTGATCCATCTGCTTTAACACTTTGAGCTAAAGAGGAATGCCTTTGTTGCAGGAATGTGATAAATAGTAAAAGTAACAGAGCTGTTTTCTTGCTTTAAACTTTGCACGATTGCATTTCAATAACTCGAGCTTGTTTTGACGATGCAAGGGAACCACTTTTACGATTTCGGCTCATTTTTATCATCAAAACGGCACCGAAATCTGACCTATTCTAGAGCAAATGTCTATAATGTTCAACAAGTTTAACTCACGTGTCTCTGTTCCGTTCTCAGAGTTTACTGAAGCATTTCCACCCGGACCGAGTGGCGTCCCCCTGCTGTGCTCCGACCAGAATGAGTCCGTTGAGCATGTTGTATTACGAGAACGGAGAGATGCTGCTGCGACATCACGAGGACATGATCGTGGACGAGTGCGGCTGCCAGTGACCGCTGCCTCCGAACGGGACACAATAAACAAACAAACAAGAGAAGACACTTAAGCTGAAGGGAAAAAAAGCGCTTTGACTTTTATCGCTGTGCACTGGAGCGTCAGAGGAGATCTGTTTGTGCAAAGATGGGATTTACCTGTGAACTGTGACTAAAAGAGAGAAAAACATGATGTAAAACTTGAATGTTGTGATTATCCCAGCACTGTTTAATGTACAGTATACATCAAATTGTAGCTGTAAATGAATGTATATTTATTGTAAATATTGAAGAGTATGTATTTATGCATTGTCATGATTTAATAAATGGTGACTGTTTTATAAATAATATTTTTCATGTGTATTTTTGAAGGAACTACTCTGCTTACTCTTAAATAGCCTAAATATATCACTACTGTTGCAGAAAAAAAGCACTTTCACAATGTTCCCTAAGATTTATTTCCAAAAAACAGGAACCCAGGTGCTGTAAACTAGTTTTTAGACCCGAATAAATGTGATGTATGATAAATAGGTGGACAAATGTATGATTTAATTATAAGTAAATGAGGAATGAGCTTAAAAATAATAATTTAGGTATATTTTAGGGGTTTGTGAAGTAAAGAGGCATGTAAAGTCCTACATTCCCTCATTACATTTACCTAAGCAAGTTTTGTTGTATTGTCAGACCTATTGGGCCACAGTGAGTCATGGCCGAATGATGTCCACACAGAGCATGAATATCTGGCAAATGCTGCAAAATGCCATTCTTCTGAATCCACAGACTGAGCTCATTGTGTTCACTGCTTTGAAAAAGAAAAAAACCACTGACTGACCAGGAATATACCAGACCCACGACAGATCCACCAGGACAGAGGTTAAAAAAGAGAGTGGCTTATTTATCAAAGAAGACACACAGGTAAGACTACATTTAACTCCTTCTAATGTCAGTCTAAATTAGCTGGTTATTATTATAAACGTACAGGAAGATGAATTCACTTTTAAAAGTAGGCTACTGGTAAAAAACACTGACTATAAATGAGTAAAATGCGTACGGCAATAAACTGTCTAATAAGATATAGAAATTTATTAACTATATACTTTAAGTTGAAATGTTATCCAATATCATGATAAATACAAGTAAGAAAATGATAAATAATAATAATAACAAAGGGTTTTTATGTTTACTAAGCGTTTTTTACACATTAGCTGCACATTAGCAGCGCAGCGGTGACTTTCTCAATGCGCTGTGTCTAAAATAGTACCTCCTTAGCTTAGCATTAGCATTAGCATAACTTTACCTCTATTTTTAGCTCTTAGAGAAGTTAAGTAAAATGAAGTGTCGGTAAATCATATTCATTAGCTTTTAAAAGGACATATTTTCGCAAAGGGAAACTAAATTAGCCGCTTCCTTGTGCCTTGAGCTAAAAATACTCACACTTTTTTATTTACAGCAGAAGCTAAAGGCTAACAGCTGCAAAGACCGAGACAACTTCGAGTGAGTAAGGCTTTTGGAATAGTTCTCATGAATTTAGGGTTAGCTGTGGTTTGTTTGCGTTTATCCTACATTTATTAGGTATTGGTGGGACAGGGGAAGGTCTAAATATTTGTGTTTATTGGCTATTTGTGCGTTTACAGCTCCAATTTGAATGAATGAATGGATGTATGTGACCAACCCACTTTAGCAAAGAAATAAACCCTTTTTCGCTATTTAATATACTTTTTGCTGGAGTTAGACAGCAGACACTGTATTTTTATGTAGATTTCTCATTAATCTACGCATTAGTTCAAAGTGACAGGATTTAATACAGTCATTTAATATGAATAAATAGTTTAGGAATTGTTATTTGTTTGTTTGTACTGTGCAAAAACCTTAGCTCTGTCATAATATTATCATAAACCATGTATTAGCACAATACTGTATCCAAATCACATGCAGCAGTGTAGTTTAACTGGTCCTGTCTTGCAGCATTAGCCTTGTCTGATCGTGATAAAGCATTATCAAATATTAATAACTTGTTCATGACTTTGCAGATATTCTTTTGAATGTATGAAACTATGTTGTATGTGTCCTTTTTTAGTTTAAAGTTACAGGAAAATGGCTGAGGCAGTTGCGAAGGTGGCCCGGAGGATTAATGCTACAGTTGAGGAAGGCAAAGACTGTTTAGGTAAAACTGAATACATCTGTTATAAGTCTGACACTAAAGCTATTTCATATTTTACCAGCAGATGGCCCTGGAGGCTAATGATGAAGACTATCATAATAATAATTTGTCTTTATTTTGAATTAAATTAACACAACCACTGCATTTTCCTCAGTATAGTTGTATTATATTTGTATTTGTTTCTCTTCTTTGCAGATTTGTCCAATTGCCAGCTAGTTTCCTTCCCAGACGGTGTGTTCAAGGTCCTTAGGAACGTTTCAGAAAACATCCGAGTTATCACTTTAGCTGACAATGAGATGAAGGCCATCACCAGCAAGTTCTGCAGTACTTTTACGCAGCTCAGAGGTAAACAGTAAAAAAAGAAAAGGGTAAAACAGTAAAGGGGTCTATCATCGTTAAATGTATTTTTTAAAACTTTACAGAGTTAGATCTACACGGCAATGTCCTCACTAAACTGCCTGATGCTGTGACCCAAATGGAGCACCTGACTGATATCAACCTGGCGAACAACAACGTCTCCGTCTTCCCTGAAAAACTCACTGAAATAAGCACACTGGAGAGGATTAACCTGGAGGGAAACCACATCACTGGTAGTTACTTATTCTTTTTTATTTATTTTTTAGTGAGTTTCTATTGTACTATTCCTGAACAGTTAAAGCTAATTATGAAATAACAGTCCTCAAGTCAAACAAAATGGTCCTATTTATGTTCAAGTATCATAAATCAAAGGTTATACACTAATTTATCTTAAAACAAATCAGTTATAAATGCAAAAATGGAAATTGATTGCTGTCATATTTCTTTTTTTAGATCTTCCAGTGGAGAAGCTGTTTGCGATGCCAGCTCTGAAGTGGATAAACCTCAAATCAAACCCTTTGAACCCAGAGACTCTATGTGCTTTACAAAGCCCTCATCATTTTGACATTTTGACTTCGACAGATCCTTAACAACACAATCACGGTCGCCTACAAACTGCATGCTGTGTGCCTTTAAACCGTTACTGCTGGATACTTGAAGCCTCCAGATCAAGGAACAATCCAAGTGCAATGGACTTTTTCTTTTTTGTCTGAGCTACTGAAAGCTGTGGAAACCAATGGGCATGAAAATATTTAGGTGTCTTTTAAATCTCAGGCAAAATATTCAACATGCTTTATTTATGACTTTTGAAAGCACAATTTGTTTTAATCATGGCATAAAGCTGCTATCTGAACCTATTACTGTTTTTATTTTCGGTTTTGTGGCCTCTTTTAAGCCTGTTCTTGGTGAAGTGTGGTGAAAATGCACAACACGCAAAGTAAAGGCTTTAATGGGAATAAAAACTGTTGAAAATCAGTACGTTTTTGTTCATTTATTTGTATAAGACTGAGAAAATAACCTGTTTTCATTCATTTATTTGGAACCGTGTCTCCACCAGAGGGCAGCAAAGACACAGACTGATCATATTCTACTTACAATTGCACACAAAACATGTAAGATTCACATAAGTTGATCATCAAATAATAATAATATCACATACACATTAACATTTGACCCTAAAACGGTCCTTAGAGTTTGTACAAACCTATTTTTCTGAATTCCGACTCTGATTTCGACCAAATGTTCACATGCTCCTTTTATTCACGCTCTTCATTGACACATTCATCTTAATATAATGAATACTAGTTTTGCAGAGAAGCCTTGCTCTAAACAATCAGCACAATTCAATGCCTGAACAATATTATATTACGTTAAATGGGCAAAACATTACAAGTAAAACATGGTAAAGACAGATTTAACTGATTCTTTCTCCAATCCCTTTAGTAAAAGTTTGAAATGACCAAGAAAGGACCAGAATAGACAGTTTTAAGTCCAGCTTGAGCACATTCTAGACTCAGAGTAAGAAGAATGTGTTTCTGCGAAGCTCAGTTTCTGTGAATAAAAGTCTTGGCAGTGAAAGCTTGGACCGTATTATTTCTGTGACATAACGTAATCAAAATAATCCTAATATATCCCACCTACCGACAGTGCCATGTGATTATAGGTCTGTTTTGTAGTAAATTAGTTTCTGCTTCTCCAAATAGCTCTGAAGCCTTTATTTAAATCATTAATCCCTCATTGAACTAGTGCCTGACAGTGTAAAAGAAGACTGCCCAGTTACATGATGAATAAATGCAAAAAATCTTGGGAAACAAAGTTAATTAAAATGCACAATTAGTACCATTTGCATATTTTCCTTTCTGCTAATTAGCATAATGAATCCTGTTTAATCTGGAGGCATTTCAAAGTAATTACATGAAGCTCTCCGTCTCTCTGCTGTGTCTCTGGGTGAATCCTTTTGGGAGATGTATAAACAGCAGCATCGCAACAAAGAAAATAGATACAGGAAAAGATAATTATAGAAAAGGCTTGTGTTTTCATCATTATTTGAGAATCCTAAACTCTTAATGGTTCAAAAACAGAAAAATCAAGAGAGACTATCACGTGACTCCACTTTGACCTCTGACCTTGACCTCGTATTGTGCTCAATGATGACCTTTGACTCACAAACCTAGTGTACACCCATTCTCATACATTTAGAGTCAGTATTAATGTCTAAAAATCACAATAGTTACAATACAAACGAATGCGCTGTGTGTTTAATAGCACATATAAACAACACTGTCGGAGCTATTTATAGTTTTATGCTTTTATTTTGAAGAACAGGTGAAGAACATCTATATTTGTCAAATTCAAGTGTCACGTGCTGAGTCTAGCCTTTAGCGATGTTGATCAAATTGTGGAAAAAGCATAATAATAATACAGTTCTACTCAAAAATGACTTAAAAATGGCTCAATTTAAAAAAAACAAAAACAATCTGAGGTGTATTCATGATATCTTCTATTTTATTTTCCATTTATCCAAACGTTGTACTCACTTCCCATGTACCTCTTTAAAAATAACTCTGAGTACTAAATATAGAGTATGTAATTAGCCTGGCCAGCCATCCCGATCTTTTTCTGTTCTGTGCAAAGAATTAATCCGCTCTCTGTCGATTTCCAGGAGTCGGAACAAAACAAACAAACACAGATTAAACTACCTCTGAATGCAATAGAATACACATACAACCAATTAAAATTAAGGGGGCGGTACAAACATACACTGAATAAACTGCCTCTGGACTTTAAGATTTGGGGTTGGTCAGGTAAGATGGATTTGAATGGGTCTGGCCAGGTTAGTTTGTAAAAAGCATGGCTCACATTAGTGTTAGTGTGTGGTTTTAAAGTGTTTTTCTTGTGTTGCTCTGTATTGTCTCTAAATATAAGTGTCCCGAGTGTGTTATCAAATGAAAGTCCAGCAGCAGGAGTCACATTCTGGGCACGCCACCTAATCCTCAGACTTAATTGGTTTACAGCTAACGCCGGACAGCTCCATCTGTTTTTGACTGAAAAGGGCTCTCGAGAGCAGCAGCTTCACGCGACGACTCGGAAAAAAACAAATCACATCTCACGCAAAACAGGGGAGAAAGTCCACTTCGGCGCCGCACGTTGCCCTCAGAGGTCGTGGAGAAGTGGTAACAGACAGGATTAGGTTGTTCCTCCGAGGTTTGGCTACACCTCATTTAGCGGCGGATTCACAAAACACAAAGAAAAACAGGAAAAGCAGTGTATTATCTGATCTGATGGTGTCACATGCAAACTAAACAGAGGCCAAAATCATGTCAAAATATGTGAAATCTAAAGACTGTCCCTGTGCAAAGCAAACTTTAGGTTCCTCAATAAATAAATATGTGTGAAAAATGCTCACACTTTTGAATGAATGAAAAGGTATAATATCTAGGTAAATATAAATGGCTTAAAGTAACATTTCCTCTGTGAAACTATCCAAAAAATGTCTAAAATCAAAACATCACGAGGTATTATAATGAATTAAAAGTGGAGGAACTATAAATAGTCCCTAACCCTAAACCCTTAGTGTGTGCGCATGTCCACCCTGCTTCTCAATGACTGACTTAGGAGCTTCTTAGTCCTGAATTAGACGAACGACAGAGAAACACGGCCGGACGTCAACAATGAGCTTCAGCGTCGAGGAGAGAGGACGTCCCAACACCAAAGACCACAGAGTGTACTTCAGTAAGAACAAACACACAGTCGATAACCAGAAACCTGTTATTTATTCTTTATTGTTGGGCACGTATTTTCATTTCACACAGTCATTTCTTCTGCTTTTTTTGCTCGACAGAAAACGCAGAAGGGAAGTACGTCTCTCCGTTTCACGACATACCAATCTACGCCGACGAAGCCGAGGTCAGTGTTGTGTAAAAACAGTCTTGTAAAAGGCTTCATGAGATCAATAGCTGACCCTTTACTGACACATAAACCTTACTGTAAGATCATCAGGGGTCATTCATTCATTAATGTACAGTATATGATGTTTTTATGGCAACAGAAACGTTAAAGTAGGCAGTATTTTTACCTTCTTTGCTCCATAATTGTTTATTGTTGATTTGCCTTTCTTCACAGAATATATTTCATGCCGTTGTTGAGGTTCCAAGATGGACGAATGCAAAGATGGAGGTAATAACATTTGATAGCGTACAAACAAATTGATAAGATTAGAAAACCCTTAACATAATCCGAATATAAAGATTAGAGCAGTGTTGGAACACGACCCAATGGAAGCCAACACTTATTTCCAGCTTTGTTTGTGATATTCCATTAGTATTTGAGACTAAAATCTGATACAGAGCTGTTCTTGAATAAGTTTTAGTCTAACCTTCTGATTTGTGAAAGCTTGTGTAATAGTTTTGTTGAGCTACTAAAGGATCAGGCATAACATGACAGGTATATTGAATAAGTTTGATAATGTCAGTGTTTTAGGTGTATTATGAGCAGGTAAATATTTTAATGTAAGAGGTGAGAAAATTGTCAAGTGTAAAGAAATGAGTGACTTTGACAAGACGGCTGTGTCAGAGCGTTTGCAGGTTTGCAGCTTTTACAGGTTACTCCCAGTCTGTGGATGTCAAGAATAAAAGTAGTGCAAAAATAGAATAAAAAAGCATCTGTATTATTTGGGTGATGGACAAAGAGGGATCCAGTATCTGAAGAATCTGCTGCTAACAAATTGTAACCAATAAAAAAACAAAAAAGTCAATAATTGGTTGGTTTTGGACAAAGGTGGATGGATTATGACAAATAAAATACCGTTAATAATAGCTTTTCATGATGTCACAACAGGTCTGTAATGTTGCTCTGTTTGTTTTTGTCAGATCGCCACCAAAGATCCCCTCAATCCTCTGAAACAAGACGTGAAGAAGGGAAACTTACGATATGTAGCCAATGTCTTTCCTCACAAAGGCTACATCTGGAATTACGGAGCCATCCCACAAGTGAGTCCTGCTCTGAACGATCCAGAAGAACTCAAAACTAAAACGGATGTGATAGACATTAGACAAATTGCAGTAAAGTGACACTTCAGTGCAAAGAGTTAATGCACAAAATCCACTTTTTGTCAATGTAGGGCTATCTTTACGTTACATTTTCACAGATATCATCATATATTGTGAATAGTTGTCTACAAAATCAATGTATCATGATATTATTGTTGTCACGGACTCTTTTTGTCAGACCTGGGAGGACCCCAACCACAAGGACAGCGACACCGGCTGCTGCGGAGACAACGACCCCATTGACATCTGTGATATCGGAAACAAGGTGGACCAACGAGATGGAAATTAAGCTCAGGATTTATAGATAAGAACCTGATGGAAATGAGCTTTTGTCTGAACGTGTCTCCCGTCGTCAGGTTTGTTCCCGAGGAGAAGTCATCCAAGTGAAAGTGTTGGGGACCCTGGCTCTGATCGATGAAGGCGAGACGGACTGGAAGGTCATCGTGATCAATACAGAAGACCCTGAAGCCGGGGACTTTAACGGTACGACACCTGACAGTGATGTAATGTGAGACGCTGTGGGAAAAATGAGCAGGGTTTACAGCTTTGATTTTGTTCCTCTTTGGACACAGATATCGATGATGTTAGACGACTTAAACCCGGATACCTGGAGGCGACCTTCGACTGGTTCAAACGGTACAAAGTGCCCGACGGAAAACCAGAAAACCAGTTTGCTTTTAACGGAGAGTTCAAAAACAGGGTACGATCATTTTTCAGCTGCAGTTCAATGGCAAAAATAAACTGAATTACCTTAAACAAACCTTATGATGTAGAATACACACAATATGATCATTAAAATGCATCATTCAGGTAAAATGATTAGATTAAAAACAAATTTATTGCATTATTTATATTTGTTTAGGTTCTATTATTAATAACAACACAAACAATCTTGAATGTTTGCCTGTATATTGTATGTTTTCCAAGTTTCAGTGAGTAATTAAAACATGATATAGGCAATAAAAGGTTTCAAAGAAGGCATCTGGACATAGGTTTGAAGGTGGAGACGTTTTGTGCTTCATCCAAGGGACTTTGTCAGTTTACAACATGAAGGTATGTATGAAAAAATTATTCTGTTTTAGGACTTTGCCATAAAAACAGTGAAGGACACCCATGAGTTTTGGAAAGCTCTGATCTCAAAGAAATCCAACGCTGGAGAGTTAAACTGGTGAGTCGTTCATGTTCGCAAACAATATAAAAGAAGGTTGTACATTAGACATAAAAGAGCAGCTTCATCTAATCATAAAACATCTGGAATCTGTTTAATATAAAAAGGCTAATACATATATTATATAACATGATTGTTCATCTTGTCAGCATGAACACAAGTGTAGCAGACAGTCCGTTCTGCTGCTCGGACGGAGATGCAGAGGCTGTGGTCAATTCTGTGAGTTAACATTGTCTTTACTGTTTAGTCACATTCATAAAAAGTCTATGGTGACTTCTGGATATATCTATTTTGACATTTAAACTGTATTATTTCTTTATAGGCCTCTGCTTTTGGACCTGAAGAACCCATTCCCACTTCAGGTATGTTTTCATTAATAGGGTTCTTGCCTTACATTTGTAAATTCAGTTATTATCAACTCTTTACTGTGCTTTTTTCCAGTTGACAAATGGTTCTACTATGAAAAATGAAAAAAGGGCACTTACGATAAACCTGAAAGTGGGCCTTTTCATCTAACTTCAACTACTACAAACCAACTTCAGAATCAAATCTACCAATTGGTGTCTAACACTGTGACTCTTTCTGTGACTGCTGCACTTACTACATCAACAGCGCAATAAACTCAATATTATTACAGTATTTTTGTGTTCATTTCTTCATTGTGTTCATTTCAAAGTTAAAACAATGCCAAATGTTGCTGAATGTAAGAAACAGCTATTTTTCACAACATATTTTGACATTTGAACGTCATAAGTGGTTTGTAGTATCCTTTTCTTGCCTAGCTTTAAATAAATGTTGTTTTAGATGAGAATAGCGGGTTCATTTGTTTGGTACTCCCTGCATAATATCAATAGAGGGCGCTCCTTCAACAATATTGGTCTGAAAATGCACTCCCAGGAGACGAAGAAGAAAAGGCTCGCTCTGATTGGCTGTCTCCAAGGATACCACTTATACTACCGCTGTCAGGTCCGTGCCTTTTGGTAAGTCAATCCGCTAAGAATTGTAAAAAAATAACCAACAAACCACGTTGACGACACATCTGCTAGTCTTAATAACAACTCGTTGGGATTTTATCGGTTGGTCAGACTTTTCTAAAAAACAAATCTAACCGTAATCTCAGAAATAAAGGCTAGAAAATGCCATAGATTGATTGTTAGCTAACATGCTAACAGTTAGCTAAGACTATTACCTTTCGTTATATGTAATGTCTCACTGATTAAAACCTCAAATATATGTTTTTAAATGCAGCCTGTTTTATTCCTTTTGTCTTTGGGTAAATGTTTCACTGTGATTTATTGTGACAAATCAAAAAAGGTTGTATTAGTTTTATTTGATTTTATGTAGTTAGAGCAGGTGCCAATAAGTACGCTGCCTTTTAAGGTTGTGGATAAACATATTTTACGTTTAAAACTTTTTTTCAATGGCTTTAACCCATTTCTGGCCATAGATTAAATTATATTGAACAATAATGTACAGTACACAGGACAAAACCTATATAGCTATGATTTAAACATGTAGCAAAACAACACTCAAACATTTATTATAATAAATATTGTTTCAATTACTAACAATCCGGCCATTAAAAATAACAGTGAATATAATATACTATAATTGTTGGACACTGCTGCATTTTTCAGTGCACTGCCCTCATCTTAGTGACATTCTTCTTTTCCAGGCAAAGACCGTCAAGATGTCGTTTCTGTTTGACTGGATCTACAGAGGCTTCAGCAACATTTTACAGTTTTTAGGTGAGCACAGAACTCAGATTAGAAGGCTGCAAATGTGTTTTATTATTTGAAGTATGTCTCAAATAACTTGCCAAGTCATTGATTCATTATTTACTTAATGCTGTTTTTTGTTTATTCCAGGTTTGTACAAAAAGTCTGGGAAGCTGGTTTTCCTGGGTCTGGACAACGCTGGAAAAACGACGCTGCTGCACATGTTGAAAGACGACAGACTCGGCCAACACGTCCCCACGCTGCATCCGAGTAAAGACTTCTACTTTTGCATCTGATACTACTGATACCATAAAACTGAATGTCTTTTTCCTTTTAGCATCAGAAGAGCTGACTATTGGAGGCATGACATTTACCACATTTGATCTGGGAGGACATGTTCAAGGTGAGGGCTGTCTTTTAAAAATAGTACCGTTAGCATTAGCCCTTTATATGAAACACAAACATTATTACTTCTATTGCCCTTTTCAGGCACTCTTGACAGCACACAAAAATGTAGTACCAATAATTTAAAGTGACACTTACCTTTATTTATTTTACAATGCATAGTCCCTAAATTAGTAAAATATACAGTCTCAAAGTTGTTATCATGGTTGTAGACATAAAAAAAAGGAAGAATAAGCCTTCTTTGATAGATAGAGTGCACAAAACTCTACAGATGTTCCATGTAACTGAGAGGGCTCCTCATGTAAACACTTATCTCAGAAGAACACTTCACAACAAATACAATTCTGCACACATCTTATAATATAGCATAGAAGTATAGAAATACACTGACACGCAGCAGTAGTTCACTCAAGGTCCTTTGAGAGATTAAAGTGTTGCTTTAATGTAGAAACAGACTGGAACGAAGTCAGGTTTTCAGCTGCTGTCAACACTGTTTTGTTTTCTCTTTTATCCTCAGCTCGGAGAGTGTGGAAGAACTACTTGCCGGCGGTGAATGGAGTCGTCTTTCTGGTCGACTGCGCAGATCACGACAGACTGACAGAATCCAAGACCGAACTCGACGTAAGTTAAACCGTGGCTTAATTTAACCCAATGTTGTTGTAAAGGTAACAGCTATGATGACATTTAAAGGTTAGAATAAAAAAGAGAGAACTCGCAGGACCAAAAGAGTATGAACAGAGCTAAGGCGACATTAAAATGCAACTAACACAAGACAAAAATGGTTGAAGACTTACTAAACTGAGACACAGAGAATATGGAGCGCATCAGACACAGTTGGACCACAGAGACAAACAAACAACACTTCTTTTTTGTCTCTTTGCAGGCTCTACTTTCAGATGAGACCATCACTAATGTCCCTGTTTTGGTGTTGGGCAACAAGATCGACCGTCCTGAAGCCATCAGCGAAGGAGGGCTCAGAGGGGCTTTTGCGTTGGACGGGCAGGTCACAGGGAAGGTACGTGTACTGTTGATTATACTCACGTTTAACCACAGACAGTTAACAGTCGTCTGGTCATTTACACTGAGATTGTGTTGGCATTTTGTCGTCTTTTTGTCTCAGGGAAATGTGTCCTTAAAGGAGCTGAATAACGTCCGGCCGCTGGAGATTTTTATGTGCAGCGTGTTGAAGAAACAAGGCTACGGAGAAGGTTTCCGGTGGTTGTCGCAGTACATCGACTGATACAAGCATCGGTTTGTTTTATTTTAGAAGGACACAAACTCACCCGCCATTCGTCAAACTCAAAAAGACCGAGATAAACCAGAGTTAAACAAACAGTGAATGAGAATTATAGCTTCTTTTTTTTTGCATGAACCCACTAAAAGCTGACCCCAAAAGAAAAATAGCCACTCAACTGATAGTTCTCACATTGTTATTGTAAATCAGTATTCATTTAAACAATTTGGCAAAGTCTATTTATTAGTGGCGTCTAATTAATTAAGAGTTATTTGTCTTCACACTCTGACTGACAGCTACCGTGTCATTACACTGATTTGGTATAATTACAGAAAAAAATAAAGTGTGAGAGATAATTGCGTTGTTTAAAAATCATTTAATTGTAATCTTCACACAATAGCTTATAATAATTCAATGCAAATTAGAACTTTATAAGTATTACTGGAAAAGTATATATTTGAGAGTTACTCCACACAGCTTCAGTCCATGTCTTCACTCTTTTGTGTTCACTTTTGTTTATTAAGTAAGAATTTTTGTGGGTTTTTTTTACAAGTAGCACTTATTTTACTGTGAATACCTTTTTTGTTTTTTTGTTTACTCAGATATTATTAAGATATACTGTATTTATGTATTTATTTAAGGGATTTTGTTGGTTTTTGAGTGGCACATGTGTACGTCTAGTGGTACACAGTGATATAACAGCTTCACAACAGTTTAATATCAACACAACATAGTGACGCATTTGCAAATAAAAAAGAACAAGTCAGAAGAGAACTGCTGGACTGGTTAGAAAACCTTCTGAGTGCTATCGGTGTGATGTTTAACCCTTAACCCTATGTTAGCCAAAGCAATACTAGAGTTTTATTAGTATTTAGCTTTTAGTTAAAGATAAATGTCACATTAAATCGAATGTTTAGCTATTCTGACTTTCACTGGAATTGGAAAAACTCCTAACTCAAAATCTAGAACCACGTGAATTCAGAAACACTATGAATGTTATGAGCAAACGCCGCAATAAACTTCTATATTTCAAAATAACTTGGGATTAAATGTTATATATAAAGATATAGTTTATGTTTGGTCAGATTGGAAAGTTTCTATGCAAAGTTATTGGGGTTTCTTGTGTGTGTGTAATAATAATCCAGGGATATCTGTATTAGCAACTTATTTTTAAAGCCACAAAAGCAGTTATACATTATTGAGATTTACAGTTATGTTTCCATCACTGTCATATGTAAAAGAGATAAGCTTAAGGTTGAAATCTAGCAAGTGAAATGAAGTTTAACACTTGACAAATACAAACTGAGTGAGCGCTGTGCTAGATTAATATTATCTGATCAAACACAGAGGCTGCCTTTAAAGCATAAAGTGTACACTAAAGATTACGGATAAGGAGTCTTTTAAAAATATCTAGAGAGAACATGCAAAAAATGGAATCCCTCGGAGAAATCAAAACATAAAAACAAGAAGTAGACACCAATAAATGATGTGTCACGTACAATCAGTATTTCTTCTTAATTGGCTTTTGCTTCCTGTTTTTGTCAACTGTGTTTACTCAGACGTGTTAATTATCATCGCTGTTATTGACTCGTTTTGTCGCTAATTAATGATTTTTTTCAAGCGTCTCAAAAAGCTGTCTCCTCGTTCTTACAGTTTGTTACAAGGACAGACATTATATTTTCACTTTAAAACAAAAGGAAGCAATAACGTTGAATAATTAACTGTATTTAGCCGAGATAATATCGTCCGCTTGAGGCATCTGTTCATATTTTAATGACAAGACTGAAGTGCTAATATAATATAGACTTTATTTATTTAACTGTACTACTTATTGATGCTATGTTGTTATTTATTTTGCAGGTTTTGTGCTTTTTGATTGTCTGTAAGGATATGAAAGTGCGCTTGACATTATTAGTACGTCAAACTCTTTGTAAACAGTGCATTAATGTGAGTTTTTGAGACTTAAAACTTCATGTCCTGGTTTTGTAAAGCCAGAAATAGGCTGAATTTCCTGGGAACGGTTCAAAACCTTCTGAGATTCTCCAGATGGGGCTGTTTTTATGAAAGTACGCTCATAAACAGCCTTTGAACCGAGCCGTGGGCCCGTGAGGTCCTGTAAATTATGTATGATGACAGATGTAAATGTTTGTACAGTAAGAACTTCCAAACAGACACAGGAACCTCTGCAGTGTATTTACGACGCACACGGTGAGGCTGTGTTTTAATGTGAGACATTCACACGGCAGTCTGCATCATGCGCTCTGAATATTATAAATAAAGTGTTTTTGTAGATTTGAAAACATGAGCTGTGTTCATTTAGTGCAACGAAGGGAACAGTGAAAATCTGAGGTTTTAAGCTCAGTGACAAGAGGAAGCTGCTATTTTAATGCCTTTCTTTTGAGTTAAAACAACAGCACAGGCTCAAACTGGCTTTATGTTCATTTATAATTCCTCTTATTCTGGTTTTATGCATTATTTTCTCCCTTTTTACCATCTAAACAACATAACAATCTCTTATTTTGACTCGATATGCAGTATTTTGCAGGCAGTACCTCACCTGTCATCATCCTGAATAATAAAACAATGCATTTCCTTGTTGCTTATTTTTGCATTGGTTCATTGAGAAACACAAACCCACAGTCAGTGACTCTGCAGCTTTTCGTACATCGAGCTTCGGTGTTGTCTTTCACATCAATGACCGTTTCTGCTGTAATGAACTGAACCGGCAAAAGGTGGCAGCACCAAAATAGTTCTACTTTGATGTGTTTCTTTTCCATTTTTTCCCATTTCAGCTGAGACTAATTTAATTCCACAGTTAAACATTGCTTTGAGTTTGGACATTTTGATGTTATGTTGCTACTTTGATCAAAAAAGGAACCCTTCAAATTAATTATTACAAAGATGGCAGACATGTTCCTTTCCCTGGAGATTATTCTTTTACATTTATAGCTTTTAAGGTTCCTTTATAGTCGTCCTATTCCGTTAAATTGTTTCTTGTTTCGTAGTGAGGTAGAAAAGTAACACCGTGCAAATTTAAGGGAAGTCAAAACCCATTTTGAACTTTGAGATTTGTCACCAATCACAAAAGAGAAGTGGATCCGACCAATCAGAGAACACCGAGTCAGTGGGCGGGGCTTAAAGATACAGACTCTTGAATGAACTGATCTGAAGACTATTTTAAAAAGGTCTTGGTTTTGTTTTTTGTTTTTTTTGAACTTATATTAGAAATCAAGACCAACCAAGACTAGAAATAGCATATTTGTATTTTCTTGGGATTTCTTGAAAACGTCAATCATTTTAAATTCAATTAAAAATCTTTATTTCTGTCGTTCATCAAACACTGACCTCCATGAGTCTGTTTATTTTTTTAATTGTTCCCTTGTTTCTAATATTGTAGACTGGCTCTGGTCTTGATTCAATGGAAGAAAGTCTTGTTCTTGTCATAATTCGCTCTGGTCTCGGTCAATCCTGGTCTTGAGCACAACACTAGGATTAAACATAAATAAATATAAGTCTTATTTATAGTTGAAGACTGAGCCAGACCTTTGTTTACCGATCATAAATAAATCAATTAAAGCATATTTGATCGAGGAGAGCATAAACAAAGAGACAGCGTTGGCTCCGGTGCCTTTATTAGTAAAGTGCTCAGCCTAGAAGTACATTCTTATCAACTATAACATGCAAAACAACCAAATGCCTGGCCTATAGTTATTAATAGCATGAACAAACAAAGACATGGCAACAATATTCTCAGAGAAAAAAAGGGAGTTTACAGATAGAACTTCAAGTAATGCACACAGTCATTTATCAAACACAAAATTACAGTTTTCTCAGAATAAAACAAACAGTTGTGGCACATTCTTTATAACATGATCAGAGCAAACAGTGGTTTTACATTCAAGAGCTATTCGAATCAAAAAATGAAGCTATCTGACATTTCTGCAAATCCAAAATGATCAAGAAAGGAATCAAGAAAGTGACGTAATGCATTCCCTCAAAGTGGTTATTAGCCACTTTCACATAAAGTATAATAATGAGCCATTTCAACTGTTTCATTTTCAGAATAATTCATACAAAACAGCTAAAAAGTGCTTATTTCATATGTATTTTAACAACAAGATGTCGAATGATTTGCAGAAATGTACGATAGCGACATTTTGGTGACAACAGAGAGCCTTTATAAGAAACCTGGAAACATTTTGAATGAAAATCAATGTGGAGTAAGGATACTTTTTGTTTTATTTCATGTTCCTGCTGATATTTTCACATCTGATGCAGAAAAGATAAGATGAAACCAAAAAAAGACAGCTTTTTGTGTTTATATTGTGTAAATATTACTTCATAAATGGATGTATTCTCAAAATCCTGCACCTTTAAGGACTTTTAAGGATCTTTTATTTGTTAAAACGACAGCATTACACAAAAACAATCAAACAAATTTCCTTTATTGCTCCTCATTGGTTTGCATTGGATGTTGTTCCCGACTCATGGGGAAAAGGTGTGACTTCAGCTCTCGTCATTAACAATTTACACAAGGTTTATATACATTTATTTTGAATTCATAACCACATTGCACTGAACTGTTTTGATCAAACCCCTCTCCTTCCACTGGGCTCTAACACTGAAGCGGTTCTTCACGAAATGGATCAACAGTAATCTCTAAATGCATAGATGGGGTTTGGATGAGGGTTTTGAACGGACCGTAGCTACGTAAGGGCCGGCGCCGCTCGGGACGCCAAAAAACGAAACGAAAAGCCCCGTCGTTGTCGTAAAAACGGAGGAGAACGAAGCGACACTGAAATCTAAGACAGAAACTGGTGCCGTTAGAGTCCACACACCAGCGACGTGATCCCGGCCTCATCCCGACATCTGTCTGCTGTTAACGCCAGGAGAGAGGCCAAATCCCTCTGGGACAGGTTCACAACAGGAGTTTAGACCAGTCTTAGGTGGCTTTTGCTGCTTTTTGACATAGCTTCCACAATATTCGAGCAAAAAACCGCCGAGTCTTTTGGGAAACATAAGCGTTATTTCACAGTTTTGTGTGAAATTTGTTGTTATCTACCAGAACACAGAGGATTTTGATTTAGTTTTTAGTATTGAACAGTGTTAATGTAGCTTTAGATCAGTTTATGTGAACCTTAAAATGTTATTAAAGGCCCAGAATACACTGATATTTTCTCTTGGCCTCTTATCTATTCCCAAACTCACTCTAAAAGAAATGTCACAGGCAAAACTTAGCTTTTTAGCTTCATGTTGATATCTCTAAACAGCAGCTCAAGCTCATATTAAAAACTCAATAAATCAAAGTGCACTGCAGAGATGCTTCACCTTCAGTAACGTCTGGAGAGCTCATTTTGTACATTTGCAGTGGTCTGTGGGGACAACATTTACCAGGAGTAACTTGCTGCTCTTTTATATGAATATATTTCTGAGTTTTATGAAAATATCTGTGCATTTGTGGCCAGAGCCTTAATCAAAGACATACTACTATTAACAAAGTAATAGTGGCCCCTGTATCAGATCGAATAATGCATTTTTCCCCATCAACATTTTTCAAGATGATCTCCTTCTGATCAAAAAACAGAAAGAGTGACATGATCCGACCTATTGTTACCCACTGATTGGTCAAAATAGCAGCCAATCGCCAACTTTTAGAATCAAAATAGTGCATAAAACCATATTTTAGTAACATATCGTGACATAACAGACAAAACTAAATACATTACATTTGACACTGTTATATATTAGTGAGTAATTTTTGCTTTTAGTTGACTTTTTTCATTGAATTTAATGGAGAGGCGTGGCTTATGACATGAACTGCAAATGTGGAGGTCATTTAAATAAAAATGCGTCTTATTTTTTTACACTTGATACTGTTTCTATCAACATTTATACAGTAAATTTAAAACTAAACAGGGATTTTTCTTTCTTAGATTAAAATAAATACTGGTCCATCACCAAAGACCGGTCTAAGACGCCTCCGTGAACCCAGACCCAGCCCTATCTCTCTCTCTGTGTAGGGTTTAAAGTCCTACCAAATGTATCCTCCATCGTCCGCCTCGCTCTCCTCTTCCTCCTCCTCTTCCTCGGCCTCCTCTCCAGTGTCCTCCTGGTTCTCCTCTTCGTCCTCCCAGCCCACTCCGCTCCCGAAGTCACCCGAGTATCCCGCTACTTCATCTGGAACGACAAAAACATGACGTTATATCGTAAAATGCACAAACTAGAGGTAATACCACGTTTCAATTTGCATTTTTTGTTAATTAAAGCGACACTGGGTAACTTTTTGAAGTCTTAAAATCCAAAAAATTATAAATAATAAACCTCAAATGGATTGTGATGGTTTCTAGACCGACAATAAGGAAAGTAAACCCTCTTTTAAAGACGAGATGTGCAGGTTTTGATGAATATTTTTGATTTGTGGCGCACATTAGCATCTTGTGAGAACATATATCTAGTTGGAACACATCAAATCAACAGAAATGTACATTACAGCTGGTTATTTAGTGGATAATTGTGAAAAATAAACAATTATATCTGAGTTTTGCAATGGAATTTGTCTCATTTAGAGCCTGAAAAGTTACATAAAGGAGTAATATGCAAAATAATAATTAAAAATGATCTACTTTTGTCAGCCATATTGAAAGCATGGATGGTATGTGCTTCCTGATGCTCTGTAAATCACCCGTTGCACCTTAAATGTTAGTAATCAAGATAACATTTAAGGGATAATTCGATATTTTGCAGAAAGTGATGGAAAATAACTCCGATCCTGCAACATTTAAAGCGTCAGTGAACCTGGCGGAGCGCCGTGTGACGTCTGAGCTCGTCTCACCACAGTCGGGGCTGCCGTGGATCCTGGTTCCCATCAGCTCTGCCCCGTGTTGGTCCACGCACCAGCACTCGGCCCGGCTCTGGTCGCACTGCACCTTCCTGTAGTAGCCGTCCTCGTCGCAGCTCGGGACGTACGAGCCTGGAACTGAGCACAAGGCGAAAACAAAAACACATCAGAGGCGCCTTCGAACGAGGACACTCACGTTTTTATGTTTTTATGTTTTCATGTCTTGGAATTCTTAGAAGAAATAAGATAAGACAGAAAGAATGTAGCGATCAACCAGTTCTTGGGGAAAAAGTTATATTTGACAATTTGCTTTCAAACATTTTCAACCTTCAATTGCACACACTTATCTGTTGTCGTCTTTCATTTAAAAATCCTGTCCTGTCCGGATCAGATCAGAAAAAAATCCTGCTGATGATAATTTCAAAAATAGTTTTGTTTCAGAACTCAATGTCAAACTCAAGGCCCTTTGCAGGGTTTTATGTCGCCCTTCAAGACATTTAGTGGTATTTTTCACGCTAGGTTTTAGATTTGAACAGGTTTTAAGTGGATTTGAACAAGTTTTAGTTGGATTTGAACAGGTTTTAGGTGGATCTGATCAGGTTTTAGATGGATTTGAACAGGTTTTAGATGGATCTGATAAGGTTTAAGTTGGATTAGAACAGGTTTTAGTTGGATTTGATTTTTGCTACAAAGATAAAATAAAAATACAAAATAAATAAAACCTCAAATCCAATTAAAACCTGTTCAAATCCATCTAAAACCTGTTTGAATCCATCTAAAACCTGTTTGAATCCATCTAAAACCTGTTTGAATCCATCTAAAACTTGTTCAAATCTTAATAAAACCTGTTCAAAACCTATTAAAACCTGTTCATATTCTTCTAAAATCTGTTAAAATCCAACTAGAACCTGTTTAAATCTGACTAAAACCTGTTCAAATCCAACTAAAACCTGTTCAAATCCAACTAAAACCTGTTCAAATACATCTAAAACCTGTTCAAATTAAAATAAAACCTGTTCAAAACCAATTAAAACCTGTTCATATCTTTTTTAAATTTGTTGAAATCCATCTAGAACCTGTTTAAATCTGACTAAAACCTGTTCAAATCCAACTAAAATCTGTTCAAATTAAAATAAAACCTGTTCAAAACCAATTAAAACCTGTTCATATTCTTCTAAAATCTGTTCAAATCCAAATAAAACCTGTTCAAATCTTAACGAAACCTGTTCAAAACCATCTAAAACCTGTTCAAAATCAAATAAACCTGTTCTAAATCTATTAAAACCTGTTCATATTCTTCTAAAATCTGTTAAAATCCAACTAGAACCTGTTTAAATCTGACTAAAACCTGATCAAATCAAAATAAAACCAGTTTTCAAAAAAAAAAAAAGGAGAAAATTAATGTTAAAGACAACTTTTGTAAGACTTAAATGAAGATCTCACATTCAAATTTAAATAAAAGCTTCCAAATGTCACCATCTTTGGCCCCATGAAGGATTCTTTTTAACTATTGTAGCCCCTCACCACTTTGATTTAGTTCAAACTCAATCAACTGCATGAAGATCCTTGGTCAAAACAGTATAATCAGGTTAAATATTAGTATTTAGACACAAAGGCAATCGTGAAAATACAGAAAATAAACATTAAAACCAACAGTTACTCTCAGTTTGGACGACTTTCCATTGAAAATGAACGGTGACCATATTTGAGGACTTTTTACAGAACATTTTCCACTAGGAGTTAAACGTTTAAGAGAAGCAGCCTGTTTCCACTCGTCTGTCTGTGGTTCTTTACCCGACGTCGCGGTGGCGGTGTGTTTGCGTGTGCTGCGAGAGAGTGGCGTGTACAACTCAGTGACAGGCGACGTGACAGAGAGCCGCCGTTCCGGCCTCCCGCGGGACGCCGCTGTCAAAGCCGAGCGTGGCTCAGCATTCGTCGTGAAGTGAAGTCCTCTAACAAGCACCGAACACATCACCCGCCGCTCGCAGACAACACACCAACCAAACAAGAGCGGGAACACGTCGCCGGAGTCAGAAAACAGGCCCCAAACACAACAGAGGCTTCTGATGGTTTTTACATTAAAGATATGAGTTAAAAATATCAACATGACTACAGTAAACGGATGTAAATGTACAAAAACAACAGTGTCTGGATGAGTCTGGGGTTAATGATGCAAATGAGCCACGTACTTCTTGGTTTTAATGGTTTTAATTGTACATAACACTTCTTTTTGCGTTGTTTTGGGGCATAAAGATACCCACTAAAAGCCCCTTTTTTCATTTTGTTTTAAATGAAAAGCCAAGAAACAGCACAAAAGGAGACACAAAACTAGTGTCCCTTTAGCTAACTGTATCTGTGTGTGTATTTGCCTCATATTTATAATCATATTGAATGTTTTATTTACAATATACTGAGATTTACTGCTTTTTAGTTTGTACTCTTGCCACTTCTTAAGCCCCTCGAGGGTTTTCTGGGAATCCTCCATCACGTGTTTTAAATGTAATATATGTATAACATTGTTTTTTAAATGTGGAAATAAAAAATAAAAAAATCAAATCAACAATATCATAGAAATGAGCATAAAAAAGGCTTAAAAAGGCATAAAAAAGTGTTAGGGTAGGACCGTATTATGTTAAGGATTGGAAAACATATTACTTAAAATGCTATAATAATTTAAAATAGACACATCTTTAGCAGTAAATGCACAAAAACAACAAATAAAGTCTTGGGATAATTATGCAAATTAGCCATGTGCTTCTTGGTTTTGCTTGGTTTAGCCCTTTGGAAATGGATAAATAATAAAAGGAGACACAAAAGGAGATGAATATTCCACAAACATCATAGAAATGAGCATAAATACATCTACTTTTACACTTATGTCACATTATATAACTATATTTATTACTATAATTACTTTAAATAGTCTTTTTCTCATTGTGCATTGATGGGTTTCTGTGGGATCTGAATGAGTGTTACAGCCTTTCACGCTGGGGTTTAGCTCGTTTAACTTGGGTCGTATTCTTTTTTTGAATGGTTTCTAAATGGTTAAAGCCAGATTACTTAATTCTTGTTGGTTTAACTCTGACTTTAACCAGTTACTAATTGACTTAAACTGATAATAACAACATCTTATCTGGTACAGAATGGCTCTAAACAGGTTATAACCACATTTTAACGACTTAACCTGGTCTGTAATCGGTTTAAATGGATTTGATGGGCAGTGTTTAATAGTTTAAGTTGGATATTAACTGGTTATAAGTAAATTTAAATGGGTTTTAGCCAGATTTGGAGGTGTTTCAGATGGTCTTTAACCAGGTAAAAATGGATTTCACCTGGATTTGGATGGATTTAACTTGACTTTTGGATGGATTCAAACTGATTATAACCAGATTTGTTGGTTTTAAATGGATTTAGGTGCTTTAACCACATTTTCAATTCAGCTTTTTCATTATTTATCAATGAATTCACTTTTTATAATTGTTTTTGTAATATTTTTGGCCCTGTTTGTCTGGACTATGGTCTTACTATGGACTGCAGAGACCACATCTTTAATTTTACCTTTAATTATCACAAAATACTCATAAAAGTTGTCGATGTTTACAGTTTCCTCGCTGACAGAACACACTAGGGCTGTGTGTTTTAGTGTAAATGATAAAATAGACAACATTTTCTTTAGTTTTAGAGTTTAGTTTATCACAAGAAGCTCACTAAACCCTCCTTGTCCTATATTTTGCTCTTCTTCTCCAGCAGATCCTGTGGTTTCTCCTCACAGACCACCGCTGTGATTTCTTTCTCTGAACGACACGGCGCAGCTTCTCACAAAAACACAAAGACGAGGGCTCGTCGCGTCGGCTCTAAAACTGATTCCATTCATTATTCACGCTGTGATCTTGTGCAAATACTTCATCTAAACGCCGGAGCCGGGGCCGGGGCCGCTGTGTGGTGACTCAGCAGATTAGTGAGTAAGAGCTCCGTCTGCTAATGAGCGATAGGCATGAAATCTTTATGAGCGGCGTTTAGGTAGAAATAGCGTGTTTCCACTCGCGGGCGCCGGCTAATTGATTCAGGACGCAGGCTGCTACAACTCACAATGGAGCGTTCGGAATTAAGCCATTGTTGAGAAGATTTGGAGGTAATAGGGTCTAGCTGACGGCCATTTGTGTCCATAATTAGTGCACAGACGCAGTGGCCGATGACTAAAAGCGGAATGAGCGTCCGATGCGTCACTTTTGACCCGACGAGCGCCCACCTCCGGGTCTGACTCACGGAAAGTGCAAAATAAAGTGGCTAGAACTGCTATTCTTGACCTTTAAGTGATTCATGTGGAGATTTAGAAGAGAAAAGGACGTGTCTCAGTCCTGATTTTTTAGATTTTCGATTCCATTTAGTGACACGAAAAGCAAAACTCTCTCTCTCTGGTTATTATTATGAAGTGGTTTAAATTGCAAATGTTAGCTTTAGCTGAACACATCTCTCAAAACTGTTTTCAATAGAATATAATCTTCTCCAAATCGTACTTTTTGCATTCATCTGTCTTGAAGATGGAGACATTTAAAGCTCCGTAAAACCCAACAGAAGAACCCAATCTAGTTTTAGTATTTCCCGTTTCTATGACAGACAATTTAGGAACTACTTTTTAAATAAACTCTCATCATTTGACCCATTTCCTTTGGGTTTGTTCTAGAAACTCACAAGCTCAAAAACTACACATCGCACCAATTAAGAAACTAATGCTGCTATCTTCTGTCGTCGCTATTGTATTGGATCTAAAGAAAACAAGATGGCTTTGTTCGTGAAAACTGTTCAGTGACATTGAAAGCATTCACAAGAAGAGACTGGACACGAAACCGGCTGCAGTTTGGAGGCGTTTGAGTCACTGCTCTCCGTCACGAACAATACATCACACCCACTGGACTAAACCATCTCTGCAGCCTCAGTCAATGATATAAGAGGAGAAGCCAGACGATCTTTTATTTACTCAAAACCCAAACAATGACATAAGTTGCCAACAAAATAACAACCTAATATAGAATAGAACAGTGCATCTTTACATTTCTTTCAACAAAATCAATGTAAAAACTATTTTACAGAGGATTTCTTTGCCCACAGTTTGAGACGGAGGTTAATCCTTTCTGTTTTCTGATATTTACTTTGCTAATCGATTAAAAGTCAAGTGTATGTTTTGGTAAAAGGTCAAAATTCAATAAAGCTACCTTCATTGTGTCATTATTTACAATGCTTTCCTGTTTTATCACTCATTATCCCGTATTTATACTGAATATACTATCATTTATTTGAGTTTTTTTTGCTTTAAACTGAGCTACAGCCACTAAATAATTTCCCTCATGTATCAATAAAGTTTATCTCAGTCTACAAAACATGGCAGAAAAGCGATGGATTTATCAGCGTCTGCGTCCAGTCTGTGCCTTTAACATCTGTATAACTCCTCGACTGTAGCGTTTACCGTCGAGAGGTGTGTGCTCTGTATTTACCGGGCTTCTTCTTGGCCGCCTCTTGCACTTGGATCCTCTCCAGCTCAGCGAGGCATGGCGGCTCTGCGGGAACCAGAGCAGAAAACTGATGACAGACGATAACAGACAGAAGAAAGAAAAAAAAACCCAAACTGCTCCCTCAAACTTTATCTCAATCAATGCTCTTCATAATTACACTTTTTGCCCCGTATCGATTTGTTTAAGACGTCTTATGTGTCGTTCTCTGCGAGGCCGATCGATCGGGGAGAGCTCAGGTGAAAGAACATACGGACGAAGGCCTGACGGCGACGAGAAAGTGAGCCGAAGCTGCGGAAAGAGACGTGTATTGAACCTCACGTTGACAGGACTCCTTTCAGAGCATCGTTATCTGATTATTGTTGTTCTAACCCTCTTTTTTCCTTGATAAATGTAAAAAAACAGTCAGTAACATCTGCAGGAAGAACACTGACGACTGTTTTCATCAATCTACATTTGCTATAATCTTATATTCTCATTAACTCGATATGATTTGGTGCTTGCAGTGATACAATATTGATCCGGGGTGAGTCTAATCTATCGGACGCAGGTTAAATACACGATCAATGCCGTCATCAGTTTGTAAATGAGGTTACGGCCGTGCGGTGTATCCTGTATTTGTTTAGCAAAGGTCAGGAGCTGGTTATGTGTGAAATAACAAACCTCCTCACTTTATATTACATTTAATACGGGCATAAAGAGACGGAAATGTCAGGAACCTGAGCTGAAATGGATTTATTAAGAGTAAATGCCAACGTGCATCTGCCACGGTTTGATGTTGACTCAGGTTTAAAGCTTTTTAGATTCTATACTGCTTTTCAAAGGTCTCTCTCAGACTCAGAAAGCGCTTCTTTGAGGCTAATTCCTGAGAAAATAACAAATATCACACTTACAATAACAGCTGATACGGTTTTAGGCTCGTTCGTTTATGAAAATGTATATTATCTACATTCAGATTTGTGATGATTAAAGCTAAGTGTTATTTTTAAGGAACAAAATCATCAAAAACATGATCCATTTTTGCTGCCTGTGCATTATTTTCTTAAATGTAACCTTGATTTCTCTTGAATAAAGGATGTTGTTAGTCCATTAAACTATGAGTAAAAATGAATTAAATACTGCTTAAACTTGAAAATGGGTTTTATGATTGACATTCTGTGATATCTCTCATTATTAAACACAGCCTACATTATATTTAAAGCATTAATCTTATTGCAATGCCTCACAAAATAACTCTTCTATTTACTGTAACATCTACCTGTCCAAAAAAATAACATAAATCTCCATTTTTTTTTCTTAAGTTGAACAGTATTGTCCCATTTCCATATTCTATAGTGCATCGTATCATCTTATAGTCTTGCATTTCTCGTTTTTGTCTGAATTATTTATATCCATGACGCTGTTTGAGTCTAAATGAGAAACTTGGATCAAATGACACCAGTGCTTCCTGCTGAGACCTCTCTCTTAATTAATCCTGCTCTAATTAGCCCCAAAATAGACCCACTTCCTCGTTTTCTTTCGCACTCACTTTCTCTCCAGAAGCAGAGGCACCACTCGGCCGTCGACACCTTGCCGTCCTTGTAGCTGTCGCAGGAGTTGAAGAAAGGCCGGATGCACACCTCGTACTTGTCCAGGTTTATCGAGGCCAGCTCGGTCTGGTCCAGGTACAGGTCTCCGTTTGTGTCCAGCCTCGAGAACATCCACCCGATCGAGTCTTTGCAGCTCGCCACCAGGCTTTTATCCAGCGCTGACGGGAAAATCACATTAAAGACCTTTTGTGACATTAGCATATTTCTTTTTAGCATTACTTTGAATATTTTCTAACTAAAGCCCCACAAACTTTATGTTTTTGTGGATAGAGCGGAGTCGGTGGGACATAACGCTGCTTTCGCGAGGTACTAACCTGAAGCGGTGCCAGTTCCCAGTTTGCCGGAGTTGTTCTGCTTCGTGTTGCCGTGAAGGAGCTGGAACCAGTCTCTGAGGCGGTCCCCGAGGTCGGCCAAGTCCTGCCCCGTGCAGCTCTCTGTGGGACACGCACAGAGTCCCGCTGTGACTAAAAACACCGGCGCACTCTTCACTGCACTGGACTGACTCAGATTCCCAATCAGTGGTAGTACTCAATTCCTCTACTTCAGTAAAAGTACAGATAAAGGGGAAGAAAGGTACTCAAGTAAATGTACTTTAAAGTATAAAAGTAAAAGGATTTGACTCAGCTTTAACAACTAATCTATATAAAATTCATTTATTTTATTCATTAAAAAGCTTGGTTCGATAATAATTAAGAAGGATTAAAAATCGTTCATATTAGAGTCACATGAAGACTGTTTCCTTGTAGCTCAAAGGAACATGTCCAGTTTTTTGGCTGAAGATCTTATTAAATGTTTATGTAGCACTTTAACATTAATTTTAAGGTGTTGCACATTTACAAAGGAGCAAATTTACTCAAAAAAAAAAATGGAAAACTATATTGAAATAGAAAGTACAGATATTTGCTCTAAAATGTAAAATGTAGTGGAGTAAAAGTTAAAGTAACCTCTTTTAAATCTATCTGAGTACAGTTTTCAAGTATCTGCACTTTACTAGTATTTTTACTTCTACTTCTAGTACCGGCCATTAATACACTTCGAGTCAGATAAAAACCTTCTACTAAAGATGACTTGATCTAGAAACTAAGATTATTGCAGATGACTTCCTTTTGTGTGTTTTCATGAAGCAGGAGCAAAGCAGTGCATTGATTCACCTCTGAGTTTAACTAAATTAAAAGTAAACTATTGTAAAAACTAAAAAATATCAACTAACAAACAAGGAGCATAGAAAGAACAGGTAAAATAACATAAAATACCCAACAATATTGTGCAAAAAACACTTTAAAGCATGAAAATCAGCAGAATTTGTGGAAAATATAATTCAAATCCACCTTTACGAGCACTAAAACTGTACATTGCAATAAAACGTCAAATCCATAAGTTACCAAAGGCTGTCTGCTGGTTCACAGTTACGAGTCCAACCTTTATTTGCTCTCTGCAGCAGTAAACCTGAAGCTCAGATCAATAGTCACCGTTTCTTGAGATTACAGTCGGTTAAATACGCCCCACGTGGCTCCAGAGCTGCCTCAATCTGGCAGTAATTAATTATTTAGAGTGTACACTATCTATCACCGCGGCCAAACAGCATCGACCGGACGGACTCTGGGGCACGTGAAAATGCCAATTGATCAAACGGGTGAAATGTAACTCTTGTTTTTCATCTGGGACCCACTCTGACAGTTCTGCATCGGAAAACATGGATTTGCAGTGTTAGAGTTAATTGAGAAAAGGTTATCAGATCATAAACTTATAAATCACAGTTGAAAATAGAAAATTACAACGTAAAGAGAGTCTGTGTTAACGTTTACACTCTACACATTCACTTTTAATGACAGGAGTTTCAATTAAACCACAGTTTTTTCCACATATTTGCCTTTTTGGAGACATTTCCTCGACTCTTTCTTACTATTCTCTGTCTGAATCTTCCCAGGATGCTCTGCAACGTGTCTAGATTTGATTTCCTTAAAGCTACACTACGTTAACCCGACTCTGGGAGGGCTCCTGAAAGCATTTGCAAAAAGGAAGGCACTTCGTTCTTTTTGTGAGTGCGTATTTTGAAAAAGCCAGCAGCACAAAGACCTGTCCAGAACCGATGAGATAAACATCGCTAATATGTCTTAGTTTTGTAAAATTAAAGCAGCCCACCATATTTTATCTGTTTATAGATTGTCTAAAGATGTCAGTCACACAGTTCTGAGCAGCATCAGCCAATAACTACGCTGCATTTTACTTTTACTCTTTCTATACTTTATGAACAAACAGGACAAACTATGACACGGCAATGTTTAAAATATATGATCAATAAACTATCAACAAGGACTAATCTAAACAAATGAGATTTTAGAGCTGGACTGTGCACTCTTTCTCTCCAAACATCACAATCCTATTATGCCTAAAAATAATATTAAATAAAAATAAATAAATAAATAAATACATAAATAAAATGAATAAATTAAATAAAAAAAATAAAAAAATAAAAAAATAAAAAAATTAATTAATAAATTAATAATAATAATAATAATAATAATAATAATAATAATAATAATAAAATAAATAAAAAAATAAATAATAAAATAAAAATATTTAATTCTATTGTTTATTTTTTTCATAAATCAAAAACCCAAAGGCATTTTAGTAAAACTGTACTGTTTCAGATCCGTACTTAAATAACGGACCTAGCGTCTCTTTTTCCAGATGCCATTAAAAACACATTGGAGCTTTTAAAGTAATCAACCGTTTACGTAAAGCACCACTTTTTTGAAGGTCACTGCTTCAACTCAATACTTAAGGGACACTTTTCATATTCATGACTTTGTTCCATTAACGGCCCGAATGTTCCTTTTTACATAATGTTTAACTCTGAGGTCGCGTCCGCCTCGAGTTAATCTCCACTAAATTACCTCCCGGTTTATAAAAGGCCTCATAAATCCAGAGTTTACTGTACATTAAAGTCAAGTGTCTCCAAGTCCTCGCTGCTGCTTTTAAAAATGCTCTTGGATCAATCTGGGACATTTTATGCTGGAAACAGATTCCATTAAGATTTTCATGAAGTGACACTCGCAGATCTTCTATGAATTATGTAAAACAATATTATTTTTTGGATAATTCTGATTTGTTTATAATAAATCGTTAAAAAAAGTGGCGTTAAACGTGTCACTTACAAGTTTCTTTGCATGAAACATTGGGTCTTTGTATGAAATAATAACCCTTAATTAATTTAGCACAGTTAAATAGTGAGAAAATACTGAAAAGTTAGCTGTCGACTCCGTCTTAAACTAATGCATTTTCACATTTAAATAACAAAATCTATATTAAAACCATCTCCAGCCCCAGGAGGAGGAGTTATGCCCCTTTAGGAAAATGGTGTTGTTTCCTAAGTTGGAAAAATCAATATCAATGGGGAGCAGTAAACTTATTATTTTTTTATTTCGTATGTTGTTTGTAGAAAGAAAAAGAAAGAAAATCACTGCATTAAACTTGTGTGTTCCACTGGAAAAGAAGAGACTTGAAATGAACTGGTTTTCAAGAACACAATATTCATTTCCTTTAATTTTAAGTTTTTCAAAATGCAAAGTGAAAGAAATAGAAAGAATAGAAAGAATAAAAAGACAATATTTGGTCTGAGTTTGTCTCAAAACAGCAACAGTTCGAGCAGTTCCTCTGTTTCAGTTTGAGAAGGATCTGGACTAAACCAGACCAGACTGGACTAAACCAGACCATGTAATCCCAGACAAAACCAGACCAAACTGGACTAAACCAGACCATGTAATCCCAGACAAAACCAGACCAAACTGGACTAAACCAGACCATGTAATCCCAGACAGGACCAGGCCAAACTGGACTAAACCAGACCATGTAATCCCAGACAAAACCAGACCAAACTGGACTAAACCAGACCATGTAATCCAGACAAAACCAGACCAAACTGGACTAAACCAGACCATGTAATCCCAGACAAAACCAGGCCAAACTGGACTAAACCAGACCATGTAATCCAGACAAAACCAGACCAAACTGGACTAAACCAGACCATGTAATCCCAGACAAAACCAGACCAAACTGGACTAAACCAGACCATGTAATCCCAGACAAAACCAGACCAGACTGGACTAAACCAGACCATGTAATCCCAGACAAAACCAGACTGGACTAAACCAGACCATGTAATCCCAGACAAAACCAGACCAAACTGGACTAAACCAGACCATGTAATCCCAGACAAAACCAGACCAAACTGGACTAAACCAGACCATGTAATCCCAGACAAAACCAGACCAGACTGGACTAAACCAGACCATGTAATCCCAGACAAAACCAGACCAGACTGGACTAAACCAGACCATGTAATCCCAGACAGAACCAGACCAGACTGGACTAAACCAGACCATGTAATCCCAGACAAAACCAGACCAAACTGGACTAAACCAGACCATGTAATCCCAGACAAAACCAGACCAGACTGGACTAAACCAGACCATGTAATCCCAGACAAAACCAGACCAGACTGGACTAAACCAGACCATGTAATCCCAGACAAAACCAGACTGGACTAAACCAGACCATGTAATCCCAGACAAAACCAGACCAGGCTTCTTGTTCTGGGATCACTCTAAACATGGAAATATTTCATGTCTTTACTCACTTTTCCATTTTGTAAATTCATTCAAACACATTTAAATATATATATTGTTGACAGCATTCTTACTTTTCTTCACATCTGATAAAACTTTTGCACAGTTCTGTA
Source organism: Rhyacichthys aspro (assembly GCA_036850595.1). Classification (NCBI taxonomy): domain Eukaryota; kingdom Metazoa; phylum Chordata; class Actinopteri; order Gobiiformes; family Rhyacichthyidae; genus Rhyacichthys; species Rhyacichthys aspro. The sequence goes on along the minus strand of CM072166.1, from coordinate 3,169,817 downwards.
CATAATGTCAAAGATAGAGCTAAAAACAATCCGAGTGAACCTCAAAATGAAAGGAATATTAATGGTGCAGATGAAGAAGGAGACGTAAGAAGTGCTAATTCGTTTATCTCAATGAACATGAATAAAGACACCTGCCTCGTTTTGTGTCTGAGTTGGTGACGGTGACTGTGGCCGTGGAGCAGGGACAGAAGCCTGAGCAGAGGACGTCCAGGTCTTTCCCGGTGAGACAGGCCTGCTGCTGGAGCTTACACTGAAAAAAAACACAGAAAAAGAGAGAAACCCAGGTGAAATATTTATGGAGGTGACCGCGGGAAGAAGAGCCGACTCATTCGGAACGATCCGGAGCCGAGAGTGAGCCGTCATCTTCCGCCGTCTCCTCACGCAAGGTCAAAATTAAAACCTACACATGAATCAATGAAGCGACGGTGTACGGTGATGGAGCGCGTCCGTCATTAATCACGCTGAGCCCACGTATGTGTCAGCGCGGCGGGAAACTGCACTTGACCGGACCATCGTTATTTAAAGCAGTGACACGGTCTTCTCTGGAGATTTAATCTGACTGGACGTGTTAGAGAGAGGAAAGAACGATAGAGTCAAACAAAACCAGGATTATAAGGAAGAAAATGATGCTAATGCGTGCGTTTAAAGAGAAAATATGCAGGATTTTCACATTTATAGCTTCTGTAGAGACATGTTGTGAGTCTGTTTCCTCATTTTTACTTGAATTTTGACTGTTTACATCACATTCAGACGGCAACTTCAGGGTAAAAACACCTTAATAACATAGATCTCAATGAAAAATGATGCACAACGGTAGATAAAGGTAGAAAAAAGGTAGAGTAAAGTGACATTTAAAGAGTCCACACTTTGTCTGTTTCTGATTTTTACTTTGACAAAGAACCATTGCTCTTTTTCTTTACAGTTTCCATCAAAATGCACTTTGTTGGCAGTGATAAGTGATAAGAAGGTGGTCTTTATGGCAGTACAATAAAAACAACATATATTTTCTCTTTTTTTGCTGGTATTTTAAGAGCAGAGGTGCATTTATCATGTTTACTGTTCACTGTACTAACTATTTACACACAGACAAACTCCTTTTTCAACAATTTCTGCTTTTAAACAGTGTCAAATTTAGTATTAAAGGCTAAATTTCTAGATTTGAATACCTCGGAGGCGTAGTTGTGTCTGTCGGAGCCACACACCGGAGCAGAGGCGGCCACTGGACACGGTTTACAGCTGCTCTCATGGGCCTCCATCTGACCAGACTGTTTCACTCTGAAAACACAAACATAATAAAGAAAAGGATGTGTAATGTGTGTTTGTTTAATACGACTTCAAAAATGTAAGACAGACACTTCCAAATGAGAAAATGTTGAGGGACGACCTGAATCAGAGCAAAATGGACACTTTTTTGGAAAGAAGATGTGAAATTTATGTTATATAAATTCTAAAAAAGGTTCTTGTAATGATCTCAAACTCATTTTTTCTCATTTTTCTCGTTCTCAGACGTCAAGCCCGACCTTGAACGCAACTGGTTTATTTATCTTTTCTTGAAAAGTCTAGTTTAATTTAAAACCTGGACTCATTCTTAGTGTATTGTAAACTGGTTTATGTCTTGATTTGGTCTTGATCTGGTCTCAGACTTGATGTAAAAAGTCCAAAGAAAAGCCTCATCTTTCACTGTTCATGTATGAAACAATGGATGTAACTGTGATGGTCTTATTCACCTTGAACAGTGATAATAAATCAATCCGTTTGTCCACTTTTACGGTTTTCAGAGGCTTTTTAACGGACTTTATGCTGTGAACCAGACCTAGACCCAAATCCCTGTCATTTCAGTAAATCCTCTCGTTGAATCTGCCCGGTTTTACCCCGGTCCAGCCCGTGTTTATTATCCATTATTCGACGCGGTGTCCTTCATCTCGGGAGCGACTCTGTAAATGAAGCGCTTTATTGAAAAAGATTAAAATCCTGTCGCTGCAGATCGGTTTTCGCAGGTCGTAATAATCCACTTCGTTAACTGTTTTCAGCTCATTTTTCTCGTTCACGGCGGAGTGATGGGGTAGAAGACGAGAGGAATGTTTTTTAATGATGTTTACCGATGAAACTAAGAGTAAATATAGCCTCAACTTCACACTGAGCCATGATTCCACTTTCTGAATTAAATGGTGTTTCATAATTCATACCAAAAAGTCTAATTTCTTTGTGCTTTTGCAGCAAGTTAAAGTATCCTTAATTGTTCATTTTATAGACGAGTTGGAAGTTGTTTTTTTCATGAAATGGTTCTGGCTTTTGTAAAAAATCCCCATGAGATTATATTATATGTTTGCACTGGTTTTTAACACAAATTGAGCTGGTCTTTCACGTTCTTATATCCATTTTATTAGTTGTATTTATTTTGATCTATTTTATTGTTCTTATTGTTCTTACTTGTTTTTATGTCTTCATTGATTTGTTTTTTTGTTTTCTTTTACTTCTACCTTCTACCTGGATGGATTTGGACAGGTTTAATCTGGTTTATATTGGACTTTAACTGGTTTTAATTGGGTTTAAACAGGTTATAGATGGATTTGGACAGGTTTAATCTGGTTTATATTGGACTTTAACTGGTTTTAATTGGGTTTAAACAGGTTATAGATGGATTTGGACAAGTTTAATCTGGTTTATATTGGACTTTAACTGGTTTTAGATGGGTTTAAACAGGTTATAGATGGATTTGGACAAGTTTAATCTGGTTTATATTGGACTTTAACTGGTTTTAGTTGGGTTTAAACAGGTTATAGATGGATTTGGACAGGTTTAATGGGGTTTATATTGGACTTTAACTAGTTTTAGTTGGGTTTAAACAGGTTATAGATGGATTTGGACAGGTTTAATGGAGTTTATACTGGACTTTAACTGGTTTTAGTTGGGTTTAAACAGGTTATAGATGGATTTGGACAAGTTTAATCTGGTTTATATTGGACTTTAACTGGTTTTAGATGGGTTTAAACAGGTTATAGATGGATTTGGACAAGTTTAATCTGGTTTATATTGGACTTTAACTGGTTTTAGTTGGGTTTAAACAGGTTATTGATGGATTTGGACAGGTTTAATCTGGTTTATATTGGACTTTAACTGGTTTTAGTTGGGTTTAAACAGGTTATAGATGGATTTGGACAGGTTTAATGGGGTTTATATTGGACTTTAACTGGTTTTAGTGGGGTTTAAACAGGTTGTAGATGGATTTGGACAAGTTTAATCTGGTTTATATTGGACTTTAACTGGTTTTAGTTGGGTTTAAACAGGTTATAGATGGATTTGGACAAGTTTAATCTGGTTTATACTGGACTTTAACTGGTGTTAGTTGGGTTTAAACAGGTTATAGATGGTTTTGGACAGGTTTAATCTGGTTTATATTGGACTTTAACTGGTTTTAGTTGGGTTTAAACAGGTTATAGATGGATTTGGACAGGTTTAATGGGGTTTATATTGGACTTTAACTGGTTTTAGTTGGGTTTAAACAGGTTATAGATGGATTTGGACAGGTTTAATGGGGTTTATATTGGACTTTAACTGGTTTTAGTTGGGTTTAAACAGATTATAGATGGATTTGGACAGGTTTAATGGGGTTTATATTGGACTTTAACTGGTTTTAGTTGGGTTTAAACAGGTTATAGATGGTTTTGGATGGGTTTAATCTGGTTTATTACTTAATTTAACATGATTTTTGTACTTAAAAAGAAAAATATCATCAAAGCGACCCTTATCTGACGATTAATTTGCTGATGCTACACTCACTGATAATCCATGAATCTATAAATCCAATCTGAAGTGCTTTTTAACTAATCCAGGCCTGTACAGTCAATAATTAATGTTGAACTGCAGGAGTTCACGATACATGACGTATTCGACCAGGCCTGTTTTAAATATGCATTAAATATTAAGTGATCATCTATTATTGATGAGGCAGGCACCCTCGACGTTAACCGTCCGATCATTTAATCGACTCAGCACGAGATAAACACAGAAACGAGGAATGATTTCAAATATTGCCCCCGGCTCCCAGTGTTTATGAAGCTAATATCTGGTAAATAACCCTTATTTGTTTCTTGTGAACACTTTTTACTTCTCGTGTGGCCCCTCTTCGGCTCCACTCTGACAGCGAGAGATATCGATCGAGCGGCAGGAACAGAGCCGTGAGTCGGGACTGATGTCACGCCGAGCGATGAGTGATTAAGTGTCCGGACAGAAGGTGGTAAAAGACAACGCTCACCTCCACCTGCCCCGACTACAGCTCAGTACAGCCCGATCCGGGGCATTATTGAACACACAAAAATAACTACAAGCTTCAGCCCCAAAGAGAAAAAATAACCTGCTTATAACACGATCTTTGGACAAAAATGACTTGTCTTCTTTTAGTTTAATCCACATTTCTAGTTAGTGGAGTGCTATATTGATGGGACGATTAAAAAAAATACCTTTAAGTACATTTGTAATAAATGTCTTGAATTTTTTTATCCAATATTGTAGCATACTTTATAAAACAGAGCCACAATGAGTAAAGTTCTTCAGTTCATATACGTCTCAAATGTAACGTAAATGAGTAAAACCAATCTGTAAACGTTTGTATTATATTATATATATAATAGTATCTTAGAACAACATTTGGGCTTTATTTTAGATATTTACACCACGGTTCAGGAGTGGGCTGTTGCTTTATTAAAAGTTAAGTATTATTGTAATTGTATAGAACAGAGCATAAGCGTCAGGATTGAATAGATAGAATATAGAAGATAGGTTTTAAGCGTTGATAGATACGTTATTTCTCCTCTTGTTTAAACCGTGAGACTCTCTCTTAGTGTTTTTAGTCAAGACCGTACAAGACCGAGACCGAGTCATGTCTAAGAATAGATGGATCGAGACCAATTTTAGACTAAAACTATGTCAGATTAAGACCGAGCGCAGGATACACTGGAATAGAAACCAGGAAAGTTATAAAAATTATAAAATCTAAACCATCTAAGACCAGTTAGTGTTTGATAAATTAAAAAAAAGACAAGTCTCAAAATTAACACCAATAACCTCGCTCACAGCTGCTTAGTTTATTAGATTTCTTTAAGCCCCTCCCTCTTTGTGGCCTCTTAGGTTTCACAAGAAATACTCAGAAGTTCCAACATTTGTATTTGTGTTTTTTCTCTTTTCTAATAATCAAATCAGGTGAATAAAAATGCTTTGAACTGCTTTGAAACCTTGAATATCTGACAATAATCCGAGAAGACATTTAGGACGTTTAAATACTTAGACCAGATTAAAAATGACACCCACCTGTGCTCCAGTTTCTTGCGGTTGACACACATGGCCCTCTGATAGCCCTGGGCCACGCACACCTTATGTCGACTGCACTTCACGTTCTGGCACGGGTCCTTGGTCGTGTCCGCTGCAGAAAAAAAACAAAAAAAAACACAACAAAAAGAGTCAAATTAACGCACGAATTGTCACTCCAGGGCTGTGTGAATATATCTTCTCTGTGCATTTATAGTCAGCGGATGCATCGCAAAAACTAAATGTAAGCAAAGCACCGTCGTTATGTGCTGTATAATCAAGTTAAAAATGCCATCCCGTTCTTGCAATTTTACCAGCGTGTGCAATAAAATGTGCGATGCTAAATAATCTTTCAGCGGGGCACAAATGAGAGCATTGATTTTACGGAGAGCGCTGCTGAAAACATGGACGTGTGGCTGTCATTAGCGGCTGCCGTCTCCCGCTGCAGCTGAAAAACCCGACAGCGCTGATGGAGCATCTCTTTCACTCGTCCCGTCACGTCTCACTTCCCTCATGACAACTCATCACTGTCTCAACCCTCAACCCGGCCTCCTTCTGCCTCTCCACGCTGTAAAAAAAAACCTGTGTGTTGGAAAGACAAGGAAATCATGATGCAATGTCTCAAAATAAATACTTCTCATTAAAATGTGCTGTGCAACGTCTGACTGGGACTAATATTCAGTTTATAAGGCACAATGTGAGCCAAAATACCCCTTGTTTTTTATAATTGACGTGGTTAGAGTCTATCCCAGCTGCTTTGGGTGTAAAGAGGGGATATTGCAGGAATAATATTAAGAGAAAGACAACAGCAAACACTGACAGACACTCATTTACACTTATATTTATTCACTACGGCCAATTTAGTGTCATTAACAAGCATGGAAGACTCAAGAAGGAGCTATGATTGAACAAAGAGAACCTCTAAACTCCACACAGAGTAACAATGCTGACACAATTAGTTCCTTATTAATATTTGGGTAAATAACACCAGTCAAGTCTTTTTACTGAAGCTGATTGATTGAATAAAGCCTACATGACATTTTAAGGTCAAATTTTTTTGTGTTTTAGTGTTTGTCGGCTTGGATTTGAGAGAGAAAAACCTTCTCTTTCAGGTAGTAAGGTCATACTGTAAGGAAGCGAATAACTCCAGCTGTAAAAAGGCTCAGATGAATTGGATTATTTTTGGATTAACTCGAAAAAACAGACAGAAAATGTACGGAAGGGCTCCAGAAAATGAGACAAAGCACAACAAAATCAGTTTCAATAGCTTTAAAATGAGACGATTTACTGTAGTTTTGCAATATTTAGGTAAAAATACTGAGCTGCAGCTTCAAACCTGTCAAATATAGTGTGCAGAGGTATTTATATTGGGTTAACGATCATACGAAGTGTATATCTGTGACCTGAGGCAAACAACTGCTGCTTTGTTTTTCTTTAATAGTGACGATGAAACAGAAGAACAAAAGAACGTAGCTCCACACAGACACAACCTGCAATGAAAATCCTACATAATTTAGTTAAAACAGCTTTAATACATGAAGAAATACAGGAAAAATGTGCAGCAAAACAGAGGTATTCCTTTTACAGCAGCAGATATTCTCGATAATGTTCTTTTCTTTCATGAGCAGCAGGTGCAGGCGAAAAACCACGTCATCTATCTTCATTCCCAGCACTGAGCTAGCGCTGCGCCGTCTCATTTTTAACAGTGCATCTTCCCTCTTTCATCTCCTGCTCCGGCCACATCTTCCGAGAGTTGAACGGTTCAATGCCAGCCCATTTCCCGCTGATAGACCGAAATGAAAATAGCAGCGCGTCCTCCACCTCCCCTCGGCCCGCGGTCAATGCCGTCTGAAAGTGGATGTCACGGCGTCCCAGTCCATTTGCCGTCTTGTCGCAGAGAAAAAAAATAAAAAACCCGAGATAAACGTTGGGAGTGAGTGACAGGCGGCGGTCTCAGGGAGGAGAAATTTAAGCTGCGAAAGCCTGACTCAGCTCGGAGCAGCTGCTTTGTAGTCTGTGCGGTCGACAGACGCGGTGGCTGCCGGCCAGATCCCTGCAAATCCAGCGACGAGGTGAGACTCTGAAGCTGCAGCAGAGACGTACGGGAGCGGTAAACGTTCGAGGATTCAGCTGTTGACAAGAGGACGCAGAGGGAATCCAAATATACCGTCAGGAAGCTTTGGGCTCAGAGGGTTTTTCTACAGCGATAGGACATAGAGACAATAAGCTCCTTCGCTTTCATCTGGACCGGACACGGGACAGCTGCATATTAGAAGTTTTAGGCTTAAATTAATCTAGGTTTTTAATTCATTAAGGCACCACTGAAGTGATTTCTACACGACTCAGATGTTTAACTCACAGTCTAAAGTCAGAGCGCTGTGATACATCCTCAAAACCAGGACTAAACGTGTGTATTTATTATTGAATTAGACAGGCCCTAGTTGAATTTCTACAATGCACACAAGAAATGGCAATGTTAGACTAATATAATAATCAAATAATGTAGGATTTACTGCATAGTGCAACACACACAATAAATTCCTGTTGTGTTTGGTTCGTAAACATGATTCTCATTTTTAACTCTCTATAAACCGAATGTAGAAAAGCAGCATGAGTTGAAACTGTGCTGAACAGGTTTAACTCTCACGACTCAGTCTGATTGGCTTTGTTTATGTTATGTTTGTGTAAGATTTAGAAACAGATCACATAACAAACAGAAATCCACCGCAGCTCAAATGAACAATCTCAACTCCCCACATGTGAATGTTTTGTTTTTGGGTTTGTTTTTTTGCTCGCTTGAGAACATTTTGTGCAGACAGTGTTAGACAGGATTTTATTTTATTTTATTTTTTTTTTTTTTTATTTATTTTTTTTTTTTTTTTTATTTTATTTTATTTTATTTTATTTTTTATTTTATTTTATTTTATTTTATTTTACAGGGGACAGTGCTTACTAATAATAATGTCAATATAAAACATGCCAGATTTAGCCAAAAAGGTAATGTTACAAAGGCCCCATAAAAAAAAGAAGAAAAAAAAGAAAAAAATTCAGATAAACAGATATTAGACAGGGTTTTAAAATGGAATAAAAGTTAGTTATAAGGTAGTTATAAGCATTTGCATTACATTAAAGTGACAATTTTTATAAACTCTTGACTCAGCAAATGTAAAAGTCCACCTTTTAAAGACAATAATCAACTTTGTGTGATTCTGCAGAAAATAAAGATAGAAACAAAGCCTCAGGAAAAGAGTCTTTGTCAAAGATCCATCACAGTCCATTGCTCGACTGTAGAAACTGAAAGGGGCATAGAGATCAAGAATCTGCCCCGGTTCTCTGAGAAAAACCAGAGGACGCTGTGAAATTACACCTGGAAATCACACCTGAGCGTTCTCCTCAAACCGAACCACACTACATTCAACCGACAGGATTCAGATCCCGGTTTAATGAAGCGCTTCGGAGGAAAATCTTAAACGAGTCATTATCGAGCTGCCAGAAGAACAGCAGCACAATGAAAGGGACTTAAATGCTTTTAACAGCTTTAAAGAGACAGGAGCCGCTGACAGCTCTGAGTCAATTAACTTCAGTGGGATTCACAATTACTGTCATCGCACGAGATCCAGTCTACGTTTAATTAATCTCTCACTGCTTTTATCACAAGTGACATCTGTGGATTTGCCTTTAATTCAGGAGGCATTTTCTCTAGATTTTCCATTGATTAGATTGAAGGAAGTCAACTCTAACGCTTTAAGAGATAGGTTTTCAAAGTAATATTGTTCAAAATAGTGCTTAGCTGTACTGTTATAGTCATTTTACAAAACAACAACTTGAAGCAGCCATTATTTTAGGCTTAAAGTGACCTGTCAAAAACACATATTGCCCAAAATAACAACATATTAGTGTCTTTTTTTGGAGAAGAAGATGGCATTCTCACTTCACAAAACTTCAAAACAAACTTCTGAATTTGTCCGTGTTTTTCTTTCGTTCTGGAACATGCTGTGTTTTTGTGTAAACTGTGAAGACATCAGTGAAAACTATGATAACAATATAAACTAAAGGAAAATACAGTGTTTATATTACAAAAAATGTTACCGTGAGACTTTAATTAATTTATCAGCATTACTTCAGAAAAAACAGGTTTTAAATCAGTGGCTCTGTTCTATCCATATCAAATATATCCTAAAAAAAACTGTTTTGTTTTGGAGTGGACCTCTTTATTTAATGTTCGTTTAATGTCACAGCACCCCTACTGGCCTGGAGGACATACTACAACGTTCTCTACAGCGAAGCATTTTAGTGTAAATACTTTTTATTTTGAGTATTCCACTAATGTTTTTATTTTGGCGTCATGTAAACGGCTCAGTTACAGACCGTTATTATTTGGTTTTAGTTTAATACCGTCATAAACATCTGCCATCTGCTCTTTTGTTTACGCTTTAAAAACATCTGCACTAACCTTATTGTGACATTAAGGACGGAATATTATTTAAGCATTATTTGCATCTTGATTAGTGTAGCTAATTCTCATTTCTTTTCTTTTTGCAGTTCAATAAAGCAGCTGGAGCTTTGATGCTGTATTTTTTCTCCCATTTTCATTCGTTCTAGATAAAAACAAAGAGGAAGGACACTTTTTTGCTCATATAAACTCTGCTAAATCCTGTCCTTTTCTGATTTAAAAAGGGACACTCAGTTTATTTGACTAAGTATGAGCTGTATTTTAAGGAACAAGTGGCAAATGTTACTAAAATAAACGTACTTCAGTAAATGCGTCTTATTTCTGCCCAACACTCACAAAAACCCAGAGGTCTCCCGAGTCTCCCGTTCTTTGAAATCTCGTGGGCTGTTCAATTCAATCTGTGCATTAATTCCCAACAGGAGCGGGATTAAATCAATACGATTCAAATGAAGACGCCCACAGTGAAGCCAGCGAGGCGTTTTCCTCACGTTACAGCGGTTCTCGTCGGGGGAAACGCTCCTCTGAGGCAGGGTTTATTCGTTTCATGAGAGCGGTGTAGGACCAGGACCAGCCCAACATGAGAACGGTGTTGTGTCGTAACCGGAGACACGATTCATCAGACGAAAGGAGCTCGTTAACAACAAGCCGCAAATAAAAGATGCTGAATTCAGAAAAATCGAAGAAAAATCGAAGCCTCGCACGAGACAAAAGCATGAACCCAATTTAAGTTTGAGATTTAGCTTTGAGCAGCAAATAATTCCAAAATCTGTGGAGTTCATTAAAGAAAGAAATGACAGAGATCGCTTCAACGCCTCCTACTCTGAGCGTCAACAATGAAACATAATACAACTGGCATTTTTATACCAATTTTGGGACAAAAAGCAAGGCATGGGTCAGATTTAAGAATGAAAAATAAAGGTGGTTATGGTCTTGGTGATATCTCAAACAAAATAAAGTAAATGAAGAGGAATTAAACCATGAATTAAAACTGTATTTGTCGTGTATGAAGCATGAAGCAGGACTAACCTATTCCCTCAATAAACTTTATGTTCTTACAGCTTATTTAAAAGTATCAAACCACTTAATACTCTGTTTATATCATGTATTTTAATGTGCTCTTTCTGCAAATACATCCACGTGAACCTCGCCCACTGCTCTATTATTACAACATACATTACACACCTTTGAAATGAGATTAAATTAAACATCTCATTATCACACGGATCTATACACACAGCCCCTTGTTCTCTAAAGTACTTTGTGATTATTGATGCCATTCCTGTTTCAGTAAAACATAAAAAGAAACGTTCCCAGAGTTCATTTCTCCTCCTCCTCCTCCTGCGGCCGACTTCTTCTTCTTTTATTTTTTGCGGCTCAGTTTGAAGCAGACCCCACGGAGGTAAATGGAGCCTGGTGGGAGTCGGGAGCTCAGCCCTCAGCAACAAAGGCAATTATAGCCGGCTTTTTCAGACTAATGGATCACGACTGAAGGCTGGACTCAGACCAGCGCCCGCCACGCGCCGCTCGACCCCCTTCACCGCCGCAATTAAGACGCGGCTTTAATAACAGTTTTAACGGTGTAGACGGAGATTACGGGACAAACAGCGGCAATAACTTCAAATTTAAACACCTTTTCAGCACCTTACAATACGTTAAAATGCATAATAAAGTATAATCACTGAAAGTACTTTGTGAAACTGGTCATATCTTTGCAGAAAATTAAATAAAAAATGATCTCCGAGGTCAAACTAGCACAATTTACCAAATGTGTTGTCATTCAAAAACATAATATATAAAGAAAAGTCACAAATGTAAAGCAGAGAGTGAGCTATTCAGGTTTTCGAGGGAAGCTATTCATCTTTATTTCCTCGTTCTGACAGAAAAAAAACTATGTGCTGCTGTGTTCAGAGCAGTATTTATTTAAAAAAGTCTGAGCCAGATTCAGATTTTATAAAATATAATGTTAAAGCCTAAAACCACAGTGAGTTTTGTATGTTTTGATCTTGTGAGCAGCCGTTGTATCCCATAATAAGTCATATTTAAAGTGAGCCTGAGGTAAACGTCTCAGATTTGACAGTTTTAGGTTTTTCTCACAGATTTTTCTTTATATTTTGTGACTCTCCAGAACTGTTTTGTCATTTGAAACCAATTCTTTCAACCTGGGACCTGAAACTATCAAAGACAGTGGGCTTTTTTCTGTTAAAGGCACCAATCTATAAAACTACCTTCCTCCTGATCTAAAACTGACTGAAAACTTGAGAAAACTTTAAGTATAAACTATGTGATCATTTACACTCAGCTGTTTTATGGCGTTTTAAGTCTTCTTCACTTCGTATTATTCTATATTTTCTCAATTATTCTGGTCATTACTGAGTGTTTTTAGTCTTCTTTTAGGTTTTGGGAGCACGCTTTGTAAATTACCCTCTGCTATAAAAGCTGCAGTATGTGACATGTTGAAACCGTAAATGAAAACACATAAAGATTTCACATCAGAATCGTGTAAATCGTGAAAAATGATTGCATCAGCGTCAATAACTCTGGACTTACTTTCGTCCGAGCCCAAGGTTTCCTCCGGGGTTTTGATGTAGTCGTCCTGAAAAGAAACAAAATCAATTATGTATGATTATGTAGATTACAAAAGCTGGATCTGAGCTTATGTTTTTATTACTACTGTATGAAATGAAAGCTGTGAATAAAGACATATGTTGACGTATATAATGAGTCACTTTTAAAGTCTGTGAATAAATCCATTAGTTTCTTTACTTGCGTTTGATTTGTTGACCTTAAATATGCTGATTGTAGTCTTAGTTTTGGCGTTAAATATAATATTTGATGCAGACCCAAGTGTAAATGTATCTTCCTAAAAACACTTGCTGTGTCTTAAGTCTGGTTGTGAAGGAAGTGTTTGAAAATCTGGTTTTAGACCGCGTCCCTCGTGACGTCGAGCTGGAACGGTCATAAAAATTCAGCGTCTCCAGTCGTATCTGCGTTGACCCATTTAACGGCGAGTGGAGGGGATGATCTTTAAAGCGTGAGGCCCAGGGAGGACTCGCCGGATCGGGACCGCTCGGTTTAACCCGGTGTTAGTCGGTCTCAGGGGACGGACAGACAAACACAAGCTCCAAGAGACTGCTCAAGTGATGCTTTTACCACAAACATGTTGATTTATCAGAGGCTCTAACGGGAGATTTGACAAAGTGTCGCTGTGTGAGTTGACTGCAGAAAAACATACATGTAGTTTATTTTGTAAATGTTTTTTTGCATCATTATTTCATTTAATACCAAACAGAAGCGTTGCAATTTTATGAGAATGTCTGCTTTCACAAGAAAACAACAGAAACAGTGCAACATGGATACATATTTAATCAATTTATGTGACATAATTATGGTAAATTCAAAGCTACAAGTTTAAATTTAATGTCTATTAGTATTTTGCAGGGGTCAAATCTATTTATTTTTGTATTATTTTTCTGATAGTGTGTGTTCGTATGGCTTTTTTCTATTCTATACAAAAAGTGAGGCCCAAAACGCTGCATAAAGCCTGCAACATTTAAGAAAAGCGTTTATGATTGGTCGTATTTAACTTTGTGAAAGGTGTGTTCAGCGGAAAAGGTTTCAGATCAGAAGAAAGAGGAACAAACTGTTTCTATCATAAAATAAAAGCAGAAAAAGGTCTTTATAATATAGTCAATGCAGCTTTAAGCATAACGAGCTGAAGTAAACATTAAATGCAACACAGTGACTTATTCCGTCCATATTTCTTTAAGTATTTCTGATTTTTACTTCCCAGTTTTGTAGGAGTCTGGTTTTAGTGTTTGAGCTGCTGTAATGAAGTCATAAATGTCATTTTCTTTGGAGTCTGGAGTTGCATTTTAACTGAGATCTGCTCATTTTGAAAGAAAAGACGACAGACGGGACATAAAGTGCCACTCACCTCCACTTCCTGCAGCGGCAACATCATGCGGCGTGTGAGGGAACAGAAAAAGAGACATTGTTAGAGATTAAAAACACTTTACAGTTTTTATTCAGCATGCAAACAGTCGCAGCAGCCGTTAAAAACCCTCAGTCCTTAATGGGAGCCGATTGCAAATCCACGCCTGAGTCGCGCTCCTCTCGGGGGACGACATAAGACATTCACTGTGGATTATGAGCGCCTATTAACCGAGGATGATCGCCTGCCATTTTGGAGCGCTGGCGCCGGGCCCCGTCACCGAGGGCTCATTCTGCAGCGTGTTTACAAACCCAAAAGCCCGTCTGCCAACTCCGGAGCGGCGGATAAGCTGCGACACGACGGATCGGCCGGGAATCTTCAAAGTAAATAGACAAATGTGATTGGACAAACCTCATCCCCGGAGCGTAATGTGTTTGTCAGAGGCGTGTTTTGTCCTCTACTGACACCGAGGAGGTTAAACCAAGGTCTCAGCAAAGTCTGGGACCAAAATAGGACACAGGAAGTACATTCAAGACAAAACCAGTGATAAATGAAGTGTGTCCTGACTACAGAGAACAGGTATAAAGTTTATATCTTACTGTGGTTGCAATTGGTCAAAAGTTTGGCTTTGCAATGTCTTTTTTAACTGATTCTGTCAAAGGACAATTCAGGAATAAACCAAGGACTAAAGCAAAGACTAAAACAGACCTAAACCTAAGACTAAACAACAATCATACTCAGTGCTAAATGGATCGACATAACTCAAGATAAAACCAGTCTAAATCAAATTGGTGAATTTAAAGAGGGCTTAAAGAGTACTTAAAGAGTACTCAACCAGGATAAAAACACATTTGGACCAGAGTTAAACCAATTATTAAAACTCAAGGCTAAAAAAATGGTTTAATTGGGACTAAACTGAGGAATAAAACAGGACCAAGCAAGGACTAAAGCATAAACCCATTAAACTGAACTAAAGTCAGTTCTAAACCACACAATTAAACCCACAATCAAACCAAAATTAATGAAATACTAAATGAAAATGTAACCAGGGACATTATTTGGACCAAGCCAGAACTAAATCACCAAACTACGACTAAATTCAGCCCTAATTCAAAGATAAACCAGGACAAAATCAATACAGAACCAGAGCTACTGCGTAAACCATCTTTTTAAACGACTTTAGCATATTCTCTAAAGGGTGCCATCAGCATCAGTAGAGGACAAAACGGGGCACAATGAAAGTACGGTGCACATTTACTGAGCGCCGCATTGACAACGACGTCAGATATAGCTTCTGTAAAGTACAACCTTGAGTTAACAGAGGAGTGACTGCTTTCCTTTTCATTCCATTTCAGCGGCTTGGCTCCGGTCCAAGGGCATTACACATCAATAGCCACCGCGGCAGGCTTCTCCGCGCCATCATTCAACTCTCCGCCGCGCGTTCCAGAGAAATATAGCGCCGCATGGTTTATTTCCGCAGCTCAACCCGGTAAATAAACCTAATTCCCCAAACACACCCCACACACACACACCAGCCAATACCTGTCTACTTAACAGAGGCATGACAGCATCTTCATACATCAATATGAGACGTTTACGGGCCACACAAGGACGAGCCAAAAGCCACGCCGCTGTATTAAGAGGTTTAAATATATATATATAATTCATAACGTGCAGCTTCAAACACTGTTTTGGAAGTTAAATGACAGATTTAATCCAGAGAAATGCTACTGAAGAGCGTGAATTTGTGCAAAACAACAACAAGAAGGGAGATTTATGCTAGTTATTTGTCATTTTAAAGATACAGTACTGAATAAAAAGACTATTTCAAGTGTTTTGTGATATATATTATAGAAAACGTGAAGCAAAGAATGAAACTTGTGGTGTTTTAATGTTTGGTTTGAGCTTTTCTGGGTAAGCCACCAACATATACTCCGTAAAACAATGGAAGAAGGGTTAAAGAAATGTAAATATGAGAAAAATGGTGTAAATAGTGTTCTGTAAATGCTAACCAATATACATATTTCAACATTTAAGGCAAGAAACACATCTGTATTTTGGTTCACTTTCAAAACAAACTAGAAAAATGAAGTCAAAAGTGCTAAATGATCAAAGTAAGTCATGTTTAGTTTCCGTTACCCAGACTGCACTGCTGCTGGGACCCCACAGAGCGTCCTAAAGACCGGGTGCTTATCTCCTCAGAGCAGCAAGGACGCTCCGGCTGCGTTGGGTCCTTTACGAAGGTTGAACGCTAATGCCGCGGCGTCCCGACTCGGAGAGAGCAGGGGGTCGTCCCGTTCACGCTGAAGGTCCCCAGAGTTACGAGACGCGGGACTGTGGAAGATAGAGCACGGAGGCTAATGGAGCTCGACTTCCCAGAGTCTGTGAACGCTCCTCCAGGATTCCACTGACAACGTTTGGCCGCGAGCCTGAACGAGCTCCTGTGAGGTAACCGTAGCCTTTATGCTACCTTTTCATTCTGGATGTTTGTCATTTTGATTTTAATTAAAGGTGTCTCAGCCCAGGTTTGATCCACAGTTGACTCCATTTCATCCTCTGCCTCTTTTCTTCTCTTAAAGTGAGACACGGAGGCCACAAAATGGAGTTTAAACTGTATTTACCAGCCTCTGGGTCTTCTGTGCAGCCTGTAATCCACAGCTTTTTCATTTTGTTTCATTTTGTTCCTCTTTTCCGGCATTTTTCAGCAACGGTTACGCATCGTAGGTTTGCAAATCAGACATTTTTAGGCAGAAGCTGAGGTTGCAAAAGGAAAAGAAGACCCTTTTGCAATGTTTCATGTGGCTCTCCAATGAATTTAGTTGATGATATTTTTGGCACAATGGATTTGAACAGGTTTTAGATGAATTTGAATCAGAATTATTTCATTTGTTCATGAAATCTTAAGCCAGTTTTTACAACAAAGATGTATAAAATCTATTCAGATCCAAATTCATGTCCAGTTCAATCCAAAACCTGGTCAAATCCAACTTAAACTTTTTAAGATCCAGCTATAACTTGATCAGATCAGAGCCGACTAAAACCGATTTCCATAAAAGGAAGAAAACAAAAATAAATAAATAAATAACCCTAAGTGGATTCCATGAAAGATGAACGTAAGTAGTTTCCATTTCTTATTTATTTTGTATAGAAATATAGCTCAGTGGTATGAAAGCATATTAGACTGCACTTATTTAACACAGGTACATTATCTATTTAACTAAATGTTTGACACAAGCTTTAATCAATAGCATCGCAATTAAAATGTTCACACGACTGTAGAAAAGGTCAAGAACAGGACTCAAGCAGTGATATATCCAAGACACTTGTGACAAAGCAAAACATAATCTGATAAAATATAGACGCTTTGCATTTTAAAGGTTTTGGATTGCTAAGGTAAGACAGTAAAACTATAAAATTGAAGCTATATTCATGTTTATCCACAGAAAGCATCCATTTGCAAGAGTTTTATCTTGGATTTATCGTTCAAGAGCTAGAGTAGAGTGTATATTATAGGCTTTTATTACATTTACTCGTCCTTTTTACATAAAACTAGCACCAATCAAAGAGTTTGGGTTCTGAAAACACGTCTGTACGCCTCATTTAGACACAAACTGAAGAAGATTCTGGTGACAAACAACTACAAATATCTCCAAAAACATCCCAGAATGTCCCAGTCTAAACTAGAACAGATCCAACTCAGAGGAACACTTTTGACTTTGGTATATTGAGATTTCCACGATTACACTCTTCGCTTCGACCTTCAGCTTCATTTAAATGACTTCTGCGTATTCTCGAGGATAAAAGGACGCCGCTGAGCTCAGTGTCCCTTTTCGTGGAAGGATTCTGTGATTGTCGCAATTTTATAAAAGATGAGAAGAATTTCTTGAGAGAATTGCTGTGAGACATTTTTGCAGAAACTGGTCACAAAATTGAACAGAGACACTTGATAATCACAGTCAGAGATAGAGTTATCTTGTAGGAAAATGTGGTCTTTTTCAAAACGTACTCGAATCCCTGCTGCCCTTTCTTTAAAAACTAACGAGAAAAATGACGGTATATTTATATTCAATGCAAAGGCCCTTAATCTTTACAGAAAAACGTGAATGCACATCTCCTTTAGCAGCGCTTAGTGTGTTGCAAGAACAGAAAAAAGGAATAAAAACACATCCTTTAGTTTCCAGGAGTTAAAACTGAATCAGGAACACACACTCTCTTCTTTAGTCTTTATCTGAGGCTAGTGATGGAAAAATGAAGCTTCTTAAACCCAAAAAGGTTCATTTCTCTCTGTTTCTTGAGCCCAAACCCTCCCTGCTGGACAAACAGTCAGATATATTGAAATAAAAGCAAAAGAAATCAATTTATCTTCAACGTATTTGATGTATTGTTCATGTATTACTTTGGTTTTTCACTTTGACGGTGCTCCACATGGGTCTTGAACTTCTTACCTGACAATACAATGAAATCTAATATTACTTGGCAAATGCTTATCAGTCATTTTAGGAAGTTCAGAAGCTGTTCATGTGCTTTTGAACATGAAGAGGGCACTGAAGGGGCTCGTGCTACAGGTTGGAGATGTTTATTTCTTCAACACAGATAAATGCAAAGAGTTTAAGGCAAAAACACATGATTAGTCCTCGTTTTGAGTGAATAAAGAACCTTGAACCTCGTGTACTAGAACATTTTAAATTATCCATAGCCTTTTGTTACTCTATAATTCCTGTTACGACTATTCCTTTATGAGTATTCATCCTTTATGTAAGATCAAGATGTTCAAAACTGAAAAATATGTTGTTTAATTCAGTTGTTTTGATTTGAACAGGTTTTTTGGTACAAAGATAAATAAAATCTTCCTTCCAGAAATCAAATTCAACTAAAACCTGCTGAAATTTAACTAAAACTTGCTGAAATCTTACTGAAACCTGTTCAAATCTGTACTAAAACCATTTAAATCCATATAAAACCTTTTCAAATCTAACTAAAACCTGTTGAAATCTAACTAAAACCTGTTCAAATCTGTACTAAAACCATTTAAATACATCTAAAACCTTTTCAGATCTAACTAAAACCTGTTCAAATCTAACTAAAATCATTTAAATCCATCTAAAACCTTTTCAGATCTACCTAAAACCTTTTCAAATCTTACTGAAACCTGTTCAAATCTAACTAAAATCATTTAAATCCATCAAAAACCTTTTAAAATCTAACTAAAACCT
This sequence comes from Rhyacichthys aspro, assembly GCA_036850595.1. Classification (NCBI taxonomy): domain Eukaryota; kingdom Metazoa; phylum Chordata; class Actinopteri; order Gobiiformes; family Rhyacichthyidae; genus Rhyacichthys; species Rhyacichthys aspro. Next base: position 3,150,916 of record CM072166.1, on the reverse strand, counting down.
GTTGAAATCTGTACTAAAATCATTTAAATCCATCTAAAACCTTTTCAAATCTAACTAAAACCTGTTCAAATCTGTACTAAAGTCATTTAAATCCATCTAAAACCTTTTCAAAACTAACTAAAACCTGCTGAAATCTGACTGAAACCTGTTCAAATCTGTACTAAAACCATTTAAATCCATCTAAAACCTTTTCAAAACTAACTAAAACCTGCTGAAATCTGACTAAAACCTGTACAAATCTGTACTAAAATCATTTAAATCCATCTAAAACCTTTTCAAATCTAACTAAAACCTGATCAAATCTAACTGAAACCTGTTGAAATCTAACTAAAACCTGTTCAAATCTGTACTAAAATCATTTAAATCCTTCGAAAACCTTTTCAGATCCAACTAAAACCTGTTCAAATCTGTACTAAAACCATTTAAATCCATCTAAAACCTGTTGAAATCTAACTAAAACCTTTTCAAATCTAACTAAAACCTGCTGAAATCTGACTGAAACCTGTTCAAATCTGTACTAAAATAATTTAAATCCATCTAAAACCCTCTCAAATCCATCTAAAACCTTTTCAAATCTAACTAAAACCTGTCCAAATCTGTACTAAAACCATTTAAATCCATCTAAAACCTTTTAATTCCATCTAAAACCTTTTCAAATCTAACTAAAACCTGTTCAAATCTAACTAAAACCTGTTTAAATCCATCGAAAACCTGTTTAAATCCAACTAAAACCAGTTTTCATAAAAGGAGGAAATGAATGTAAAAGCTAACTCAAATGAAGATGAAATCGCACTTTCAAAATTTTATAAAAGCTTCCAAATGTCACCACTTTCGGCCCCTGAAAGGATTCTTATTAACTATCGCGACACCACTGATAATAAAGAAGCAGGTAAAAAGAACAAGGCAGCAACAAGGACTGGTCAAGCTGAAAGCGATAAATGCAAATTAGCATAAGACCTTCAAGTGTTTACACAGGGTTACGCTAAGGTGAAGTGGTCGGGGTCGAGTAGAAATCACAAGAAACTCGAGACGCAAAGAGCAAGCTAATAAAACGAAAGGGCAAATCGATCCCGAACAAACTGTCTGCTCGAAACGTTTAGCGGCGAAGTGTGGAACCGGGAGCGCGGCCTCAATTCGGCTCGACTCGAGGAGGAACCGTCACGGGGCAAAAAGAAATGTCAGAGTGAAAATGTGCATCTGTGAGTCCGCTGCGATGATCCGTCCGACGCTTTCATCGCTGCAGCTGGTGGCTTTGAGTAACGCTTTCTGATTGTTGGAGCAAAGTCAGGTTCCTTCGTCAGAAAAGAGAGTACAACGTGAATAAATCTAAATGTACTGCACACTTCCTCCTGACGTCTGCCAAATAATGACTCCATTTTCAAGTCATGTCTCAGAATCCATCAGTTTAAAATAGACTAATACAGAGGTGTCAAAGGATTTGAACAGGTTTTAGATGGATTTGAACAGGTTTTAGATGGATTTGAACAGGTTTTAGTTGGATTTGAACAGGTTTTAGATGGATTTGAATAGATTTGAGATGGATTTGAACAGGTTTTAGTTGGATTTGAACAGGTTTTAGTTGGATTTGAACAGGTTTTAGTTGGATTTGAACAGGTTTTAGTTGAATCTGAATAGGTTTTGGTTTTTTAATACAGGATTTAGATGGATTTGAACAGTTTTTAAATGGATTTGAACAGACTTGAGATGGATTTGAACAGGTTTTAGTTGGATTTGAACAGGTTTTAGTTGGATTTGAACAGGTTTGAGATGGATTTGAACAGGTTTTAGTTGGATTTGAACAGGTTTTAGTTGGATTTGAACAGGATTTAGATGGATTTGAAAAGGATTTAGTTGGATTTGAACAGGATTTAGTAGGATTTGAACAGGTTTTAATTGGATTTGAACAGGTTTTAGTTGGATTTGAAAGGGTTTTAGTTGGATTTGAACAGGTTTTAGATGGATTTGAACAGGATTTAGTTGGATTTGAACAGGATTTATTGGATTTGAACAGGTTTTAGTTGGATTTGAACAGGATTTAGATTAATTTTAACATGTTTTAGATTAATTTAACAGGTTTTAGTTGCATTTGAACAGGTTGTATCTTTGTAGCAAAAAATAAAATCTATCTAAAACCTGTTCAAATCCATCTAAAACCTGTTCAAATCCAACTAAAACCTGTTCAAATCCATCTAAATCCTGCTTTTATATAATTCATGTTATAATGTGGATTTATTTGACTTTGAGTGTTTAGAAAAGCAGCTCTGTATAAAGTGTATTATTAGCATCATTATTACATAAAAGCAGGTTAGTGTCCAGTCACGAAGAAGATTACACAAAATAACTTCATTTTGCCAACATCCCTGTGTCCATTTTCTGTACAGGCAGGTTTTTACTACAGTTTATATAAAAAGTTTTGCCAATTTCTTTAGTTATGTGGAGCAAAACCTCAAATTGAAGGTAAAATGTGCTTGTCTACCTCAGTTATTTTAGTTTTTGCCCATTCAAAACAAACCTACACTAAATTTTCACTCATCTTTATGACAAAAAGACTTAACTAAGTGTTGCTGCTGAATGACTATGTTGTATTATAATCAAAATAATCCTCCACCGAACGAGCCAGTCCAGTCTTACCGCGTCCACTTCTCTCTGATTGAAATTCAGCGGCTGGTGTTTGCTCGGAGGATATCACTTCCGCAGCAGGAGAGCAGTTAGAGGTTAAACGACGAGCGGCGCGTTTGGCTTTTTCCTCCGCCTCGTCATTTTCCAGACTCATGAAGTCGTTTACCGCAGCGATGACTGGATAAACTCTGCTGAAGGATGAACCGGGGACACTGACTCTTTTCTCCGACAGACGGGAGCTGTGTCTGAAATCACTCTTAAACACTCCTTTTATTGTTTTCTGGAATGAATAAGACTCACCACAACTGTATTCAGTCATTAGTTTTAGAAGGATTTTATTATTTCTACTTATTCTTGAGCGTATTTGGGAATGTGCGTCCAATAATCAGCTGAAAAATAAAGTTTATATGACCATAAAAAAGTCTAAATCCATGTTGCAGCTTTCTAAACATCAAATTACTGACATTATAGGGACTAAACATGTTCTAAATGCATAATGCAGTGTTTTAATTTTAAGCAAAAGAGATTAAATGCATTCTCTCTAATTGGACTGTTTATAACAAGGACAAAACAAGCTTAATTTGAGGAAATATTGCCATTTTGTGTGTTTTTCTCTTCACTTTTAATCCAAGGATTCTTTATCATCTAATCAAGAGACTGCAGTGTTTAGTGTTTAGTTGGAACCACACACACATTTTTGGCTGATGTAATGTGTATAAAAGCATGTCATAATGACCCAACCCATAATGTCCCGCTCCAGTGAAAACAAGCTTTTATAGTAACCAAAATAACGCCTATATCACAGTATGAAGTATAAAATAAAATAAAATAAAATAAAATAAAATAAAATAAAATAAAATAAAATAAAATAAAATAAAATAAAATTAAATTAAATAAAATTAAATTAAATTAAATTAAAAGCTATGTTTGGCAGCAAGTTGAGGCAAAAATACAGGTTGAAATTTCATCCATCCCTTCTCTCTGTAAGATTGAGCTTCTCCTCAGTTGGTGCTCAGTTTGTCCTCTCTGGGCATCAGTAGGAACAAGAAGTAATGACTCTTCCAGTGGCTTTTACCAAGAAAGAGTGTTATTTTGAGATGATTATACACTCAAGCATAATTTTGACAAAGTCTTCCACTTTAATCTGGGGATTTTCTCTCTTTCTCTCACTTTCGAGTGTGATTTCTGCTTCAAGTCCAAGTCAGCCTCCTTTGTTTACTCCGCTCTGAAGCCAGTGTAGGTTCGACCCCAAACACACATTGTTTCTGCTCTAATGCATTTCTAAGTGCTGGAGTCCGCGGTGGGTCCAGCAGCATTAGTGTCTCTCCCCATTTCGTTTTTCAGAGACAGCGGGAAACAAACACAGACAAACAAAGTGAGACATTACCTCCACCGCTTCGACCCCGGCGCTGAATCGAGGGCGCCGTAACAACAGCGGCCGAGGCAAAAACGCTCCCCCGCTGCTCCCTGGTAACTGCAGAGACGGGAATGAGATTCACGACGATCTGTTCATCCGTGTGCCCTTTAACGGCCATTCAGAGCGGGCAAGGAGACGTGGCTAATTCGGATACATTAAACAGGAGGGACATTAAGAGACTCTGGGGGGTCCAGGAGGTGGGATCAGGGGGTGAAAATGACAATAAATCTGCCCAAAATCACTCAACAACAGTCATGTCTTCAGTGGGTGCTGATCTACAATGATATACGTTGAATTTTACTCATTTAAAGCAAAAAATTAAGTGCAATGCCATTAACTAAATATAATAAAGCAGGTAAATCCCATTCTGTGGTGGGACAGGCCTGAGGTAGAGCCATATACTTCGTGGTAAAAGAGGAATGTTTCTGATTTATTCACAGTTTTAACTTTAACTTTAAGTAGTTTACCTTATTTTATGGACTCAATCTTTCATGTCACAAGGTCTGCTCTTTTTTATTGATACGTAAACAGGGGAATGTTTGTATTTCATGAAATAAAGGCTGTAAGGTTTGATGTTTAGCTCCAACTTTTATGAAATGTACCAGTTGTAATCAAGGTAATCAAGTACCAAAAACAGAAAAAATGGATGGACGAAACAATAAGTGCAGTTTACAAGTCTATAGACACATATTATATCAAGTGTATTATAAAAGTGTAGGATTGTCAGCATTTTTCACAGAATAATTGCTTTTGGACAAACATAAAAGTCATATATGCTCCAGTGTTTCTCATATCCAGCAACAAACCCTTTAAGGAAACTGCTGAGGTGATATTTGACAGATTAAAAATTGCAAAAAGATGTTTGACAGTGATTTTATTGTTGCTCTTGACAGATGTACATTTAATTTGTGAAACTATTTACTCTGACAACATCTACGGTTTCATTTCAGAGCGTTCACAATGATTCAAGCGTGTGATTTCTGATTGCACTTCAAAGAAATCCGCAAAGGGACAAAGAAAAAAACAAGAAATCACGGTATCTCAATTGCAACAAAACACCAGGGCATTATGGGATTAAGTGGCAGCAGCCCAGCGACGCGGAGCTGGTGAAATTGATCATCTCGGGCGGGCGCTCGGGGGCCTGCAGCCGAGGACGCGTGTTGTTTCACGAAGAAACGCTGCAGCCTGCAATGCAGCACAGTACGGCACAATCTGCACCGTCTCTGCTCAGAGAAGGGCACGTCTCTGCGCCTGAACCCGGCCGTCAGACGAGCATCCATCTGAATCCGTCTGAAACACTCGCACGGAGCTCAAACGCCGAAATAATCAGCCCGACTGGGAGCTTTTTTCACTCTCGTGCCTGACAGAATGCAGATGATTTAACTACGGCTGATTCATTCGTTTTAATACAGACGCGCACTGAAAACTATCCACTCCTTTTCCACATAACTGCTTTAGAAATGATGTAAATATGTATGATCATTTGCACATGAATTGTAATTACTGGTCGTCAAGGATACCGTAGCGTTACAGTAGAATAAATCAGGCAGAAAATACAGGCGCTCGGGGCTATGTTTGTACTAATGTGTTTTCATTAATGTTCATTAGAGTGAGACCAGCGTTTCTAAAGGCCCAGGACTTGTCTCTAAACCAAACACATTTTTATTCTTGGAAATGAGGATCAGGATCTTCAGAAAAGGGAAAATAATGTAGAATATAGTTGAAAAAAATCAGAAGACATTCAGTAGGTTTACACAGTTGGACTATACTCACAGTTCAATTAAAGCTTCTCAGCTGGATTTCTCACTTTGTTTGAGAAAGAGTCGAGTCCCCAGCCTCTGCTCAGACTAATGCTGCGTTCATGTGGTCTTTGTATTTAACAGCATTAAGCCTTTGTCTAAAAGAGGAAAAGGAGCTAATGTTAAAGTCGTTCGTAGCGTTAAATGCTAATAAACTCAGCTCATTTATTGAATAATGACAGATTCATTTATAAATATGAATATGAACACAACAAAGTAAATAAACATGTTCCTTTACTCTGCAACAGTTTCGTCCAAAAGCGCATGAACGCAGCATAAGTTTCAGTAGACTAGCTTTTTCTTTTTGAAGGTTTAAGCGTGACAGATCAATATAAAGCAGCGTGACCCAAAATATGTTTGCCATTTCCTCCTTTCACTCTTCTTCATGGGTTTGAGTCTCTGTCACATCCTGTATTTGATCTAAGAAACTATCACAGACACGCTTTCACAAACAAATCAGACTTCGGTTCAGTTTGGTCCGGATCGAGACCATGTTATTTTGTTCTGGACTGAATCCCAAAGAGCTCTGGCAAAAACAGGCGAACCGTGTCTGTTGGAGTTTGAGGATTAAAGTAAAATCCAGACCAAATATCGTCTAAGACAAGAACAAAAATACACTATTCAATTCCGTGACGAGACTTAGACCTAAAACTGCTCTTGAGTACTTAAACCCTGAGTCAAAGCAGCACAGTTATTTTTGTTTTTGTGCAGCTGTGTCCTTTTAGCAGAAAGACGGTCCGGCGGAGTCTCCTGAGAATACGTCTAGAGCTCACCGTTCAGGCTTTCCTCTCTTCATTGTTTTGCAAATGTTTGGAGGAGAAAATACAGATAAGATGCCGCTGAAAACCTCCGGAGTTGGGTTCAGCTCGGCTCAGGATCTGACTCCGTGTTTCTCCGCCTCCTCTTCTCCAATTACCGCTTCTCTCGGAGTCTCTGCTGCACGTAGAGCCGGGCTCCCGTTTGATGTGTCACTTCATCAGCGATCGAGGGACCGCGGCTAAAGGGCTCCGGAGAGAAAAACGACGTGACTTTCTCTGATGTAACTTCCTGAAATGTGCTCTTATTAGCCCAGAGCAGAGGCACCGGAGACGAGCCTCTTGTCAGATGGTCTTAAGGCTTTTAGAGACTCGCTCGGCTGAAAAGGACACTGTTTTATATCAAAAACGAGAAACAGGCTGAGATAGAAGGGCAAACTTAACTATATCTAAAAGGCCATGGTCTAAAATGGGAGGATGACCTGAAAGTTTGAATGACAAGTAATAAAGCCACACGAAAAAAACAGCAAAGGTTATGTGATATAAAATAGAATGGCTGTGGTCTTTGACCTGGTCCCCTTTTGCAGCCCTGACCCGTCAAGGCCTGGACTCCTCTAGACCCTAAAGGTGTGCTGTGGGATCTGGCTCCAAGATGTTAGCAGCAGGACAGGCTTTAGATGGATTTGAACAGGTTTTAGTTAGATTAGAACAGGTTTTAGATGGATTAGAACAGGTTTTAGATGGATTAGAACAGGTTTTAGATGGATTAGAACAGGTTTTAGATGGATTAGAACAGGTTTAGATGGATTTGGACCAGTTTTAGTTGGATTAGAACAGGTTTTAGATGGATTTGAACAGGTTTTAGATGGATTTGAACAGGTTTTAGATGGATTTGAACAGGTTTTAGATGGATTATAACAGGTTTTAGATGGATTTGAACAGGTTTTAGATGGATTTGAACAGGTTTTAGATGGATTTGAACCAGTTTTCTATGGATTAGAACAGATTTTAGATGGATTAGAACAGGTTTTAGATGGATTTGAACAGGTTTTAGATGGATTTGAACCAGTTTTCTATGGATTAGAACAGATTTTAGATGGATTAGAACAGGTTTTAGATGGATTTGGACAAGTTTTGGTTGGAATAGAACAGATTTGAGATGGATTTGAACAGGTTTTAGATGGATTAAAACAGGTTTGAGATGGATTAGAACAGGTTTAGATGGATTTGAACCAGTTTTCTATGGATTAGAACAGATTTTAGTTGGATTAGAACAAATTTTAGATAGAGTTGAACAGGTTTTAGATGGATTTAAACCAGTTTTCTATGCATTAGAACAAATTTTAGATGGATTAGAACAGGTTTTAGATGAAATTGAACAGGTTTTATTTGGACTTGACCGGGAAAACTTCACAAGACTCAAGTTTTGGAGATGCTCTGACCCAGTCCTTGTCAAACTCACTCGAATCCTTACACTTTCCCATTTTTCCTGCTTTTACCACATCATCTTTGAGACTAAATGTTCCGCCAGATCGGTTCATTTACCTTCATATATGACTTATTGTTGTGACGTAGATGTGTTGGTTTTCCCTTTAGGACTGTCTCAAGCACCATTCTCCATCCAAATACCAACTCCTTCATTTGATATAAATTTAATGCCTTTGATACCTTCTTCTTAAACATTTTCAAACGATAACCTGCCTGAGAATTACCGCAGACACTCTTTTCTCTTTTACACAGTATTCATCAGCTCATATAAATACACAGAATAATGAGGCTGGTATTGGAGCTCGTTTTCATCCAAGAGCCTCCAGGTCGATATTTGACGTGGAGCAGACTCAGAAAATAAATTCCAATCCAAAGAACTCGATAGACAAACGCTGCACTGGAAAAAAAAAAAAACACAACGTAAGCAGATTTCACCACTTAAAGCACAAACCGGCTCCGCAATACTCCTCCATTTGTTTGTCTGGAGTTAATTATTTAGCTCTAGCGCTACTATAAACATCAAATTGCTTTGCTAATTCACTGTGGCAAAACAAAGTCTGAAGTGTATTAGTTCATTATGAGTCTAAAGAAAAATTCTAGTCTTTAAGCCAGAGCTGCAAGACGATACCGTTTGATTAGATTTGGCTTGTCCTCATTTTAACTGAGACCAAAACCCTGCAAACTTCAACACTTTTGTCACTCTTGCTCAGTTTTATCAAGAGAAGGCAACGCTTTTTAGAACATTTTTGTCGATATTGTAACCTATATTACGCCTAAAAATGTATAACTGTAACGATAAAGTTCTCAGATTCTCTAAACTGCACATCTTTGCGTTTTTCTCTGCCTCTTCTGCTATAAATGTGCACAAAGGCCACAACATTTCTAAATCTACTGCTGCAGAGAAACTAGACACAGCTCACTGACCAATCTGCAACAACAAATAAAAAAAAAAATGCTCCTAAGCGACTAAATCAACTGTTGCTCATTCACGCACAATCTTAGCCACTTCAATCTTCCACTTTCCACCATTTACTGCATTTAAACCGGTCAAGAAAAGGTGAAAGCCCATCAGATTTGAGAGAAGACAAGCCTCGTGAGCGGAAAAGATAAGAAAAACGGTGTATTTATCCAGCATGCATGGGATATTTGATACGACAAATGATATTTCTACTGTTTATTTCGACAGATAAAGCGCTCATTTTGGACTAAAGTAAGAAGTAAAGTGGTGCATAAGAATTGTCTGTCTTCTTTAGCTTTTAAAGAGTAGCTTTATTTACAGTTTGTGCTCAGGAAAAAATGTTAAAATGTTAAAAATGAAGAAACTAAAGAATGGTTTGGAGTATTTTTAGGTGCTTTGTTTAGTTCAGAAGCCGTTAAACTATGAAAATACTATCAAATACATGGATAAAGTTCGCTAAAACATCATCGAGTCTGATCCGTGTAGCCACCTTTTAGCCATTTTGCTAAAGTCGTGGATATTTAGCTCTTTCCAATTGTCAAAAATGACTTTTAAAAACCCGCTGCCAGGTTTTGGGGACGATAAGCACACAGCAGAACTGAAAAAGGGGATCTTTGCGAGGCTGCTCCGAGGGACGGCTAAGTTAAATATGCTCGCTGGCTGATTGCATTTAATTCCCTCCATCTGCCGCGGCAATGGGAACAAATTGGGTTGTTGTGGCGGCTGATAATGCTAATCTCCCGCAGCGGCACGAGATATTACAGTAAAACAGAGAGTCACGCCGAGAGATGTCGCATTACGGCTTTAGGAAGGACTACATCAGGCGTAAATGGGATTCTGTCGGGTTATGTCAGCTGGGAAAAAAGCTATTAGCATGATGCTCTATGGGAGAATATACAGTCCGCTTGATTAAGGTCATTTCAATATGACTTTGCAGCGTGTATCCATTACACAGCTGACAAAATAACACACACACACACACATATCCACCACATATTCTCTCACTGAGGCCAATCTGAACACAGTTATACACTTTAAATAAATAAATGTGGTAAAAAATACAGAAAAGACATGATCATTATTGCAGTTTAGACTCTAAATGGTCTCATTTTATGGGGAAATTGGAAAAAGTTAATGTTCACTGTTGTTATAATCGGAAAATTCTAGTAAAATTCTTCAAACAGGTGACTCCAGGTCCTTAAGGCAGGGCTTTAAACTTTTCAACTTGTTGCTTTGGACTCATTTGGCGACAAGATTGAAGCAAAAAGACTTCATAAACAGTTTCTGTCTTCATAATCCCACTCGGTCTTCTCCCAAACCTTTCTGTTTTTCCTTAAAGCTGCTCTGACCGACACTGATTCTATGATTTCTGTAAATTGCTGCTTTAATAACATCTTTGACTGAATACTGTTTTCTGATTGGGTGACAGGTTTACAGACAGTTTACCACAACACTAGCTCGTCCAGTTCAAAATGATCTCTCTATTAAATGGGTTTAGATTCCCTTCCCTTCACAGCAACTCAGTAGAAGTCCAGCCTGACCAGTCGTAACCATTTATCTCAAATAGAAACTGTCTTTGTGCTAATTTCTCTATTCGTCCAGTTGCGTCCAAAGGCAGTTTTTCAATCTCTTGAGCCCAATTATTTGTATATATTCATATCTAAAATGAACTGGGAGGACTTGTTACCCTTTTCCCTGTTAACCTTGACAATTTTTTCTTTAATATTACTCCACTAACTTGCAACAATAGCTCAGCTGTTAAAACTAATGTGTGTTTTTTGCATTTTGGAAATAAAACCACATCTTTATTGCTGATTTCCCTTAAAAGAAAATAAATCTGATTTGTTTTGTCTTGACTAAACTTAACAATTGAACAAAACAAAAGCGTTACTGTTATCACTGCTTGTTTACCTGCACCTTCCACTGTTTTTTTTCCTTCCAGTCACTTCTGAAACCTTTTTTTCTCCACATGACAGTAACACGTACTTCATCTCGAGTCCGATCAATAAAATGTTCAACACGCGACACGCATCGATTCCCAACACCAGCACCGTTCTCCTCTCTTCAAACCTCTCCTTTCTCTCACGCAGATAACAAGCCCTTCATTGTATCTCAATCTAAATAACAGCTAATTTATTCTTGACGTTTGAAAAGGACGAGGATAAAAAAAAAACCCAGGGACGTGTCTTCAGTGCAGCGCTGTCGTATCCGTTCATCTGCGGTGACCTTTATTGTTATCGGGAGCAGACACGAGGAGGTTTACCCGTCGCTCGGTAAACACTTCAGCTCACGCTTCACCTGCTTCACCTGCTCCGGCCGTTCTGGGACCTGTTATTTCAGTGGAAATTAAACATAGCTGCGCATTAGCAAAGAGAAAATAAGCCACGGAGAAGACTAACACACAGGAAGGAATTTATTTTGGTTGTTTCCACAGATACATAAAGGCTTCTGGGACAAATCTGGTCCTTAACGAAGACTTTTTTTACTAACGGTAACATAAATTAGGCAAACGGTTACGATTTTTCATGGACAAAATGGCAAAGCATTAAAAAAAACTGTGCAGGAGAGATTAAGAAGAGCCAAAGACACTCCCTCTTTGACATTACTCACACAGCATGAAAAAGCAGATTTAAAACAACATAATTCACATCAACAGAGTCATTAACAGCTTCTTCAAAGGCACAAATGTGGGTGTAGCTGAAAATGATGGACGCGAACTATTCAAAAGAGATGAGAAATCAGTCACTTAAAACAGTATATTCTGCATAAACAACTTGGTAAATTTGATGTATTGTTATTATTATTATTATAAAGCCCAAAAAACGACTAAAATCTTATGTTTTCTCCTTCAGTCTCATCTCAGTGCAGTGTCAGCAATTAGCTCTTGTTATTCTTTAAGGTTCTTTTATGTTTCTTTTATGGCGTCTTGTTTTTATGCTCTGTTTTCTCGGTCAGACGCAGGGGAGACATGTCCATTGCGAGGTTGGCCCCACTTGTTTATCTCTTTTGTTTCCTTTGGCTTGTGTAATGGCATTTTTGTCCTGAATGTGTTGCTACGATAAATAAACCACCTTTTGCTGTTGTTACGTCCTCGTCGTAACTTGTTTAGGCGCTCGTTTAAGTTGATTTTAAAGTCTTTTTGTGTGGTTTGAGATGTTTACTGGGCTTTTCACGTTTCTATTTTTTGTGGACAGCTTTGTTTTTGCTTTTGTTTTCGTGTTAAACTCTTTTTTACTCTCAAATAAATCCACGTTAAAGTAAGACACATGGCCTGGAGACATGTCGTGTGAAGGTAAATAAGGTTAAAACATTTCTTTTCAAGGCTATTTTTAGATCTAATCCGATTACTACTCTATGCGTCGTGCATATAATATGATTTTTCTTTACTCTTGAAGCGCTCCGTTAGTTTTCAGTGTGGCAGGGCTGGTCTGGTGCACTCTCATGATCACAGCAAACACTCTGTAATAAAACGCTGTGCTCAAGTTCAACCTGGCATTGACAAATTCTTTGCTTGAGGCCACAACTCATTCAGTGTATCGGCAGCAGCAGCAGCAGCAGCGGGGCAAGTGCTGTACAATTAGGCCAGACAGCTACAAAAACTTGGAGGACACGCTCTTGCCTGAGGTAATACAGCCTCTTTCAGCTGTTCCTACGACTCGAACAGAAACGGAGTCTGTTCGTCTGGAGAGTCCTCGTCCCGAAGACAATCGGAGCAGAAGGTGTCAAGGACGTGTTTGGGAAAAGAGTAGGATCTTCAAATTGTTTTACGTGGCCCTCAAATACAATTATTAAGTGATATTTTTGGATATTGAGGTTTGAATCGGATTTGAACAGGTTTTAGATGGGTTTGATTTTTGCTACAAAGATAAATAAAATCTGTTCAAATCCATCCAAATCCATCTAAAACATTTTCAAATCTTAATAAAACCTGTTCAAATCCATCTAAAATCTGTTTAAATTCATCTAAACCCTGTTCAAATTAAAGTAAAACCTGTTCAAATCCATCTAAAATCTTTTCAAATCCATCTAAAACCTGTTCAAATCCATCTAAACCCTGTTCAAATCCATCTAAAATCTTTTCAAATCCATCTAAAACCTGTTCAAATCCATCTAAAACCTGTTCAAATCCATCTAAACCCTGTTTAAATCCATCTAAAATCTGTTTAAATTCATCTAAACCCTGTTCAAATCCATCTAAAACCTGTTCAAATCCATCTAAAACCTGTTCTAATCCATTTAAAACCTGTTCAAATCCATCTAAACCCTGTTCAAATCCATCTAAAACTTGTTCAAATCCATTTAAAACCTGTTCAAATTCATCTAAAACCTGTTCAAATCCATCTAAAACCTGTTCAAATCCATCTAAACCCTTTTCAAATCCATCTAAACCCTGTTCAAATCCATCTAAAACCTGTTCAAATCCATCTAAACCCTGTTTAAATCCATCTAAACCCGGTCCAAATCCATCTAAACCCTGTTCAAATCCATCTAAAACCTGTTCAAATCCATCTAAAATCTGTTCAAATCCATCTAAAATCTGTTCAAATCCATCTAAACCCTTTTCAAATCCATCTAAACCCTTTTCAAATCCAACTAAAACCAGTTTCCATAAAAGGAGGAAATTAATGTTAAAGATAACTTTTGTAAGACTCAAATGAAGATGACGTATTATAATATATATATTCTTATTAACAGCAGCCCCTCACCACTTTGAGTTTGACACCTCTGTATTAGGTGGTTTACATTTTTTTTTTTTCTACAAATTGACTTTGGAAGCAAGCTTTTTAACTCAACTGTGGGACATATTTATTATGCCATTAATGGTGTGACTAGGGTGACCATATTTCCAGAACTCCAAACACTTTCCTGCAAACTCACTGGTAGAAATCTGTTGTAGGCCTAAGTTTAAAACAACAATACATTCATTAAATCAACACTAAACACAAAAGAAGAACTCTGTTGGTCTTTTTAATCTTACTAAGTCAAAAAGCACGAAAGAACCATGACCTCTTCAGACAATAATTTAAGTCTGTGGACAATTGTTTTGAAGTTTACTGCAGTGATTGCTATTTGTAAATAGTTCAAAACTGGGACGTTTGTGTATTTTTACAGATATTTGTTGGGACATGAGACAAAGAGTGTGAAAGTGGGACAGTCCCCATTAAACAGGTTGGTAAAACTTGACTTAAAGTCCTATAAATAACCTGGCTGTAATGTAAATTAGTGTGTTTTTCCAGCAGATGGTAGCATGCCTCAGAACTCAGAGATACACAGTGGAGTATCTGTCAAACCAGGCTTAATTTAACTTAAAAGTTAAATATTGTCCTGACTGAAGCTTTTCTACAGCTCCCTATGGCTTCCTTTAACACAGGTGTCTTTTGTTGCCAGGAATACTCCATAATCAAAGTGAATAATCCAACTTTCTGTGTGTTTTTGCCCATATTACTAATGGTTTCCTCATTAGCTCTGATGCTAAGTGTGTGTTTTTTTACTGATAACACCGTGTCCAGTCACAGATTACGAAGCTAATATGCATTTTTGCCAAATAAACTCTAAATTTTCCCTGTAATTGTCGCGTTTGTGGACTCCTTGTACACACTGTTTTGTCGATAACCTCCAGGATCTAACCAGACCTCGTTATTGAGACCGGATTACACGGCGACAACGTGAATTCCCTCCCTTTTTTCATCCCCTAACTTCTCTGCAACTCGCCGAAATGTCGAGCTGAATAATTATCTGTTCCGCGGCTCCTCTTCTGGCTGTATTCTTCATGCATTATTTATGGTGGCATCTGGCTGAGAGTGTGCTGCGTGCTGAAGCCGCTCGGTGCTGCAGGCTGCCGCTCCGCCGCTGTCTCCGTCTGCATCCGCTGCTGCTTCATCAGCGCCGCAACCACCACCAACATGATCAATCCAGCCTCTTTAACGACCGCTCCGACCCAGATCAGCCTCACAAGGTCTCGCTTTAGTCGTCCACAGCATCGCGCTCTCTCTAAATCCACATTCAGATACGCTGCGTTTATTGGAAACACATCATTTTGCATTTATTCCATGTTTCTTTCACGCTTACTGACAGATATCTTGGTATAATATCGCTATAGGCTGATTTTATTCACTCATTTTGCTTCTACTGGGATGTCCGTATGTTTATACTCTCCTGTTATCCAGCTCCTTATGTCTCAGCTCAACAAATATCTGTAAAAATGTCAACATATTACTTCCTAGTTTTGTCACACTGTGTGCTCGTATGTAAATGATCTTCTTTTGTACTTTTAGATCTGGAAAAGTCAGGTTTTTCCAGCCGAGATCGGCCTTTTGTGTGTCCCCGAGGTTTGTAAACGTGTAAAAACCTGGTTGTTTAGCGATTATCTCAGTTTAATTCAAAGGCAAATCAATGTTATTTCACAGTTTTCTTGTCAGTAGTCCTCGTTAAACATGACTTTGAGGTAAATAACCACAACAATTAATCCAAATGTGACTGACGGCTAGCTGCCTGTCACTTTCACAGCCCATATAGCAGACATATAGTTAGTTTTAAAGTATAACAGTGATTACGTTACAAACAAGCTGTTCTACTGTGACTGTAAAAGTTTCTGTGTTTAGTCAGACTAATTGCTTTAGGAACTTTAGAGGCGTTAACATCAGCAGCTGGCATCAACTAATTTCCAACTTTATTCCAAAATTCCAAAAGATTCTGACAGTTCAAGGAAAATATCAGAGTTTTACTTCATCGTGGCATTGTGTTTATGGATATAAATGCTTTTAATTTCAAGGTAAATGGGACAAGAGTCAAAAAACAAACAGCATTCCTTGAAATAAATGAATGCAAACTCACTTTTCTTCTGTTTTCACTGGTGTTACTGGTCTGACACACGCATTGATCGATTATTTTAGAGACAGTTCCATCAAATATTACGACAGCTTTAGTCTTTTTGTCCCTTTATGCTCTACTCATCCCAGCAGCATAAAGAGACAATCAGCTTCTGAGGCCATCACATTATTTATTTTACTTGTCTTTATTGTTAAAATAAAGCTCCAGCCAATAAGCATTACCCAAGTGTTTGAATTTTTGTTTTGTTTTCAGAGCAGTAATGGATTATAACAGGTTTTTATGCTCCTTCATGAGAATCTCTGATGGATTAAAGTGACACTGCCTTTATTCTGTCTCTTTATATCAGCTCTTGGTCTTTTTCCTCATCAACTTCCTCCATTTATTATCCTCCTGTAGGATTTATGCTCCATTGCTAACTGCCAATGTAATTACTGATCTGAAAAATTATTTAAAAAATAGGATCAGAGGGGTATACAGTTGTAGAAAAATGGTAATGGGGACCGTTTCCAATTAAAAGTGACTGACAGAGCGGGGGCTGGAACTTAACTCGAGTTAAATTAGGTGGTTTTTTGTGCAGTTTTTGCGGATCTGACGTCAAACAGACTTCTGCTTGTTGCTCGCTAATGAGATTAAAATGGCACAGATGCTTTCTCGGCCGTCTTTCTGCGGAGGTAAGTGGCGAAGAGGATTTTTCTGGGAGCGTTCGGGCCGATGGCTGCGATTCAAAGCGGAAACAGAAGAAGAAAGGGTTTCCCGCTGGTTTCCCAACACGAGCGTGGGTGAGTCTTAATTGAGTGGAGATGCTGTTTTATGTTTAGCCTCGCTCGCACATAGCAGCTTGTGCTTCGCGAAAGAAGCTCGACGGCTGCCCCGAACAGCAGGAAAGCTTTCATGAACAGATTCTCCAAATATTTAGATCCTTATTTACTTTCTCCACCGCGGAGGACTTTCTGGTTGTGATATAGGGGCTGTACATCTCAATTATAAACCTCATAACGGCACAACGCAACATGAGAAATGGAAAATCAACATTTGTGGAGAGGAAAAAATAGCAAAACCAACTGTTTCTGGGTTTGGATTGAACTAAACTGAATCAAAGTGCAGTTCTGTCCAGTGGGAAAAGGTCTAAAGTGAGTTTAAATACAGTTTAAGTGCTTCTTGTTGGACTAGAACAGGTCTAGGGCAGTTTTAGTTCAATTTTAACAAACTTTATGGTGTTTAAGTTGGTTTTTGAAACATTTTCATTTATTTTAGTCGGACTTTAATTGGCTCTAAATGGTTTCTTTTCGACATTAATAGATTTTAACCTGTTTTAGCTGGACTGAATGGCCTCAAGTAGTTGTTTTTTCTTTGGACGAAATAAAATGCATTATGATCAAAATGGGCTCTCTCTGACTGAAAAAAGTGCTGCTCGGGTTAGAATTTTTAATTTCAGTCTAAAAAATAAAACTAATTTCGTTTTGTTTGTGGATTTGCTGAAGTAGTTTAACAAGTAGCAAGTACTAAACTTTGGCGAGCAACTAAAAAGACTGACTTTTACACAGAAATGGCTCCTGAATCTCTTTCCTTTTGACTCTGGACTCGTCTGTGTAGATTCTCTGTCATCCAAGTCATAATCCAATAAAAAGGTTTCTGGACGTAGGGTTAAGTGTGAAGATCTTCTTACTCCTACTTATTATTGTTGGTTATTTCACGGCCTAAATAAATAAGTTAATTGGTAATAATGAGCTGTATTCTGCCTCACTCTGCGCTAACGAACCACAGAAGCAGAGAGGCCTTTACCTGAGGAAGCGGCGCTCATTAAACATGCATGTGGCAGCGGAGCAGGTGCGGACCTTAAACAGGCCTCTGTGGTCGACTGAAAGGCTGCGTAATGAGGTCCCTCAAAGACACACGAGAGGCTCTGTGGATGAACGGCTCAGTGTTGTTCAGACGTGGCCGGAGCCCTGAAGAGCGACAGCAGCATAAAGGTGTTTCATACGCAAACTACATAAAGCAAACTGGAAATCATGTGTTTCCTCTTTCGATGCTGAGATTTTTTAATGAATAGCCCCCGGCCAATCACAGAATAAATACATCTGAATAAGTCTCTGAGATGTGTTCAAAAGCCAGAGTAAAGTAGACGTTTACCTGCTGCTGGGCTCTAAAGGGACAGGGTTATCTACAGAATATTGTCGCTTTAGAGAAGGTCACACACAAGCCACATTAAGCAAATATGAAGCCTTTAAGATTAGTCTATGTAATGAATTCTCTCTTCTGATTGGGTAAAAGGAGACTGGATCATTGTCCCATGTGCACATACAGCAAAAGTTTAATTGCTAAATACTTTTTGTGTGTGGAAAAACACTACAAAAAAGTGTATTTACACCAATGGGACATGGTTAAAATTTGAGTTTGGCACAGAAACACACAACGTATAGTCAACACAGTCAAGTCAAGTCAAGCTAAATATAAAAATATTACTCTGGGAATGCCCCAAAACAAAACAAACAGGAAGTCAGCCATCTTGGATTGAACACTAAAACCTCTCAAAATCATCATCTGCTTTATTTATTTATTTTATTTATTTAATTTTATTTTATAAGACATAGACAATGCACCCAATTACAAAACCTTAGCTGTCCTCATTTAAAGTATGGTCAGTCTTAGAATAACCGATATTAAAACCGTTCAAGGCAGATATATTTGATCAAATAGTATAGTTTGAGTCTCATTAAAATGATTTGTGTAAAGTCTGTGAGGGACTTTTTCCAGAGGAGACTGTGACTTGATGCAATCAGCTAATTACTGCCTCTTTTGTCGACTGCAGTTGTTCTTCCTCTGCTGCAGTGCACAACGGGAAATACCATTTTCACAGCTCCACCTCGGACGCAAACCGTAACAAAGCACGTATAATATAATCTCTGTAACCCGCTTTAAACACACCACGCACCTCCCGACTCTGCAGCTGTCGGTCGTTACGTCTCCAGATAATCATATGTCCAATTTAGCCGCCAGACGAATCAATCCAATCTCACAAAAAGTGTTTAAAAACTGCATATAATTACTCCTCCTTCACAGCATCTGTTGGCTTGATACTAAACAAATGCAACCTCCTTCACATTTCAGATTTCACGAAGCCCAATCTGTCCACTGCATCTGATGAAGCAGTCTACAGACTATCGCCGTATGTCTGCAAACCTTGTGCTATGGGATGAATTAAAAGCCTTGTGTACCTCATAATGATATATTAGAACACAAACATAGCTCTTATTCAATGGAAGAGGCTATTAACGCCACCATTTTCCAGATGTGAACTCATTCGGAGCCAAAGCAAGTGTAGTTCTATCGTTAAATCGTCATCCGATTGTCTCCTCACGTCAGATAGTTGACAAACAGCTTTTAAATCTGAGAATACTGCATCACGAATCAGTTAAAATCAGCAAATTCAACGAGAGATGGGAGATGTCTGTGAATTAAAGACTACGATGTTGATAAACCAGCTCAAACTTTAACAGTAAGATGTTTAGATGCTGAGAAAAGAGAGAAAAAGAATAGAGTTTTGAAGTTTGGCAAAATACTAATCCATTTGACCAAACTGAAGTTTAGAGTTTAGCGTTAGCTTAGCTGTGACTTCAGCGTCAGGACGACAATTATCTCCTCCTCGTTAAACATTACGTGATTGAATTGACAGTATTTATCTGTGTTTTACTCCCTTTTCTCTGTTGATGCTTTTCTTTTTTCAGCTGTTTCTCTGTTAAAAGACATATTCAGCTGAAAATACACTTTATCTGCAGCTATTAAACTTCCTGGAACGTCATGTGACAAGTGTCGACCAATGGGAGCGCTCCAAGGTTTTCTGTTCCTGAATAGAGGTTCTCATCTATTACAATCCCTTAGAATAAACACTAGATGGTATCATAAAGACTGTTTTTTCACAAATTATTGATTTTACAGAATACTATTTGGGTTTAAACCATTTTTACAACGAGAAGAATAAATATCAGGGTCTGTTTAAGTGCACAGTATTCTTAAATATTCTAATAAAAGTACAATGAGTATTTAAAACAATGGGTTTGAATTCAAAAATCTCTTTCCCACCTCTCATTTCTGTTCACTGTATATAGATCACATCACACGGGGAATAATATGAGATTACCATGGATTATATACGAGATTACATTCAAAAATCCATCTTCCAGTGAGACTCAAGCTGCCGAGAGTCGGACATGCTGCTCATATTAAACTCTGCTCTGTTCAGGTGAGTCATACACTTCAAAAGGAAAAAAGAGATGGCACTTGAAGCTGCGTGACGTAAGTTTCCATTATTCATTCAACACTCGACCTGTTTGGAGGCAGGGGGCTTACGTCTCGCTGATGACCACCAGAAAGAAGCGTGCACCTGTCGGGCTTCGATAAGACGCTCAGGTCGAGGAGATACCGCTCTGACCTCCTTAAAGATCCCTACTTCCTGATTCAAAAAGCAACTCTTGATAAATGCGCTGCGCTCGACAGACGTCTGCGTTGGAGAACTCCACTGAGTCCTGTCAGTCTCAGACATAAAGGACTTGAAGACCAGCTGAGAACTGTCAGGTCTGTTTCTGTGTGTTTCTGACAAAAACTGCACAAAGACATTTATATTTTCTACAGCGGTCTCCATAAAAATACCTTTTCACAACGTAGGGATGGTTTAGTTCCACATTTTCCTGTAAAGCCACATCAAAATTTACCAGGTGTTTATACTGAAAACTGAATAATGACATGACAAATCTAAGTTTTAGTCTAGTCTGAACTATGCTGATGCAGTAGGGTTGTACAATATTAGAAAAACGTGCACAAATATTGTAAATATTGCACTACATCTTAAAACTACCTTTTTGAATGGTCTTTGAAATGGTAAAATGTGTAATTAATTCAATTGGATTTAGAAAATATAAAGAAATACAAGGCTCTGGACTAACTTCCACTCGTCAAAGCAGGAGCTAAATCAATATTAAAGACTGAACCTGGACTAAATCGAGACTAAATGTGGGGATAAACCAGGTCTAAACTAGGACTTTTCAACTTAGACACGCCACAAGTTAAATTAAAGCTTTGATTTTGAGGCAAACGGTAAATGTCCTTCACATAGAAGACCATAACATTTATTTTTTATGAATTTCCAACCACTATTTTAAATAAATATCCTTACTTAAGTTAAAAGGGGAGCTACTGTATGTATTATGTGTGCAGCAGACATTAATTCAAGTGTTGCTGCTGTAATTATTTCTGCTAAAATGAAACAAAAGCAAAGAAAAAGATGGGATGATGGTCCAGATATCTCCAAAAATCTCTGTGTAACACTCTCCTGACTTTTAACCCATGCTTCCCATTTCCATTTCAGCTCAGCTACAAACACAAGGCCGTGTCCCTCGGTGAAAACTCATCTGTGAGAGGGTATTACGCTGCGGTTAAAAGCTAATTAAATGACCCACACTGTCCTCCACATACAAGAACCAGACGGTGAAACTGTGTTTTTAATGTGGCTCAATTAGATCAGCCCGACGCTCAGGGTTTTTAATCGGGTCAGAGTCTGTGTTGACACTGGTCTGTGTCCTCTGAGAATATGAATAATAATGAACGTATTTCCATAATGTCTTTTTGTGGTTGTTTTTCATTTAATTTGCTTATTATACAGGTCACTTTTATTACAAAGTCAAAATCTTGGCCCTGTGTAAGATGTTATGAGAATATGTCAAATTGCACTCTTAAAGCAACACTTTTCGCACTAAAACAGAGCCTTAAAATCCTTAAAATTATAAAGAATAAACCTCAAATGGATTGTGATGGTTTCTAGACTGACAATAAGGAAAGTAAACCCTCTTTTAAAGACAAGATGTGCAGGTTTTGATGAATATTCCACTACGAAACTGAGAATTGTGGTTAGCATCTTGTGAGAACACAGATGTAGCTGGAACAGAACATTACAGCTGAGGTATTTATTGGATAATTGTGAAAATAAACAATTATATCTGAGTTTTGCAATGGAATTTGTCCCATTTAGTCTTTTAGTGGGTTTACAGCCTGAGAAGTTACATAGTGGAACCTCAATAAACACCCTGTATCTTAGAAAACTGGGGATTTGAAGCTTCATTAAACCCAAAGGAAGGATCCATTTTAGTTCCATTACTTCCTGTTTCTGTTTCTACACAGCACAGAGCTAAACTACACAGTTTTAGTTGAGTTTTGATGAGCTGAAAAGATGCAGCGAGGAGGAATCATTATTTTTTTGATTTATTATCTGTCATGGAATATCAGTTTTCAAAAATTAAGTCGCTTCTAAATGAGGTATTGTTGTATTTACTGCCAAAATGTGATAACGGGTGAATAATCTGTCAATGTTGAGAACAATTGAAACACTACGAGGTGAAGGAAATATAAAATAACACTGCTGACATCCTTCTGAGTAGTTTAAGCGTCCCGAGTCCTTAGAAAGAACGGGCTGCTGTTTACAGGGTCTTTCAGAACCAAAACCAAGGCTACAACTGGATTAAATCCCCCAAAACCCAAGATTAAACTCAATTAAGAATAAAACTTGGACTAACTCCAGGGTTAAACTGTCACAGTGTTTGATTTATGTTCTCCTTAAGGTGCTTTTATATACACTCTCCATAATCCACATCATTGACAGTAATAAACAATATACTTTTCCACTAAAAATAATCGGTAAAGGCAGCACATCTGCTCTGTTCTTTCACTTCAGGCACGAGCTGATCCGACCTGTCAATCTTTGCCAGAAGCCGTCCTTTTTGTGTTCAGCCTCATAACATTTTTATCCAGCTTTAAAATCAGTGCACTTAACGCCAGTCGTCTTCTTCTACCGACGGAGAAAACCTGTCTTTTATCTTTTCTAATATTCATAAAACACACCAAGATTAACATCCCTTTTAAACTGATGACTCCAGTCCATTAACCCAGCCGTGGTTTCACTGTAATCGCAATAAAATGATGTTAAAAGGAGCATTTTTATTATGAAGTTAGTTGTCATCTTCAAAAGGAGGAAAATGAAAAATGAAAAGAAGAAGAACGTGGAAACAGGACTCCGCTTGTGTTGGGTTTGAAAGCCTTCATTTCATTAACGCTGCAGATCAATCGTATTGATCAGAGAATTCAGCGGTGAACGTCTCAGAGGCTCTCAGAGAAATGAGACGGGTTTATTTGAAAAGGTCTTATTCGTAATGTACAGGACATTCAGGGGAAACTGTGACTAAAATCTAGAGGAAACCAGGGCTAAAACTGGTTTAAAAAGCAGAACTAAAACAGGATCAATACGAGAAGGAAATCCACAAGAAAATGACAAAATCCATGAAGTAAATGTAGTGATACGTCAGGTTTTGAAAAAGGAAGATTGTCTAAAGCCAGAAGTAAACCTATGACACGATTTGGAAAATAAGTCAAATGAGGACAAAACAAGTCAGGTCTAGATCCAAGGATCAACCCACAACTGAACCCAGAGCCAAACCAGAACCAAAACAAAACTTACAACTGGATTAAATTCCCCAAAAAGACTAGACTAAACTTAATCAAGAATAAAACTTCAAACCAGGACGAAACATGAGACTATCCAGGACTAAAATAGGACTTGAACTTACTCAAAATCATCAGCAAGAACCTCAAAATGTGACAAAACCAGGATTCAGTTTGAGACTAAAACTAGACCAGACCCAAAACCAAATCAGGATTAATATTGGACTGAGCTGGAGCAAAACCAAACTCAAAAGCAAACCAGGACTAAACTCCAACAAAATACTGATGTACAAGACTAGACCAGAATCGACCGAGACCAGAGCAAGACTAAGACTAAGACTGGGACAGAACCAGATCAAGTCAGGATCAAGAACAGTGCATGATACATTTGAATAAAACCCAGAGAAGCTAATAAAACCCAACACAATCCAAATCCAGTTTTTGTCCAATCACAAAAACGATGAGGACAAATAAAAGCCATTTGTTGTCTTGGTTCCAGATGAATACACCCAAACCCAGCTCTACATCAGGACTAAAATCGTATGTCTTGACTCAGGACTGAGCAATCCCATTTACATTTATGTAAATCCAAAACAACGCCTTAAATGCAAACTCTTACACAACTTTCTTTCAAAATCTCTATATTTCTTCGATAATTTTTTTGCGCAAATTGTTTTTACGCACTTCCGAGCGCCACAGCCGTGCTCAGAGATCACCTGCAGAGCAAACCCTCCTGTATTCCCCACAGACAGCATCTCCAGCTCAAGCAGCGGTGTTAAAAGCAGCGGTCAGAGCCGAGTATTAGCAGGTGAAAAGAGAAGCCACGGCGCGTAAAAGACCGCACTTACGTCTCTGAAGCGATTCCAGTGCTTCGCCCTCTTTCCGTACTGAGAGATCGTGGACAGCCATTGCTCGTCTTCCATAAAATTCCCGGCTTTTCCCGCTGTTTCTTTGCCACTTTGCACGTCCACCTGAAGGGACAAGCCCACCAGGAGACACAGGCAGGCGGAGATCCTCACCAGCGCCATGTTTGTTTGGAGACGGTCACTCGGGCGTTAGTTTAGTTTTTTTTGTTTGTTTTTTTGGAGATGGATGTATCCTCTCTAAGCGACGATCCTCACAGAGAGTCCTGCTGCTGCTGCTGCTGCTGCTGCCTCTTCAGACTGAATGGAAATGAGGCAGATGCAGAGCAAGAGGCAGTGAGGGAGGAAAGGGAGGAGACAAGGGAGAAACAGAGTGAAGGCAACATATGTTAAAATGTTTTTTTCGGTTTTCTTAATGACACTGGAGCTCACTGTCATGTTTAGAGGCTTTTCAGGCGCTTAAAGCAACAATATATCACTTTTTAGCATTTTAGCAAAGTTATTATAATGGTTCCTTAACATTTAGAAGGAATAATAATGCTTTTTTCATTAACACAGAGCAGCCAGCTCAAAAAATACTCCATATTTAACTCAGGGCACGTTACCATTTGGTGAGAACTGATAAATCTCATGAGTTTTCAGTCTTATCAAGCCCTTTCTGCTTATGTTTATGTCTGTATTGCCTTATAACGTCTGGAGAGATGGCTCTAAACGAAAACTGATTTGGACCAAAATGAGCTTGATTTTTTTTCTTTATTTGTTCATTAGCAGCTCTCGGAGACTAAACCTAATTACTGCTCTGATTACAGATAAAACACTCTCAGAAAATGGAGAAAAATAAGTTACCTCAAACGGCCTGTCTGATGAAATGCCTGTAATGTCTCCAGAGTCCGGATTTTTATTTATTTTCCACCACATCTCGCGCACAAACAGTGAAAATGAAAGGCTAATACCCAGTGATGCCTAATATTAGACACATAATAGGTTTTGGATACTTCATTTTGTTTTAATGTAAACTAAAATAGCTTTTTAGTGGTTTGTTGCAACATCTGGAGGGACAAACCTGGTGGAAATTGATAAAAATAATGCATACAGTGTTATTTTGAGACAATTATAGACTAAAATAAACATAGCATAGTCCCATTTCTTCCATTTTGTTCTGCTTTATCTCAAAACATTGTACACACTGCACCTTTAAACACTTAATTCACCTGAAATGCTGTTTTGCCCACACATAAAGGATCATTAAGTTACTTATCTACCTCACTATGTAACAGGAAGTCAATCTGAATGTACAGTTGGAGCTTAAAGGAATATAATCTTCAGGATCAAACATGCTTCATTTGACTTCGTTGGGGTTTGGAAGTTATTTGAATTGATCAACAACCACACATTTAAAAATTATGTAAACACAAGATAACAATCTGTTCGCATTATGGTCGTATTGTGAAATATTAGAAAGTTAAACATTTTAACTTATTCAAATGTTTTGTCTTTTATTTTTTGGCTTTTAACCCTTTGTGAGTTGTGTGGTCCTGTTTTATTTTTGTTGTTTTAATAAAACACTTTGAAAATACCTTAAAAAGTAGTATTTTTGTACTGATAAATCCATTTTTTTCTTGCCACATTTTACTTTTCGTTACAGCTGCAGTTTCTGGCCTGAGCTTGTTCCTGTTAATGTCATCAAGAGGTTTTAAAAATCTAAATATCAAATCAATAAAAGCTTCAGACGACGATAAGACATGTTTGTTTTTAACACTTTAAAATCTCCAGCTGAGAAACATCTGGTGAGTCTGGGCTGTAATTACACCGACAATTATCATACATTTGTCACATTTGGGTGGGCTTTTCTATATTGAACACATTACGAGGTGCATTTACACGAGTTTAAATAAAAAGCAGCCTCCGTTCGTCCCGAAACAAACCGTATGAAGCCGTTACAACGTGTTCAGCCGCGATAAGCTCTAAAACCCGTGTTTATGAGCCGTAAGCCTCTCCTTTTGCCAAACACAACAGGACGCTGAGTGTTTAGTGGAGTACACAGCTAATATTGAGAGATAAGAAACCCTCCACGTCGAGCTGCATCCAAATAAAGCCCTACACGCTGCCTTTGAGTAAACTGAACATACGCTCGGTGAACGGCGCAGATAACTTTATCCACTTCATCGTAATCCCTCCACAATTAAAAGGTAGTGGTCCATGGAGACATTTAATATGTTTATGTCTGGATGTAAGGAGTAGCTGCAGAAAGGCTTTCATTATCTGCATCATATTGAGATAGATCATTAATTTAACTTAACATTTAGGCTCCACACTTCTGTCTCTACTTGGTGCTGTTGGTTTCGCGTGAGTTTTATATTAGTCTTCGTGTTAAATGGAGGTTTTAAATCAGCAACTGTGTTCTTTTTCTGAACGCTGGTGTGCACGCAATCACTCTCTCTTCAAACACTGCTGGAATAATAAAAAGAACATTATGTATTCATTCATTTTTCCACATTTAAAGTGTAAAAAGCTGTAATTTTGAAAGCAGCAGAGGCAAAAGCAATCAGTCGGATGAACCAATTACACGTCGCATTGAGAGTAACTCGTATCGAGTCTTATCTCGACCCGGGCTTTGTTTAGGCCTCGGTTTAATTTGCATTTTTAATTTCACGGCAGTTTTGAAAGTTGACTGTTGAGATACAAAGAAGTCCGGTTTGATGGAACTAAGAGACAAAATCCCTCTGAGTTTATCGGGATAATAATGAATGAAGCTTTTAGACAATGACTGATGTGACCGTTTGACACAGGTTTGTTGAGACTAATTGTACCTGAAATGGATTAAGCGCTTAATTAATGTAAGGTCATGGCCTGATTTAGACATGTCTCTCAAAAACAGGTGGGTTTAATGGAAAGACCTTGAGAAAACGTGTAATTGGAGAAAGAAGACGTGACGTGAACAACAAGGAAGTCTCAGTCTCAAAGTAAAGTTTGGGAAAAGGTATATTTGGGCTACACATGGACAGATGTGGTAACTGTCTGTGTTTAGGGCTCTCGTCTGAGTTTACAGCTACAAATGGAGATCGTAAAACGGTGACTATGTGTCTAACTGCAGACTGGTCTTGGTCTGAAAAGACTATCTTGTCTCAGTCTTGGACGTGAAGACCAACCAAGACCTTAAATGGTGCATTAGTTCATTTTTGTGATTGGATGAAAACCTCGATTTTTTTTATTTATTATATATTTTATTATGTTCTAACTCTTCCTTCTTCACCAAACCCTAACCTCCATGAGTTGGTCTAAGACTGGACCAGGATTTTTTAACTGCTCCCTTGTATTTATTATAGTGTATTGTAGACTGGTTCTGGTCTTGACCCAGTCTCGATACACTCTGGTCTCGGACATGTCTTGACTACAGCACAATCTGAAGGTATAACATAAATCTTTTTTTAAAAAGGGAATAAAAATGTGGATAATGTGGATCCTTGGAGTCAGTTCCACATTTCAACATTCTAAACCCAGTCTGACACCAGTCTCTTTTGGGCGTATTGCTCGTCAGTTTTTGCTTTTAAGGTTATTTACGTCCAGTAAAAGCCACTGAAAACAAAACTAACATCCAGCTCTGTTCCTGCTGCTAGTTTTCACCTTCACACACAGTCTATATAAGGCTCTTCTTGTTGGATAAAAAATGGATCCTCTGTTTGTTTTAAAGCAGTTCTGGGACAGACATGTTTCAGCCTTAAACCACTTTGTCATAGCGTTATTGTAGATTGTTTCCAAAGCTCTTTCATTCCATCAGCTCACGCGAAGTTGGTCCGTCTGTGGCTTTGATTGCTCTTCGATTCCTCTCTCCGTTTGAACGTCGGCACCGTTTTAGTTTCACACTAATCACCGTCAGGAACAGGAACAGGAACACCGGAGTCTGATGGACGTCCGGAGCTGAAGGGTTTGAAATGTGAAGTGTGTTTCTGCGATCGAGAGGCAGGTGATCTTTGCAGCAGCAGCAGCTCTTTATCATTCAGAGCCGAGCGTCTGTCTGTTCACTGCTGCAGGCGTTCACAAAGGAGAGCTCAGAGTACACACACAACGCACAAAGAGGGATTTTTACAAACTTCTCTGCATTTTCAATCGTCTCGAGCAGTGGTTTAGTCTGTTCAGCACAACAACTGTCTAAAGAAAAACAATAATCAGGAGGTATTTATGTTTGACACTGCTAAATGTTGTCTTACTTGTGTTTTTGTGGATGCATTTATCATTATTTATCAGACTTTACTTCTTTGTCCCGAACCGTCTACTAGTCTCACCCTTCAATCTTCAAAGTTTTGAGGTGAATCAGTGTTGTTTTTGAGAAAATCTAGACACAAAAAAGAGGGAAAAAATGCACATAAATCATATTCTTTTGCATATGGAAAAATCTCATGGGACAACATTGGCAGGACTCAACATATTGTAAGAAATCATGAAAAAATTAGACCTTAAGATGTCATCTAGGCTTTATTATCAAGGATTTTTGTAGATGAGAAAAAGGACTTCTCCTATTGAAGAAAGTAATGGTTGCTGATAAAACATAGAAAGTGCATATTCGGTGCGGGAAACGTCTTTTTTACACAGAAAAATAAAAACATAAACAGCGAAAAGGAAGGAAACGTAAAAAACGGAGACAAACATTGCCAATTTAACAATGTCAGAGCTAAAAGTCTGGATTTTATTAGCGTTTCTTCCAACATTTCGTTTTCACAATGGTCTTAGTCATGACTTAATCCTGATTAAAGTGGTCTAAACCAAACTAAGTGTATTTAAGTGCTTGGAGTGTCACAATTTAACAGAAACCTACTCACGCACAGCTGTCCTTGACTATTCATATCCAAGAAGCTCGCTTTAAAGAATAATTTTCCTTGACGCATAAAACCAGAACTGCTTCTCGAGCCTTTTTCTGTTAAACCAAAAGACTCCTCTGTGCTCGGCCTGAGCGTTCAGTCAGTTTGGGTCAAGGTTTAGCGCTTTCAAGTCGACTCGTCTCTCGTTTCTTTGAATAAACCCTTCAGCTTTTCACATTTTTCATCCGTGCACTTCAAAATCCCTTCACGGCGCTCTTAATACCTCCTTTTATTGGCGGATGTACAATGAGTCTGTCACTTAAACGAGTCGGAAAGAGCTTAGTATTTGACTGAAATAAAAAGGCTGTCAGGATGGGGATTATTAGCCGTCTTCTGCGTTTTGTGAATGTGTAATTGAAAAAGGTGCGCTCGCCGACGTTTCCTTATAACAAGCTGCAGACTCTGGCAGCTACAAGACCTAAACGCTGTCAGACTGCTCCCGACAACTTTGCACTTTTAATAGCTGTGTGACCCACTTCCATACACAGTGAGAGCGGCTCCATTTACAGCTGCAAGTCACTGGAGATTACTTATTAAACGCCTCCCAAAGTGGTTCATTCTACGCGGAAGTTGTCCAAATACTGTCCTCCATGAGACTCAGGCAATAGCTCGGTTCATTGGACAAACCTCTTGAATTCTAAAGCTGTTGTTGACACGATATTTTCCAACGTTACAACTAAATATAAAGCTTTTAAAGCACTGACAATCTTTTTTTTTTTAAACATCTGTGAAGCAGGTAATGGAGATGGTGTCCACTTAGAAAAACTCATCTAGAAAACAACCTGGACTGGACCATAAATAGTCTTTTAAAGGGATTTAAAGGATTACAATGCTGAGAAAAAGTATATGCCCCCTTCCTTTTCACATAGGGCTATGTAGGTTTGGATAACTTTGTTCTCTTAATAATTAAAATGCAGTTTGTGTTGTACTTGAGTTATCTTTGTCTAATAATAAGTGTGAAAAATGTGCAAAAGAATAAGAAATCTAGTAATATTTCAAGATTTGTGGTTAATTAGACTTAACCTCGCGCTGCAGCTGGATTCTCATGAGATTTGAGAGTTTACAAACTGACAAAAATCCAGCTTAAACTGCTCCAAGTGAAGTATTTGTGGTCTGAACCCTGACCGAACGTGTTGGATTAGATAAATCGCCGGCAAAGTATTCATTTAAAGTACCTGCCCTTTTGCAAACGCTTTCAGAAGATTCAGACCGTCTTTTATAATGACAACAATTTGGGGAACTTAGTTAATAGTCTGAACAAGGAAGTGTATAACAGAGGGTAGTTTGGGGCCAGTTTGATTTAAGTAGACGTGTTGTTTTTGGTCTGCTCCTGGAAGACAGAAAAGTTGATAGAAAAAAAGGAGGTGGGAGAAAAGAGGGTCAAGAAAACAATGAGAACGAGTTGAAATGAGAGCAGCTCCTCAACTTTAGACTAAAACTTATTTGTGTTAAAAGTTTGGAGCCCATTTATGAACCATGTTTGAAATCCTTGCCTCTTTCTGGTTATTTTTTCTTTATGAAGACAATATAAATGAGCATCTACTTATCTTCCATTCAGTCAGAAAGATGAAGAGATCAGGGGTAAACTTTTGCTTCACTGTTACACATCTATTTATTTATAGTAAAAAGTACATTGAGTCCACTGACACTAGTCTCATCTAAAATAACTCACACAAGCCTTTTTCCTTTGATCATATTTGCCATAAACTGTCAAATCCAAGTCAATTTGTCTGATTTAATTGCGTTATTCACAATCAACCAGTTACAAAAAGCAAATATTTTCTCACCAACATCAAAAAGTCGCTGGAAACATGAAGGAAACCGGTCCGTTAACATGTTAATCATCACGTCGCCTCCGAGCCTCGTTAGATCCTCGTTAGATCCTCAGAAACCGAGACTTTTTAGAGGAAGCGTCTCCCAAACCGGCGGCGAGGTCCCATTCATCAGGATTATCGAAAAGGACACGCGCACGTCTCAGAAACTCAGGGGTCACGGCTGAGAGTCGACGCCGCGGGACGCTCAAGGCTGACTAATTAGAGCCAGAGATGTAGCTTTGACAGAGAAATATGAATGTCACACTGCGCATAACAAGCTCAGCCTCTCCCACGTGAACAGGGAAAACACGGTATTGTACAGCTTATTAAAATCCTTATTAGAACCATACAGACGACAGATGATTTTATTTTAATGCTAACTTCCACAGTGTTAGAGTTCGTGTGTGTTTTTATGAACACCGTTGACTGACTGGAGCTTTTGTAACTATTCTCTTTGTATTTTATCGGAGAACTGACAAAAGAACAGAAGCACAGTAAAGTAGGATTGTTTAGGAAGGAATACTAAGCAATCGCTGCAAGTTGGAAGAGGCTCCTAAAGGCAGAGATGGTTTGATGTTCTTTGGCCACAGTTATATCACTTCAAACTATCACTTTCTGTCGTTTTCACGTCTAGAGATCAGGTCTTCTAGGTCCTCGTCTTCGATCTCTACTGCTCCCTCTTTCAGGAGCGTTACGTCGACAGAGCTGTGGCCTCCAGGTTCTTCTTTGTGAGAAGGCCTCCTGAAGATCCTCCTGATTTGGGTTCAACTTTCATCATAAGAAGCTTCTGAACTAGAATCTGTTTGCCTTTGGAGACAATAATACAGGCAATACAAAGCCTTGACCATGATAAGGTGGGTGTAGAGGCATGTTTGTTTCCGTTTGAGTTGTTTTCTGGTCGGAGAAAAGTGGAAGATGTGGATGTCATGTTCCAATAGGTGAGACCAGTTTGTTCTGTTAGTATTTGGTTCTTTTTGTATTGTGGTTAAAGACTTTATTTTGATTCAAACAACAAATAAAGCCTATTTTCTTTCTCTTTGTCTTGACGTCTCACTGCTCGGTCCCTGACAGTCCACAACAATAATTTTCCAGTCGACCTACGTTCCTACTTTCACCTTTGATCTTGAACGAAAGGAAGAGATTTCAGATACAAGCACCTGAAATAACTTGAAGATGAGCTCCTCCACATCGAGAGGAATCAGCTGAGGCTTGGACACCTCCTGGAAACTTTCCTGAAGAGTTTTATCAGGCATTGCCCATTGGGAAGTCTCTGCTTAGACTGTGACTGAGAGATGGACAGAAAATGGACAGACAAATTGACTTACTGTTCTAAAATGATTGATTGAATGACAAATATGCCCCAGTATCATTAGTATTCCCTGTTTAAACCCCTCTTTGATAATGAAACCTCCTCAAAAAGTTCTCATTCTCTGACGTGTTTCACATTTCAAAAAGTCCTCCATTTTTAATTTCCTGCAAAAACATTCAGTGATAACATTTGATGACCAACGGAATCTGCTGGAAGTGTGTGTCCGTGACGTATGTTCCCTCGTGCGTTCCGGGCAGAGTCATTATTGCGGACATCTGCGGCACACGTCCTTAATCACGTCCTGCCAAAAAGACACAAGCTCCGCAGTCGCCGCGATTCTCATTAACTCGCAAATGATTTTCTCTCTGCGTGTGTCTGAGAAGTGTTGGTAATTCCCAGACAGGAGCGTGTTACCTGAGTGTTAAATAGGACGTGTACTCCTGACCAACTAACGAGCACGTGTCCCCGGGGAGAGACAGCCAGCGGATAATTAGGTCTTTTCCTCGACTCCAGAAGACGGATTTTGTGCCCAGAAAGTGCCACAGTCGATGCACGGACGGTGAGACCGCGGGGCTTTCTGATGACAACATTTGCATCTCTCGGTTTAATGGCGTCTGCTGACAAGTCTCCAGGAGGGAAAAAAAACAACTCCAAACAAATCCAAGCCAAGAACGTGGACAGGCCAAAAAGCTGCTGCGACACAGGGCTACTTTATCCATACCAATTAGATGTAGTAGTCAAGTTTGGGTCTTAAGACCATTTTTAAAGGGTCTGGGGCTCAATAATACTTTAAGATAAGTCCCTAAGTCCTCACCACTGTTCCTTGAGTTCATGAGGTTCCTTATTGAGTTAGAAAAGGAGCTTCAGCTGTGAAAATAACACGGGAACAGTGGCTTAATACAAAATAAACATCCCTACAATGGACTAAGAAAAGTGCACCTTATCCTCCACTGACAGACAGAACCATTTCAGTAAAATGTACTTGTCTATTTTCAATAAAGAGCCCTTCAAACCCATTAAAATCAGATGTCTTTTGGTGGCGCACTGCATTGTGGGACGCCAGAGAGCTCCTTTTCTTTCATTAAGGAAGGTTCAGAGGTTCTTGTGCTAAAGTAGATAAGTAAGGAAGCTCTATTCTTAGCTCCTTTGTTTTACTAAAGTGAGAATTTGGACAGTTCTTGACATGGTGACCGAAAAAGTCTGGGGCAATTCTGAGGAGTTAGACTTTCCTTAAGTTTTCTGACACAATTTGATAGATTTGGATTCAGTCTTGGGCTTGGATATAGAGGACTTGGGATTTTGAAATACAACGAAAGCATCCTTAAAGCTCTTTTTTTAACTCGTATAGTCATTTTTTTTATTGTCATTTTTGTTAATAGAGAACTTTGTCCTTTAGGTCACATACATATCTTTTTTTATTTTTTTTTTAATACCATAATCCATTTTTTGTCTATTTAATGGGTGTTTTAGGATGTTAATTTTCCTTTTTTTTGCAATTTTCTTGTGAAGCTTTGTATGTGTCATATGGAAACCTCAGCGTGTCGTCCGTCAGACTCGACAGACGCGAGTGGGAGCGAGGTTGTGCTCCGTGTAGGAAGGCCACCGATAATAAAGACCGGAGAAAAACCACGACCGGTGCAATAAATCATGTCCGTGACGCATTAACACGAGAACGGGCGGTCATCACTTTGTGGAACGGATTAAAAACCGGGCCATGGGGCAAATAAAGTCTGCTGTATTGACTTTCCAGGGTTTTATTCATGTCTTTAGATGAAGTATGTGGCAGTTCTCTTCCATTGACAGACACGTAAACAGTGTGGAAAAGCAGACGGGAGCAGAGATATTGCACCTGCCACATTAGGCCAGGATCATTTTGTTATATGCTACTTAAAATGTGACAAAGAAATCATTTTATCAAGCTAATTACATGATGAAAATTCACTCTATTCCTCAAAAGAAGAAGCTAGAAGTATGTGATGGACAAACGTGGACATCCTTGACTCAAAAGGTAGTCAAATTAAAGTATTTTGGCATTTGGGCAGAGTGGTTCCAGCTCCTGGCTTGTGTCTATACGTTCTCTCGGGTTTTTTTGGTCGTTTTTTCACCTAAAAGTACCATACGTCTCTTTTTTTGATCCCTTTTGAACATATTAAGGCCGACTGTTTAGCCCTACTGCATCAAAGAAAGGTCCTTGAATCTCTCTGTGCTTCTTCTGGCCTCCTCTCACTGTCCAAAGACATTTAGAGCTGAATTTCTAAATCTAAATTGCCCGTAGTAAACAAATATGTCTCTGTTAGTCCTGAGAGTAACTGGTGATTGTCCTTATGCCTAAAAGCTGCTGGGACAGGCTCCAAGTAACCCTCGTATCCTGTTAAGAATTAGTAGAAAATTTCAGGTTGAAGGGATTTGGCCAAAATAATTTCTTTTTCTTTCATTTCAAAGCTGTTTTTAGTTGATAAAGAGTGAAGTTTGATTAGTGAGTTTCCTCTAAGACAAATTATCATCAAAAATATTTTAAAGGTCTGTAAATAAGTTTTATATTGAGTCAGAAAGAACTCAATGGTCCTGTTATTCTTGCATGTGCACAAATGAACATAGGTTTTGGTTTAAATAGACTCTAACTGTTTAGATGTATAACTATGCTGCCACCTGGTGGACAAACCAAAAAAGGCGTCTTCTCAGTTCATTTTCAGTTCATGCCCCACAAAGGATTTGAGCGATAAATCCAAATGTGGGCTGAAGTTTAGGAGAAGGAGATGTTTCCAGCCGAGGAGTAGTAGCCTGTGCAATCTGTGGAATACCTCTGGGACAACAGCACAGTGTTTAGATCCGAGTCACCGAAATGATACGCACCGAAAGTCTGCAACCAAACAAAGAAACCAGAAACAAAGAGTCATTATTATTCAGAAATATAACTTACGCCTTGTTTTTTAGACTTAAAATTACACTACAATTACAAAAAAACATCCTAAAAATACTAAAAAAAAGTGAAAAAACAGAGAAAATTAATCTTCTGAAAACTAGAAATGATGAGTATACACAATGAAACAGAAAATCTACACAAAGGAGGTAAGATGGCCTTTTCAGACATTCAGCTTGTGCTTTTCTAAATCGATACCCAGCCTCCTGTTGACTTTCTCAGGTGTGTCCTTCCTTTTTCAGAGACAGAAATAACCAGATGATCAATGCACAGCGGGACTCCGGCTGTTTTTGTTTGTGAGCCTCAAAAAAACACTCTCTAAAGTTCGTTTGGTGTCATATTTGGGCGGTGACGGCTTTACTTTTTACCAGCTGCTTTCCAGAGAGTCAGTGGTGACAGATAATGGCACAAACTGCAGGAGTTAAAAGAAAAGCGACGGCAGCAGGCGCTAATTCTTAATCAAGACTCAATCAGTTCCTGAAATGTGTGATTTTATGTCTGCGCCTCGATAATCAGCCTCCAATCACAACCACTGTGTCAACATCTAATTAACTCGAAGCATGACTGTCTGATAAACGCTTAAATTTAGGACAATTTTATCGTTTAGATGG
Organism: Rhyacichthys aspro; assembly: GCA_036850595.1. Classification (NCBI taxonomy): domain Eukaryota; kingdom Metazoa; phylum Chordata; class Actinopteri; order Gobiiformes; family Rhyacichthyidae; genus Rhyacichthys; species Rhyacichthys aspro. The sequence goes on along the minus strand of CM072166.1, from coordinate 3,115,191 downwards.
AGTCTGATTCTCACAGAACATGTCCCAGAAAAAGACTGCAATGGACTTAACCAAACACATGCTTTTATATTTATGTTTTTCAGATTTTAGTGTTTAATGTTGAGTGTGTACAGTATTTTAAAGAAGTTAAGGTGGCACGGTTGTTCTGTGGAGTTTAGTTTTCTTCCTGTGTCTGCGTAAGTTTTGCTTAAACCAGTAATATCAGTGGATTCAAATAAATAACCTTGAATACATTTAAAACTTTCACAGTCTTTAAAGATTTAGAAAAGATCAGGAGTACACACTGACAGCAGATTGTTCACTAAAGACTGAGGATCACACTCAGTTGGGTTTATAATCAGATAACACCAGATTCTGCTCAAAAAATTCACACGTTAAGATTGATTGTGACTGAGTTCAGGTCGGTTCTGCCCCCAACTAGAGCAGACTGGAGCAGACTTTACCCGACTGAGAATTGTGGGTAAAATCTTGTTGTGTTATGCCTTACAGTTTAGAAATATTACTTCACAGCTCATTATATTTACATTTCTAAGTCATAGTTAATCACTTTATTTGACATTGCTTTTCTGGAGCTTTCGATTGCTCGAAGTCACAAAGCAAAAGGAAAATACATAAAAATTTGGGATCAAACAAAAGCAAATCTTAAAACGTTGGTATAATTTGATTAATGTGATTATTTTATCTATTTACTAATTATCTATTTAATTTCATTGTGATGTGTGTTGACTATATAATTACGTCTAATTTTTTTTTGGGGGGGAGTGGTGTTTTGTGTGAGGTTGTTTGGTTTTGTTTTGTTGTTGTCTGATCATTTTTGTTATGTAACCTTATAATTGATATTTATTATTTTTCAGTTTGAAAATAAATAATAAAAAATTGATTAAAAAAAAAAAAAAATCACTTTATTAGAACCTAGAGGGTTGATAATTGTACAGATGATTCCCTGGATTCTGTTTTTATGCTACTTTACTATATTTGTACAGCAGAAAAATAAAAAAATCACACCTAGAGCTGCTGTGAATGTATAACCCGTGGGAACTCACCTTTAATATATTTCTTGCATCAAAAGCCTCTCTCGCGTTCACAGCTTGTCTTCCTGAACTCCCCGAGTCTTCAGCTGCAAACAAACAGACAAATTCAATAATATTACACATCCATATGTTTTCTCTGAAGAATAAACATGTTTAGCTTGAGAAATTTAGCAGGAATGTCAAACTGAAGGCCGTGGTAATTTAGTTTCTCAAATAAAAAACCAGCTTCAGAGCGGAAAAACAAACAGTGAATAATAGAGATTCTTGTGTTTCTGCGGTAAACATGGTCAGCAGTGTCCCAGCTCTCGTTGTTGGTTCAGTTCAGTTTGAGGCTGGATTTGATCCGAGGCCAAACTGAATGGGGCCTTTGTGGGTGTACTTAGAAAACACACGCCGCCTGGTGCACGTAAACAGGCCAGTGTCCAAACAGGGAGCAGCGCCTCTCTCTTTAGGAATTTGTTGTTGTAACTGTTCGAGATGAGGTTTTGGCGTCACTGCTGCTGCTCCGGTTTGGACCAGAACGTAACGAGAGGACATTGTGACATAAAGGACAGAGAGTGAGGAGAGAGACGGTGTATTACGTATTATTTACCTGTGGAGTCTTTTCTAAACAGAGTGTTCATGACGGTGCCGTGGAGTTTGACTCTGTCCCACTCTCGGACCATCAGCCCCGCGGACACAAAGTGCTCCACGAGACGGTCTGCGATCACCTGCAGCCTTCAAAACAAATACGTGTCAGGTAGAATAAAAGGGCCCAAAACAAACAGTAAACGTGAAAGCTCCAGCAGACTGTGCTTTGACCCAAAAAGCCAGTCTCGGGACAATAAGAGGGGTTTTTTTCCAGATCAAAATGAACCAAGCTCTGAAATATTTGCAGAATGCACTCGTGTAAACAGTTTGGACTTTTGGACCAAATACAGAAAGCAAATGGAGGAAAGAAAAGGGGTGTTTGTTATTTTATTATCTGTATGACACTTTTTTATTGCTACACAGATGACAGATAACAGATTAGTTAGTTAGTTTTCTACTAAGAATTTTAATTTTATTTGTAGTTTCTGTGCGTTTCTCCCGACTAGCTTAGACAGAATACACAGACTGAGTATCATAAAATGCAGTTGTTTGGAGCAATTTCCTTCATCGCCATAATTTTAAAAGAAAACAGTTCATAGACAGAGAAATCCTGCAATTTAAGAGCACCTTTTCTAGTTTGTACGCTCCAGTTTCGTAGGAGAAAGATTTGGATTAAACATTTTAAATTAGATAAAGCGCATGTAGTTTAAATGGTTCTTCTCACTTGTCAGATCCGTCTTTCACGTTGACTTTGGCGTACAGGACGTCCACCACGGCAGGGTCGTCGTTCATGTACTCAATCCCCTTCACCTGCAACAGAAGAGGCTTCCCTTCTGTGATGTCCCTGGAGAAATACACACAGATGACAACAAAACACAAGAGAAATAATCATATTAACAACAATAAACAGAAAACGATGGCGTCTTCAACCAATATTTATGAAAGCTTTCCTTTAAAGAGCTGCAATAATCCAGTCAGTTTTATTCTTTAATGGGACAAGACTTGTTTAATATAACACATCAGCTTCTTAATTATGTATTAACACTTATATATCATTTCAGTCTTGCCAATAGTCCTTTATCTGCAAACTATTTTAACATTTACATTCCCTAATTGAGTCCACTGTTTAATCCTTGTCTGTTTCCTTTTACCTGATGAAGCTCTGACACTGCTGGAGATGCTCACATGCTTTTCTCACTTCCATCTCGTTTAATAAAGCCAGCGTGCCGACTGTGAGGTGGAGCTTCGCCGGGTTTTGAAAGATACTCGCCTCGACTCCGTGATCCTGACATAAAACGCACACAATCAAAAAGTACCAATCGTTTAAGAAGGTTACTGTACATTTGATATGTTTGTACTTTACCTGTGAACACCGCTCCAGCACTTCATCCTTAAATTTCAGAAAGCCCTCTTGGATTTTGGGATCGTTGAGAGGGAACGATAAGAAGTGAGTGAAAGGCTGCTTTTTACGGAAACTGTCGATGAGGAGCTCGACTCGAGTGATCGCGGATGAGACCGCCGCTTTATGGGAACCTGTGATGACTGAAAAGATGGAGAAGAAAAAACACAAGATCATTGTAGCTATTTAAAGGTTTAATTTGTCTTTCCATGGTCTAAAAATGAGTTAAATACAATACAAATACAATTTTTTACACCAATAATTATGTTGTGTTTACAGAGATCCTTTAGATTCTATGAAGAAGCCTTAAGACCACATCTAACGGGCCAAAATATTATTGCACCTCAAGAAGTTTTTGGATTGAACAGTGGTTTTGATTCCCTATAAAACAACAATCCCAAAAACTTTCAAATATGTCTCACCTATTTGTCCTTCTACTCCTTGTTTGGGGATATTGATAGATGTCTTTGTGTCCGCCTCTAGTCGTCTGCGTGTCTCCCCCTTTTTCCCAATGATATATCTAGGGAAAAGGGCACATTGCTGATTAAAAACAAACAGCAAATATACAATTGAATCTTACACTTTGATAGGACGTACTTGTAAAGGACACTCGGGACGTCGATGGCGCAGCGGAATCCTTTCTCTGTCTGTTCAATGCAGTAGGTGTCGCAGCTTTCATCTTCCACCAGATCTTCAGACTCTAAATATGGATAAAGACAAGTGAAAGTGCATTTAATGGGTTAAGTTATTGACCTATAAACAGGGAGCTTTATTATTGCTCATGAAAACAGCCATAATTTTACATTTGTCACATAACATTGGTTGGTTGAAGTTTGGTTTAATGAGGCTAACTAAATGATTACAAGTAAACTGGACAGACTCATGTGATCTATGTACAAAAGGCTTTTGATAAATATAACTATATTTCACTTTTACTTTTGCTTTATACTGTGACCACAAAATATGTATCAAGGAATAAAGGGATTGATTTTTACCTGGTGGCCCCATGTAGGAAAAATCCTCTTCTTCTTCATATTGTTCCTCTTTAATGACATTTCTTCGATACTGTCTTCCATTTATGTTTATAAGTTGTGGACGTAAAACCTCCATAACGCAGGGCTAGGGTTAGTTTAGCTCTTGCAGTGTGAAACGAAACAGAAAATATGTGTTCAGCTAATAGCTCTGATGTATAATAATGTACAGAAAAGCAAAAGATCTCCCTTAAAAGTCATTTAGCAGCCTTACTTTGTAGCTTAGCCAAACATTTGCTGTTCATGTGGTCAATTTTGTGCTTTACGATATACATTACAGCTTCAGTAAACTTCTAAATAACGTGGAGTGGCCGTTGATGCAACACTGGCGTAATCCGGATGAGTTGGAGATCTGCCGTTAGTTCAACCGTAAGATGTTTCTTGTGTCGTAAAGCATTTCTTGAAATCGAACAAACAAGGCAAACGACTCCGTGGATTAAACTAAGTTTTATAGCAATTTAAGCATTGACGGTAAGTCTTACATTTAAAAATGGGGTCAGAACACGACATGGTGTTATTTGTAGCATTATTAATAGTTGTTTGTTGCCTATTTTGTCCCTGTTTGGGGGTGTTTCGTTGTTAGCCTTCGCTGTAACCGTTCGCCATTAACATAGAATGGAGATGCTAATGTGCTAATGCTAAGGCCTTTAGCATTGGCTCTATTTTGGCTTGATAGCGACTTCTTTTTAACGTTTTTGGCTATTTTCTGTGCTTTATAGTTTGCTCCAGATATGGCAGCGTCTTCGTCGTCGTCTTCTGCGGGAGGAGTGAGTGGCAGCTCGGTCACTGGTTCTGGGTTCAGTGCCTCGGAGCTCATCCCTCCCAGAAAAGTCCTGTACACTTATCCTAAAGGAGCTGGTGAAATGATGGAAGGTAAAATGTTTTTTCTATGAAACAATGTGCGTTCCTCTGTTTTGATCTGTATGTGTCAGTGTGCCTTAGTGCTTGCTTTGTAGATTATGCTTTTAGTTTAGTTTTACAGGGGCATATTGTGTTTATCAATTTCAGGACATAAGGAAATATAAAGAGCTTTACAGACTTTAATTAGCTATACAAAACAGAGACTGCTATAAGATTAAAAAGTGCCAGCAAAAAAGCAGGTAAAATGCATTTTTACTATGGACGGTAAACTAATGATAAAACAATATTAGAATCAAATGTCGATAAAAATCTAAATAAATAGTTTCTCATATCACAAGAAACATATTTAAAACTAAAAAAGAAGTCAGTGACAGTACAGTACTTTTATCAAATTGTGCTAAAGTGTATAAATGCAAAGTTGAATATAATTTCATCAGGCATAACTTGGCATATATAATAACCTAGTTTCACAAGATCTTATGGCACATACTCAGGCTTTAAACTAAAAAAACATACCACGCTCTTTGTTTATTCAAGAAACTTAGCTGAAAAACAAATTCTTGTGGAGCAAAAACAGAATACTTCTCATACCATCTGCAGCTCGAGGAGTCTCTGTGGAGGCGGGACACGACTTCAAAATGCTGCCAGGGTTTTTAAGACTTGGCTTGTTCTTATTATGACAAAGACAAATGATTTAATCAGGGAATAAGCGCTGCCCAGATCCCACTCGCGTGTAGGAACAAGATCTGGCAGCATTTCAAAAAGTTCTCAGAATGTTATCAAATATACTTATGAGAAAAGTGAAATCGTTTCATTTGTTTTTCAATTCCAATACAATGACCATGTTTTTAAAAGCATGTGGACATAGTTTTAATGCAATTGATGCAAGTGAAATCGAGCTACCGCAGTTTATCTTATTATATCTTAGCACTTTTTTAGATTTTCCATTTTCTTTGCTGCTGTTTCTGAGTTTTTTTTAAACAAGTAAACATCTCCACTGTCTGTAATCTTACTTTAAAATTGTCAGTGACTTTGCATCCTTTGTAAAACTGAGACGTACAAACCATATTTTCCACTTCCATGTGTTAAAAATTGCCTGCAAATGTTGAATTATACGCCCTTCACTGAGAACAAATGCTTATGAATCTGCTGCAGTGAAGCTAAAGGTCTCGAGTTGTTCCGCTTTGTTTCCTGTTTTGTAAATGTGCTTTATTTATCCCACACTTTTGAATGGCCCATTTATGTAGAAATTGCGTAATGTGTAACTTGTGGTCGTCTTATGGAAGTAATCTTGTTATAAAATCAATGTGTTTTGTACCTGTTTCCCTTTTTAGACGGCTCTGATAGGTTTCTGTGCGAGTCTGTGTTTAGTTACCAAGTGGCCTCGACGCTGAAGCAAGTTAAACACGGTACGTAACGGCGACAAAATATGTTTATTTAATCCCAAACCTGTCAAAAAACTAACCACTCTGTGTCTGGTTCAGATCAACAAGTGTCCCGAATGGAGAAGCTGGCCAGTCTCGTAGAGGAGCTGGAGGCAGACGAATGGAGATATAAACCTATTGAACAACTGCTGGGGTTCACACCTTCATAAACAAACTTGTGACTTCATAAATCTGCCAAAGAGATGGAAAAACATGTTGATTACTTTTAGTTTTTTAAGAAATGCCCTGCCCCTTTTGTTGGAAACCTCTTAAACTGGGAAAATATGAACATGAGATTAATGGAGACATGTTAAAACAATATAAATATCAATATAATGAAGGCATCTGATGTAGAGTAGATACAAAAAAAGGTTCCATACAAAACATAAAACAATATAAACCATGTGTCTTATGTGTTTTTAAACCCAAGAGAAATCTGTTTTTCCTTTTTCTTTCCTCCATTAGTTTTCTTTATGTGTTTAATTGGCCAAATGCGCTTTTACACAAACAAACAATCCAGGTTTTAGTCTGAACCGAGAACAGATCTTTTAGCCGGACCAAGGAGCAGCTATTAAAAGTCCAAAGTCCAAAAATCCAGTTCCTAAGCCGCGTAGTTTGGGAAACTGATGTTGTATTAGTGACCTAGAAATCTAATACAGTGTGCAAATGTTCCTGGAAATAATGTAAATTGTAATAAACTCACTGTGAATTTAAAGTTTGACCCTCTCAGACTGTTGTAGTAATAGAATAATAATAATAATACAAGAATAATTTCCGTTTATGCATGCCAATAAACCTCAATCTGTTGTAAATTGATGATAAAATCTGAACTGAATATTGTGAATAGGTCTTTAAATTCATTTAAGATTGAAAACAGCAGTCTTGATTAATATAACACAAAACTAATCAAAACAACTCCACTGTTGTATTATGTATTATGTACTATTTTTCTAATCTATGGGTTCAACCAAAAGGGGCGGGGCTTATCCTCTTTATGTAAATTGTGAAATACTCCAGAGTCTGTGATATATTATTTTATTTTTACTCATGTGACTTATGTATCTTGTTCAGAATAGACCATTAAAACCACACTTTATTCATATGTCTATAACTAAATGGATAATTATGAGAGCGTTAAATTAAGTTTAACAGTGTTTTTGAATTTGGCAGTGTTAACGAAAGTGTTTGGGAATAAATCCTTTAAAATCCTCTGCTGCTGACTCTTAACGCCTTGCACAAAGTGATGTAAGGTTGTAAATAAAAGCAAACTTGGACATTTATTTCATATCTGCAGTTGTTTTTGTGTCACGCCCCGGATCATTTACTCTTCTTTGAGTCATTGTTGACGTTGGCTCTGGTTTGACTCTTGTTCTGAAAGGACTGTGACGAAGTCTAATGTCTGATATAATCTCCTCAGATTACTGTTGTTTACGCCGAGGAAACTTACACTTCTTAAAGGAACAGCACAGATTTAATTGGCGTTGTGTAAGGTGTTTATTGATGGTTAATGTATTACCTCGTGGAAAATTTCATAACAGGAAAAAAATCAATTGTGTTACATACATTCAAGTTGATAAAGTAGACACTTAGGTCAAGGTTCTTGGGGAATTTGTTTGTTATTCTGTATTAAAAGTGCAATTATGTATGGACTACTGGGATCCAACCAAAACTGAGACACATAAGGCATATTAATCATGAATCGATGCACATTTATTGTTATAAAAATGCAGGGAAGGAAGATAAAAGGGACAATAAACCTGCATCTAACCAAACAAAACACAGAGATTCCTAGAAAAGCACAAAATCTAAAGAAAGAAAAGTAAAATACAAAACACATGGACTGCTCAAACATCAAGATAAATTATGAGATTTTATTTTACAAATGTGACTCCATAGGATTCCTTTGGAGCTATTTTATTTCCTACAGTACAAAGGATATTATCATCATATATGCTTTTGAGAAATCTATATTTTGATTCAGATACAGGCCACATTTACCTGTTGGAGCAGCTGGATTTGCAATTTCATAAACACACTTAAATCCATCTTTGTTCTGCTTCAATCAAAGCGTCAGGTGATTTTGACTTCGTAATGAGGCAGTATTGACAGATATGAGCGTGTTTTAAATGTGGAATTGCTCTGATTGGATAAAACTCTGACAGCTGATTCATCCAAACGCCAACTTCATTTTCATCTAAACTAGCTGCTCTTTGCAAACACTTTAACTGAAGCCCTCTGTGGTGTTGTAGACTGGCTTTGAGACTTTATAAAGCTCTCATCAGCTCTAATCAGATCAAGGCCGCGTTAATAAGTGCTCGTACAAATTAATATTCTAAAGTTCTAGTGCTGTATAAATTAGGACTTAAATGATTAAAATGCAGAATCCTCTATGTCAGAAAGTGTAATAACATGTTTATTTTCAAGGAGAGCTTTAAAAAGACTCAAGGCTACTCTTAATCCTTGTTACAGTTTCACGTTGCAGGGCTTGTTTACAGCACACTCCAGGCCCTCTACTCTCTCTCTCTTTCTTTTTGTCTGCTATCTACTGTAGGTAACACATTAACTCACAGCTGTTGCTCTGATGTTTTTGGGTTGTGAGTGATGTTTTCCTGCTGAGAGGGTGGGACCTGTACAGAATGTCCTGTTCTGCTCTGATTGTTAATGTCTAAAGGCGTCCCTGAAGTAGACACACCTCTGGTCCGAGCTAACAATTTCATTCTTATGCATCTGTTTAAATGTTTATTCACCAAGAAAGTTTCTAGGAATTGAGTTGTCAGCTCCATTAAGTGCTTTATGAGCCACTTCCGTCCTCATAGTTCATCCAATCTCAAAGTCAAACATCCTCTTTCTTTGTTCCTCTCTTCGGGCCCCAACCTAAAACTTCTCGAGAACAGTGTGTGCCGACACGTGTTTACATTTCTCAGTTCCTTCCTGCCATAACATACTGTACAGTGGAGCCCGGCCCACTCATGTGAGCAGCACAGCGAACGTCTGGCTCCCGTCCAGAAACATCCCCTCAGAGAGAAGTCAGACAGTAACAGAGCACATAAAGCAGTCAAGTCGAGGAGAAAACCACTCAGCCTTTGTTTTTTAAGGCTCTACGTGGCTCTACAGAGAAACACAAAATCTTTCTTGCAACATTGACCTCTGCAGTTTCATATTACTGCACAACTCCCTCAGAAAATGCATTCAAAAGAAAAATGTTTCTTGGAATCAGGCTATAATAAAAACAGGTTTTGTTTTCCAAAAGCACTGATTAAAAACACAAAAAAGAAGTTATTTTCAAGTCTATGTGATAATAATGAGGTTTACATGATGTAAAAAACTGTAAAATTGTAAATACAGTTTGTGTCTTGCTTCTTAAAAGTGTGTACAAATACATTTAAAATGAAACTGAGACTGACGTAAACGGTAAATTGTAATCTGTTCTGTTCTACAGCGATACAAATGGTTGCAATGGACGCATACTCTTAATTTAAATGTCTGCAACCTCAGTTCAATGGACACTAAGTTTAAATGACAAAAGCTTGTCTCATTTTTAATAAGATGGGTTTCAAACACATTAAAAACATCCCTGTGCTTTTTAAGGTCTCCATTAGCTGTTAGCTCAAGCCCTGAATCTGTCTCTGAAAAACTGTCGTACGCTAAGACCAGGACCCTGAACCTGTAAATTATTGTCATTCTAAATAAATTAGTGTCATTTCTTTAATTTAACATCTTACACTATGCAGTCTTAGCATCATGTAGAAGTTATAAAGTATATTATAAGAAAGACAATCAGAGTAGCTTCACTATCTTCATTTTCAGATGCACCTTCCATCATTTTGTTTTAGAACTGGGCCTGTTTTACTGCATATTTTACAATTTATGTCTCCTAACAATGAACTTTTAGCTCTGATGCGACACATTTACAGTATTTTTGTTTTTTAGTGCTCTCTTTTTGAGCTGCTAAGTAAAGACTCTTCCTAAACATATAATTTTGTCACATAGAGCTACATCTAGATCCAGCCCACCTTCAAATCCATCCTTCCCAATCCCGAAAAATTTGCTTTTGTTTGTCATATTTTTTCTCTAGATTTTAATGGAAGGTCTGAATGTGGCCTCACTGTTGTTGTTCCTCATTTAGTCCAACATGCAGCCCATTGTCATTTTACTGAGCAACATGTTATTTAATGTTATAAAGAGAACTTGCATCTCATTTATTAATATGTAGTTAAGACATTGGACATTTGTGTGCAGTACTTCACGTTTCAATGTCGGCCTAGTCACATATTTGCTTGTATTTGCATTGCACTGAACCACTCACGTCACTGCAGGCCTTATTATGACAAGCCTGTTTACAGATGAACTGAATTCTTCTCCCACCAATCATCCAAACAGTGTTTTCTTGTTCTAAAACATACCAGTCATTCATTGTGGCACATCAGGTGAACTGCAAAACAATGCACCTTTTGTCCTATTCTTTAGAAGCTTCATATTGCACCACAACAGAGAAAGAAATAGGACGTCTTTATTGATTATTATTTTATTATGCGTGCAATGTCCTCCTGAGATGAAGCTGGACGTGTTGTTTGCATCGGTGCGTGCCAGATGAGATATTCTGATGTAATGCTGAGGGAGAAAACAGGTGACGTAATGTTCACTGCAACAGAGAGTCCCTGAATGCCTCAGATATGCAGCTTAACAACACAATCCATCCACATGCAACTAAAAAACATCAATTTATGATTATGAAAACGGGTTACAATGACATGTAATGTAATCACAGCAAGTCCAGGCAAGTCTCTGTATATTTCCATAACATTGGGGTCTGTTATTCATCAGCACAGCCCTCTTTTTCTCTTCCCCTTGTTTGTCTTTCTCTGCTGGCATGTTACCAGGCAAAATACTGCGCAGATGGCGTGCCTCTCTTTTTGATTGGCTGAGAGGAAAGGACGTGGGCGGGGCTTAACGGCGCGTATATAAGCATTGTTGCGAGGACTAACCGCAGTCTTTCAGCTGTTGACTCGAAGGAAAACCGCAGAGGATATTTAACTTTAGCACTTATTTGGAGACAATAACCTCCACAAGAACTTTATTTAACCTCTATGAAGGATTTTAGGAGTCAAACCTTTTAAGGGATATATGTAAGTATTGATTTATTACGCTTTTTTTGTGACGAATGTGCTTGTTTGTGAGCAAAATTGTCAGTTAAAGTGCTGCTGTTAGCTACTCTTTTAGCTTATCTGCAAAGTTACGTTTATTTATACAATTACATACTATTTTATACATTAAAATATGCTATAAAACTATACTTAATGCATTTGTATTGTGGATTTCCAAGAACAGGGATCTATACAAAGAGAACAGATTTGCATTGGCAGCTTATAATAGGATAAAACAGCTTTAAAAATGGCTTATACTAACATTTTATTGCATTGTAAAGGTGCAAAGTGACATAAAAAAGCAACAAAATGACAATGTATGAATAAATATATGATAAAACTGGCACTTCAAAACATAAAGGGTTAAATAAACTTAAGAAAAATGAATAAATAAACATGAAAGAAGTTCAAATGATGGAGCAAATGTGGAAAACTAATTAAATCTGTCTTGCATTTGGCATAATGTAACCTTGCATATTTCACTTTGTATCACAGCCCATTGTAATAAGCATTAGCCGTTCATCTAATCTGCTTTTACGTGCAATTCATTATCACAAGTTCTGTTTCTAATCTTTTGCTGTGTCTTCATTTACAGATGACAAAGAAGTCTGAATACTGCAAAAGGACAGTCATGCCGACCCTATCTGCCCACACTGACCTGATACTGAGCAGCACACCCCCCTCTCCGGTGGACAGCAGTCCCAGGAGGCTGTCCTGGGGCAAACTGGTCCAAAGACTGGCAGACTTCAGCGGCAGCATGGAGTCCAACAGTGGCAGCAGGAGCGACCTGTCGGACTCAGGTAAAAACAATAAACACTGCACATACAGGGTTTAATACATGCACATACAGCACTTTAATGGTACTTGCTCTTCCTGTTTAACAAATAAGGTTATATGCAAACATAGAGATCCTATTTGCATACAAGCCCTTTGTGTAAAATAAGTGCAAAGAACATTGTATTTTGTTACTTATTAGGGGCCACAGGTCTGTAAAGCAGTCCTACATTTTAATTAGTGGCTTTTGGAGAAGCCTCATGAATTTTTCACAACGATAAATGACTTGATAATTGAGAAAAAAATACTAAAACTGACCAGCATTAGCATAAAAAGGACATTTATGGATATTAGTCTTATTTACAGCAATGTTAAAGTAAAGCTGAACATTATGGCATACACAACTGTAGAAATAAGTAAAAATAATTGAACTACATCTCATTAATACTGCAGTGTGAGCTTAACAACTAGCATCATGAATTAAAATCATTGTGTCTTTTGTCTTCCGCAGGTTCGGACGTCTCTGGCGACTTGAGTCCTACTGACGACCTGTTTTTCGATCCAATGGAGGAGCACATATTAAAAGAAGTGGTGGACCTCATAGCTCGAAGCCTGAGGGAAGCCAAAGACTCGGACTGTGCCTTACGCTGCAGCAGGCTCCTCATCCCGGAGAAGCTCCTGGAGCACATCGGGCAGGAGCTGCTCCACCTGGCGGCCAGCGAGCCCTGCGGCCTGCGGGGGGCGCTCATCGACCTCTGCGTGGCTCAGGGCGACAGCTGCGAGAGCGTAGCCCAGCTCTCCGTCGATCCTTACCTGGTCCCGACGTTTCAGCTCACGTTGGTGTTGAGGCTCGAGTCCAGCGGGCTCTGGCCTAAAATCCAAGGACTTTTTAGCACTAAGTCTCCGTTAGCTCCGGTGGTGAGGCAAGAGATCAAACTAAGCACTGGTTTTCGTGTCATAAAGAAGAAACTGTACTGCTCCGAAGGACTGCTCATCGAAGAATGTTAAAATGCAGATGTTCTTGCATCATGGACCAATGTGTTTTCATGAAATGTCCACATAAGCTCACAGAAGGGCCTTGTTTTGACCCATTTAATCCTATTGATTACAAGTTATAACGCATTTGATTGAAAAAATGATGTTACATTCCTAAATGATTGGTTCATTTCCATTTTAAGAACTGCCAAGTTTCTCTCTGTGCTTGGGACAGTTGAGATGTTGCCTAAAATGTCTCCATTGTCTTAGTCTTATCACATTTTCCTCATGCTTTCCCATAAAAATACTAAATAATCACTGACAATTTTGCAAATATTGAGGATTAAATGGGTTAAATGTCCTCATTATCAATTGTTTTTGATGCCTTCTTAGGATGGCTCATGGTACGAGGATCAGATAGATTCACATTTCTTTCATTACAGTGTAAACCATTGCTATGTTTGTCTCAAAGCAAGGACAAGTGCGTACCTCAGTTTCTATGGAAACCTTAAAAACGGCAGCTAGCTGTATATTTTAACAAGTGCATTTCTTTTTGTTTTACCTTTAGCGACGCTGATCTCCGAAGCCCAAATGTACAAAAGCGATGGAAAAAACGTACGTAAACCTTAAAGTACAACTGATAATCGTAAGTGTATTAGTGGTTACTGTCGTGTGGCTTCGGAGAGCACAATGAACTGAATTGTAAGTGAACATTAGGGACCTTAGTGTCGGCTTCAGTCGAGGAGCAAAGGCCCAGCAGCTGCTTGCGTCACGCGGTGTTTGTGCAAGCCTCGAAGTCCGATGTAGTTTTATCCTGTATCTGTGTGGACTGTCATGTATCTCCTTTATTTATTTGACATTCAAATACTCATAACATTGCACTGTTTTTTGTACTTTCATGACTGCAAATAAATTATTTTTTTAAACAAAGCCACTATTGTCTTTCACCTGTTTCCAGATAAACACATTTAAATAAATCACTGCTGGTTAGCCACATAATAGTACGTTTGAACTTTGACTAAGCCCCGCCCCCAAATGAAATGAGCCAATCACATTTCATGCAGCTTTCTGAGCATTGAACTCCATAGAAAGGCATTAGAAAAAGCAAATTTTCTGCAGTTTTATTAAAGGATAGTTCAGTATTTTGTAAATGTGATTCTACTAGATACTAGAGCCAGATAATTACCACTTTTCAGCTTTAGAGAAGCAGACAGGAGCAACAAGAAATGGATTTAAAACATTGAACCAAAGCATTTTGATCTTAATTTAAATGTGTCGTCCACTGAGGATAAGTTCTGGGGTGATATGAATGAAGAACACAATAAAACCAAGGCATATGATGAAAAATACATGTAAATACCATCAATATTACACAAATGTAGTTGTAGGAGCCTTGTTAGTTCTGATAAAATCCTGTTTCATTGCTCCAGTCTGCTTCTCCAAACTGTCCAAACCAAAATTATCTTTAAATATTAAGTTCTCTGTCTCATAGACTGCTTTTACATAATACTGTGTACACTTTAAGTCTCTTAGTTTATAAATAGTTTCTTGTAAATTATGGCTCATACAGTTACAAGCCCACATGAATAATTAGCATGATACCTTTTATATAAGCTTGTTTTATTTATTCAGTCATATTTATGCAATAAACTGTAATTGCTGATTTAAAATAGAGCTATCGGAACTTTATTTGATCAAAAATATTTATCTTACTTTCCCTTCTAGAAGAAAACAAGCTCTTTTGAATGAGTTACCACTTCCTGCTGTGACATTTTGCAAAGGTCTTGGTTCAAGTTGCATCACAAGATCATCAATTTCATGCTAATAATAACCGCGCTAATTATAGGTGCTACTTGTTTGAATAGTTTAATTGTTTTTAAGGGTTTAATAGCCACAGATTTGGGAAAAAGTAATGACAAAACAAAATTAAAGTGCATTTTAGCATCAGATAAACAACACTGAGAGTATTTACTTGAGTCTTGTCTGCAGCAGAGGAGGTAAACAAAGCTGTAAAGTGCAGAGGTTGTTTACATTCAGGTCCTATGTATGAAAATAGGTGCAGAAAACAGATCACATTACCACTTCCTCTAAAGCGGTCGGAGTATTAAATGTCAGGAAGTAGTACATAACTCACATAGTGTCAAGATCAGTCGTTACATGATTGCGGAGAAGTCCGGATCATAATAACGGATGAATAGTGTGTCGCCTGCCTGTGTCCTTAAGAGCAATGGTATCCAAACAGCGGGATGTGACCCAATGTTGACCCAATAGTTTTATGGGTTATGTTATGTCATTAGGTCACTCCATTTCAAGTTACACCGATTAAAAATGAGGTGCTTGTAAGTTTCCGTGTGGATTTAAAGGAAAATACCTGCCCTCAACAAGGAACAAAATGGGTTTACACAATAGGTACTAACATTTATTTACATTTAAACACACAACATTAAAATATTTGTTAAAAAGGCACATCATTAAAGGTGCACTGTGTAGTTTTGGTGGCATCTAGCAAACATAAACTACATTATTTTTCGCCACATTTTATTCAAATAAAGTGAAGGATATTGATGTAAACAATTAACAAGTCCAGCTATGTTTTCTTGTGCATTTAAATTACATATCTACAATTTACTCCCTCCTTTCTGCAGCCTGTGAGCAGCTACGGTAGCCCTGCAGGGACACTCTGTTGGCCATGAACAAATCTAGGGGTCAATAATGAGTTCAGTATTAAAAACTAAGAAACAAAATTATCTATTTTTGATCTTTACATATGTCGGGATACTTTATGCATGATTGCGTGTTTGAGCAGTGATTAGTTTGTCCTCTCTAGGCACCTGTAGAAACACAAACAGGAAGTAATGTAGCTACCATTGGGTTCTATTAGGCTTTAAATGTTATTTTGAGGCAATTATAGAACAATATTTTTCACATTGCAATTACTTTAGGACAAAAAGTAACAAAATGTGTGCTCAAAAACGTTGGATTTTGATTCATTTGACATAAAAATCAGTTTGGAAAGGTCCGTAACAGTGTTTGAAATGACTTATTATCACCAACATTGATAACAAGTGTGAAACAGATTAAACTAAACTCTGTGTCATGTTGTAATCTAAAAGCAGGGAGTCACACTGTGCCAAAAAAGCGCTGACTGTAGCTGCCCTGAAAGAACACACCGCCCCATCCACTGTCAGCACGTCCCTCGAACGCGAACGTGCAGTGAGCCATGTTTCCACCGAAGGCCCCCAGCTTTTCCCTCGGCTGCAGCCAACATTTCTACAAATTTGTTCACACACACACACGAAGAAAAGAGATGAGTCACAGCCAGCCATCCATTTTTAATCCGTTTTTAATCCAGGAGTAAAAACACAGCTGAAATAAATAATAGAAATCGTTTAATAAATAGCTGAACAAACAGGACGTGAAACATGAGAGGTGTTCTTTCAGTGACATTAAACGTAAATAAGAAGCAGTAAACCCCATTGCACTGTGGGTAGGCACGTCTCTTTTTCTCTTGGCTTTTAAAGTGAAGCAAGTGTAGGATATGGCTGCGTTCAGACTGAAGTTTTAGACTGAAAAAAGGGTTTAGGACAGAAAAAAACAGAACTGAAGTGATTGTTTCGTGATCGTATCCTCCTTATTTCTGTTAGATGCTGAATAAACCGCAGTGGCTCTAAAATAATCGAGGTTACATATGATAAAAGCTGTTCTCTTAGAGCTTATCCTTAATTTGCGTGGAAGTGGAAAACTGAATTTAGATTTTCCTTGTGAGTATGTACTTGACCAGAAACTCTACACAGTATTTAACCACTACGTCGGCATTATTTAACCAATAATAATAATAAAATAAACCAGAAAAGTGCCATTGACATTACATATCTCCTTTTCACTAGGGTTCTAAGGCCCATAATGCTCCAGGAGGCACCATAATTTGGGCCGATGGGAGAAAAGAGCCACATTTGTACATTTAATTATAACTAAACTCAGCTTTGAGCCCATTTCTGCACAGTTTTCAGTAGATTTGTGCAGCCTTTCTTTCTGTCTGTGCACCATTTGAACAAAAGATCGACCATCGTTAGCTTTTCTTTAGCGATCTTTGTCAGTAATAAGAGCCAACTGGAGACTAGAGAGCTCTAAATCAGACAGACTAATGGAGATTAACTTCTACAATCTACGTATAACAAATATACCACACAAAGGCATTATATAGTGAAGTTAATGGATAAAAAAGCACTCATCGTGGCTAATTAGCATAAATATTACAGTGAATAATGGAGTGTTAAATAAAGCTAAAGAGGCTAATGTTGTTGGCTCCTGTGACATTGAAGACAGTTGTTGTGCAGTGGACTCAAGAAGTAATAAAAACGAAGACAAATTAAGGAAAAAGCAGTGTATCCTACTGTAATTCAACTGCATTACAAGTCCAGAGGTAAAGTGCTGTTTAGTGACCGGTTTAAACTCACGCCTGGTGGAAGATAAGGCTCAGAGAAATTGATTTAATGAAGTTTAGCTCAATGACAGTAGAATTAAAGTGCTTAATGAAGTCTGCTTGAGATCTACACTGGCTCTGATCCAGTCTTACCCGCTTTTTTCTGGAAATATTGTCGAAAGAACGCACAAAGTCACGAGATCCGCAGCTCTGTAGTGGATCTAATGTATGTCATCGAGAAATTTAATCGCCCAGATGAAAAAAAAGAGGCTAACTTCTCACAAAAAGTCCCTGCCCAGAGCGGGAATCGAACCCATCACATTCTTGTCCTAAAGCTTCCAGTCTGAACGCAGCCTATGACTTTTACCTTTTTACAATTTAAGGAGGCAATCGTTTGAGGAGGCTCGTTTTCAAACACAAAAAGGACAAAGCTCAGGTGCTGCGAGTGTTGGACAAAGCTTGAATGGCTTTTCAGAGGTTTCACATTTTTTTCTGCATAGTTTCAGGAGTAAAAATGTGCATTATCTGTGCAAAAGAAAACCCATTTTCGCCTTTGATTCGTCTGCGTACAAACAAAAAGGAAGCAGTCGCTGTGGGGCCTTGTCCGCTGCTACATAAACATCATTTGACTTGATCTAATCTCACTACTTTTAGGTTTTTTTACTGCATTCTTGCAAAAAAAATAAAGTTTACTCAGCCGTCTCCTTTGGCACAGCTTCAAATAAAGATCATTAAACTCATGGGAGGAGGAAGCGCCATTAAAACTGTCTTTCTTCAGTATCTTAAAACATTATTATCTTAATTTTTTAAGACTTGAACTAATTACTAAGAAGAGTTTTCATGTGAAAGATGAGTCTCCAGTGTTTTCATTGCTACTGGTTTGTTCATGTTGCCTGTGGAGCTTTAATTATTTACAGCAAATAGTTGATTGTGATCATCCTGGAAAACCTGAAAGAAAAAAAACGGAGATTTAAATGACTTTTATGGGGTTTATAGAGTTTAAAAGAAAGATTTCCTGGACTTAAACAGATTTAACACAAAGATATCAACATAAAATCATCTGGATTTGAACAGGTTTTAGATTAATTTAAATCAGATTAATTTTGTTTGTTCTTTAGTCAGTTTTTGGTACTGAGATATATAATCAAATCCAAATTAAACCTGTTCAAATCCATCTAAAACCTATTCAAATCCACATAAAACCAGCTCAAATCCATCAAAAACCTGTCCAAATTAATTGAAAACCAGTTCAAATTCACCTAAAACCAGTTCAAATTTATCTAAAACCTGATCAAATCCAACTAAAACCTGTTCAAATCCAACTAAAACCTGTTTAAGCACATCTAAAACCAGTTAAAATCCATGTAAAACCTGTTCAAATCCATCTAAAACCAGTTTCCATAAAAGAAGGAAATAAATGATAAAGATGACTTTTGTAAAACTCAAATGAAGATAAAAACTTACATTCAAAATTTAATAAAAGCTTTCCAAATGTCCCCATCTTCGGCCCCTGAAAGGATTCTTACTTTTGTATTTGGCAGCAGGCTCAGGCGTGAATGGAGGCTGAGATCTCGGACAGTTTGGCACAGCTCGGCGTTCGGGCCCTCTGAGCTCTCTCGTACAGGTCTGTGTCTCCGAAGTATCGAGCTCTGTACAACATGCCCTCTTCTGCAAAAATAAAAAAACAAAAACAGTAAACCAACAAACTTTGAGGAAAGCAAGAACTTGTACAATCAACGAGGAAGTGTGCAGTGGGACTACAAAAATGGAGGCCAAAGAAACAAAAAGACTTGTACAATCAACGAGAGGGTGTGCTGTGGGACTACAAAAATGGAGGCCAAAGAAACAAAAAGACTTGTACAATCAACGAGGAAGTGTGCAGTGGGACTACAAAAATGGAGGCCAAAGAAACAAAAAGACTTGTACAATCAACGAGGAAGTGTGCAGTGGGACTACAAAAATGGAGGCCAAAGAAACAAAAAGACTTGTACAATCAACGAGGAAGTGTGCAGTGGGACTACAAAAATGGAGGCCAAAGAAACAAAAAGACTTGTACAATCAACGAGGAAGTGTGCAGTGGGACTACAAAAATGGAGGCCAAAGAAACAAAAAGAAATATGTTCTAAAGGTAAATATGGGATTATTCTTACATTCTGCCAAAGGCTCTTTCAGAATAAGATACAGGGTTCTTACACCTTTTCTAAGTTCAAATTCCAGCACTTTTCAAGCACTTTCAAGGTGTGTTTTCATGTTTTTCAAGCACCTTACTGCAGTAAATTACATAAACTGACATACACAAACTGTATGTAGTTTTTCTGATTTAAATTGTTGAATATTTTGAGCAGAGACCAGGGAAAATTAAACTTGTGTGATCAAAAAGATGTTAATTTATTCGATGAAGTGTCCCTTTAAGTTTTTACGGAAGGCTACTTTTTTTTTTGTTTGAAGAAAATTAATTAGTAAGATTGTGAATTATTAAAGAAACACAATCAGAATTTCAAGCACTTTCAAGCACTTTAGCCAAAATTCACAGACTTTTACAACATTTTCCAGGATGTGCCCGTACGAACCCTGAAGATACGTACTCTGCTGTTTCTCCTTCCAGCAGTTGTTGCGGAGGTTGGAGATGTAGTCGTCCTCCACCGACCGCTCCAGGTTTTTCAGGTTGACCCCGCTGAACTCTCTGGAGAAGTGCTCTCCCACGTAATACGGCACCTTCAGGTTCTCCGTCAGCCTCTTCTGTGAGTAACCCGCCGAGCTGCGAGAAACAAAGTGTGGACACAGCGGGACTTAGATGAACCCACGACAGCGTGATAGATCGAGGACCGTCTGTGAAAGTGTGACTCAGGACAAAACGCAGAGTGAGGGTTTACTTTCAGAATACTTTTTGAGCTGAGAAAGTCTTTTGTTTTCTCTGTCTCTATAAACCAAGTCTACAATAATTT
Organism: Rhyacichthys aspro; assembly: GCA_036850595.1. Taxonomy (NCBI): domain Eukaryota; kingdom Metazoa; phylum Chordata; class Actinopteri; order Gobiiformes; family Rhyacichthyidae; genus Rhyacichthys; species Rhyacichthys aspro. Next base: position 3,094,614 of record CM072166.1, on the reverse strand, counting down.
GCCTACTCTAGTCAAATTTATCTCTGAATAACCTGGAACTGGCAAACTAAGAACTACGAGGATTTGAAAATGACCAAAACTTTCACATAAACAATCAGACACTTTACCATAAACCCACTTTTATTCCTCTAAGATCTTTGAATTTTATGTTTTATATGTAGACGTCACCTGGAAATATTTTGCCTTTTTCATCTTCTTCAGTTTAAACTAAGCTCCACAAACTACAGGAGCCTCAGAGGTTCAAAAATGAAAACCAAACTCTGATCTAAAGTCAGTACAATTTTCAAACAAAATGTGCAAAAAAAATAAAAAATTACTGAGACATCTTGAAAAACATGAAAAGCTAAAAGATAGTGTTAAAAGGTTAGCTAGTGATTTCAAGGGCAAAATTTATCACTTTTTTAATTATTTACATCTACACATACTATTACTAAATAATAAATAATAATATAATATAGATTAATTTGAGTTTATTTGAAACCTCATTTATTTATTTAAGCGATGAATGAATAAAAATAGACTTTAAATTATACTCAAGTAGACCTTTTTTATCTTTTTGCTCAGTGTGGCCTTAAAGTGTTTCAAAAAGCATTAGTACAATTAATATTCATCATTTTGACGCATTAAAAACCTAAAAACGAAACCACACAGTGCAGTATTTGTTCACCAGACTAAGAGCAGACAGGATTTGAGATTATGTAACGTGAAGGTAATCATTTGTTGTTTTCGTGGCAGGTCTCGGTGTTATTTCACTTCGATAACGAGGCGGTGTCACTCACGGTCTGAAGCTGAGGCTGTAGGCCGGACTGTTGGCCATGAGCTGACTCAGCGCCGACACGATCACCAGGATCAGGATGGGCATGACCTGCACGAACAGCGCCAGGCCGCCCTGAGGACACAAAGCTCAACTCAGACACACTAAAAAACACAAAACGTCCTTTATATTTCAGTTCATACAGTAGTTAGTATTAGTTATAAGCCTAGATATAATGCCTAGAGACAATTAATGTATAAATAAGTGGCTTAAAAGTGTATGTGACTTTCTTCAGTGGTTTTGTAGCAGAGTTTTGAGCCCCTTTTTCAATTAATCTTCCAAAATATCCACCAGAGATAGGTATAAGTACATATATATTACTATATTACTGCATATATGTATACAGCACAGGCCAAAGAGCATAATTTAAGCACTTTTAATGACCATTTCCATTGTTTTTTACTTACACAAGGACAGTACAAGTGTGAGAAACTCAAAACACATTGTTATTCATAAAAGCTGAATCAAAAATCAATTCAATTAATGTAATATCCCAACAAAACTAACTGTTCCAATACTTAAAAGTGTAAAGGTGCACGAAAAGTCATCTGAAATATAAATAAAAAACTGCTGTCATAAAAATAACATGTTAAACCTCTGGGATTTTTGAGTTAGCGACACACATTTAAAGTGACAATATTCCTGAGCATCGCTTTAAAGCTACAAATCTCACGTCTAAGAAGCATCAAAATGAGAAGGAGAATATATTTTTGTGAACCAAATCAGATAAAACTTGGAAAATCAATTAGATTTCTAGGTCCCATTATCAAACAAAACTCAAAATGTTGTGACAGACTGATGTTTCAAATGATAAGCCTAATGAGTTCCTTTGATCCATATTGTTTTAGACTTGAAACTCCATCCACATTCCTATTTTCAGACTATTTCATCAAACTATAACTTGGATGAATGAAAGGTTTAGCAAAGAAGTCCTTAACAAGTGTGTATGTTGTCAGAAAACCCACTAAAACCTGTCAAAAGTGAATTAAAACTAACTAAATCTCTCCCTCTAGTGGTAAATAATGGAATGTGCAGGGTTTTACTCACATCTCTCTGACGCTCTCTTCTCGGAGGAGGTCTCTGGTATCTCATCCTGGTGTTGGTGTACGCGTGACCATTACCTAAACACAAACAGAACAGTCAAAACCATTCAAAAGTATTATCGAAGTAACTTAATAAAAAGACAACGTACTTGCTGGATAACCTCCTCCGAAAAACATGTTAAAGAGGTCCTCGGGAGAGATGTCCGCCTCGAAGTTTTCAGACTCCGGGCCTTGTCTGTTCGGATGTCGCCGCTCGTCTCCGCACTCGTCGTAATGTCGCCGTTTGGTGGCGTTACTCAAAACTGCGTAGGCGTTTCCAATTGCTGAGAAAATGAGTCAATTGCAATCAAGGCTGCTTTATCACTAGATCATCAATAGAGCGTATGATTAGTGGTTATAATGCATTTGTAATACAAGACTGAGGTGGAGTTTCTTGCCAAATAATGAGCGAAAACACACAGTCTATGGTTAAATAGCTGTGTATTAACTGTACATGAATGTCCATTATTGCTTTGGTGAATGTCAAATGCAATCATCAGAGCAAAAATGGACATAAATTTAAACCTAAATTACTCGATAATTTACTTTTTCTTGATTGAAGATTGTTTGGAGTTTACCTTTAAAAGCTTCGGTTGCTCCCGGAGCGTGGTTCTTGTCCGGGTGAAACTTCAGAGCCAGTTTTCTATAAGACCTTTTCAGCTCGTCTTCAGATGCATCCTTCTGGACTCCGAGGATTTCATAAAAGTCTTTACACTGCTTTATCCTACGACAAAGACAACACACTGTAAATACTTAGTGATTATGCATTTTGACAAAGTTCTTGCAGTGAATACACCTCTTTCAAGCTGTTCTTTTAAAACTTTAGAGTTAGTTTGGATATTTTAAGGGGCTGTACATTTGAGCAGTGCATGAAAACTCCTTTACAAAGTTGTACACTATAGCTATGTTTTCATATATTTTCTAAAAGGCTTTCACACCTGTGCAGTTTGGTCTGGACTTTCTCGTTTGGTTTGAACTAAATCTTCAGGTGTGAAAAAGCCAGACGACCATGATTCAGGCCAAACAGCTTCTCTTTGGAAAAAAAAGTAAAAAGAGGTGGTCTTGGTCTGGTTTGTTTGTTGTGTTAAAGAGCAACTGGTAATTGTCAGACTTTAGGAGCAAATACAGGAAGTTACAGCCAATTAAACACACAAAGAAGAGCAAACGGACAAATCAAAAGGTGGATATCAGTGGCGTTGAAAAACACATAATACCCACATATTATGTTGTTTTATGTTTTGTATGGCTCTACTTCTATCACTACGTTATTTCAGAAGCCTCATGTGAAGCCGAGCGTTTCCTTACAGTGATTTAAATCATGTCTTTAACAATGCATCTGTTTGTATTAATTCTATATTAATAATACCATGTCTCTATAGGCCCTACTCCAGTCTGAGTCAACTGCAAAATGAGCCACTGCAGAGACACATTCACTGTAAAAGCAGTCTACATTGTCAACAGTAAACACACTTCTATCAGCTGTGGAGCACTTGAGGAATCATTTGTACTTTAAAGTAGACAAAAGTCAAACCATAGCTACCAAAATACTCCTATAAACTGCACATAACCACTAAAATAGATAAGGAAAAGTGCATTTGACAGACTTCTTAAAATACATCTATTATAAAGGATTCAGGCAGCACATATATTATTAAATATTTATAACTATGTATGAAAGCTTGGACCACAGTGAGTTTACCAGCAGACAACCTTGTTTTTACAGTGTTATCCAACTTTTTAGTGTAAAAGTGTGGAGTAAAAAGCCACAGTGAGTCCAAGAGAGTTTATTAGAGCTTATATTCCCACATACAACCAGCGAAATGGTGCTCATTCCAAACCTGTATAAAAATTGCTTGTTTTGTGAGAGAGAGAGAGAGAGAGAGAGGAAAAGTAAGTCACAGAGAAGGGCAAAAATAATTATGTGACTACATTCCTGTTCGGCAAAGTCATGTTTTTGAGGCAAACACAAAACTAAAAAGAAGTGCAGTGTCCAAAACCAAACACAACTAGATTTTTAAAGAATGCACTTAAAAACTACAAGCTTCTTTAACCGAATATGAGAAGTCTGTAATGTGCTGTACCTCCTCACAGCCTCTATTTGATCTGCTGAGTACGATTTCGGGTTTTCCGAGGGCTTTTCTTCAGGTCTAGGGTCTTCACGAGGCGTCTGCCGCTGCCGACAGTCCGACGTCGAGTTAAAATGTGTGTGGCCGCCATTTCTGGGTTTGAAGCCATTTCTTGATATCAGATCCTGCAAAGCTAATGGACAGAACAATCTTAGGGTAAATGGGCTTGAATCAGACAAACTAAAGTGTTGTTTGGATATATTATACTATAATACTACCAAAACCTGCAGCTGGGCCAAGCTGCAGCCGACTGAGTTACACACTGTTTATACATTAATAATAAAACAGGACAGCAGTAAACAGGTGCACACAGCTGGCGGTCTAATGGACAAGCAATAAATAATACATAGGCAACAGATAAAACGCAATGACTTTGGCTTTAGCAACAATACAATCAAGATTTAGGACGATTTAGCAACGTTTAAATGTCAGATTTAGCTTCTAAAGTGAACTAATACAAAAGAATGGTGGCCTAAAATACTAAACAAACTGACACTGAAGTAAGCTAAGTGAGAATAGAGTCAGAGACCAGAGTGTATCAAGACCATGACGAGACCAAGACAATGTCAGGGCGAGATCAAGTCAAGACCAAGACCATGGTAGTTCAAGACCTAGTCAAGACCAGAATCAGTGCACGATTCTCAATAATAGATAGCAACAGTTAAAAAATCAAAACAAAGTCCAGACTCATGGAGTTTAGTGAAGAAGACAGACTTTTGTCATTTACTTGTATTGCTTGTAACACTATTTTATATTTAATAATTGCTCATTTTTATACATTATATTCTCCTATTTTATATTATTTTACCAGTTTGTGAGATGCAAAATTACAGTGTTGAACATATTGTACAATACATCATTATGTACAACATTGAACAGGACTATAGCAAAATGATGCTCTCCCATAGAGTCAAATTAAACGTTAAAATTGGACTAAAATCTTAGAGTCAAATAAAAATATAGGAAAAATCATATGCAATAATAATAAATAAAGCAATTAATTTTAAAATAAATTGAATAACTAACACATCAATGAATCATCGTGTTGTGTGTGACTATTTTTAAAAAAGTAGCATTGACTAAATATAAATGTTTGCAAATATCTGACCATTTTCCATCACTATAAAGAAATATTTTATAAAAAAGCTGTCAAAAGAGTATTTAAAAGGTAACTATGCTAACAGTTGTGCTAGGTGTTTGCTGTGAAGGCCCTGCATCAGAGACAGGTGCTGATGCTGCTGCTGATGCTACTCACTTTGACCTGATAACTCGGCTCTTTTTGTCTTACCTTTGGCTTTTTCTGTCGGGAATAGTCTCTGCGCCTTCTCCAGGAACCGCAGCGCTTTCTCGGGCTGGTCCTTGGACAACGCCTCGCCTGCAATGTCAATGCAGCGCTCCGCTTCGTCCCTGTTTACTTCCATTGCAGCAGCAGCAGCGGCGGCGGCAGCGGCGGCGAATAAATGGACCTGAAGTAAATAAAGGCGCGGAGTGATGACGTCACGCAGAGGCGCCTAACACAGAGCATGAGTGACAGGTGACAGCTGGAGTCAGAAAATCACTGTGAGAACCGAAGAGACGCTGAAGAAACCACGTAAACACCACGAAGCATCATTTTGAATTAAAGGTGTGAGTTCTGCAGTTCCTTTTACGGCCACTAGATGGAGACTAACCCTCTGTTTTCAAAAGTAGGCCAAACAAACAGGTCGATATTAATAAACCAAAGGCAGAAGCGATGATGTATGGCTGACAGTGCGGTCCTTTGTCATCTTCTGGTGCCACACCCAACTGCTCCAAGTGAGAGACAGCAGTCATTTATCATCACTTTACAGTTTTCCATTTTTGTGACCCATAATCTGAGTGATTTTTGTCAACGAAAGCTGGGAATATTTAATAATAAAGTTAGGTCCTTTTTATGTAAATGATAAACTGCTGCAAATGTTTAATCATGCATTAATAGCTAACTAATTTTATTATTATAGCACAATTAAAACAACCATTGCTGCCCAAGGCGCTTAACAGGATCAATAAAGTGCACTTAAAATAGGAAGGTAATAAATAAAAAAATCAAACAGACTAGACACAAAGCAATGGGTCTTAAAAGGTAGACTGTTCCATAGCCGTCGAGCAGCTACAGCAAAGGTCCTATCATATTTCATATTATTTATGCTGCAGTCTTTCACAGGATAGATATTAGTTTGGAGCAGCGGAGCGATGCTATACTAAACAACATGACCATCCTCTGCATTTGGCTTTTAAACAACAGAGAGGGTGAATGTGAAGTCAAATATTACACAGACGCATCTATACAAAAACAGCCTAATGCTTAACATGTTGTAATAAGTCACTGGGCACATCATACACCGTCTCCATTGGTCCAGCGTCAGGGAGTGGTCCAAAAAGTAAAGAGGAGGCCAGTCAGAGTCCACATCCGGCCCCTATTGACACTGTGTTCAAGGGGTTATCGTGTTCCTCTAAACAAATTGGTAAGTTAAGTAAATAAGCAGCTCTGAATTGGTTAGATAAAGAGACACCTCATAGGTTAAGAGAGTTCAAATACAAGATTAAACACCAAGGTCAAAGTTGTATGTCAGTTCAATCCAGATTAGCTGCATAAGAAACATTACTATTTATTCAAAAGGTTTATCAAAACACCAAAAAGCTTCCTAATAAAATGTGCTGTTTTGCAAATGTGAAAATAGTAATGGTTTCAGTATAAAAACGGAAAAAGAAAATGATAAAATGCATGCTTCTTCTTCTTCTTTGGACATAAAACATGCATTTTTAAGCTTTTATAACAGTTGTAATACCAAGTGTAAGCTGCTAGGTGGCGTTCAGACCTGTTCTGAGTGTGCTTTACTGTACAGAGTGTGATTTCTGCACCATCATCTTACAGTATTATCAATCTGGGGCACTATTTAACACTATTTCACCAAACTTCAATATAAATGGAGGCGGTTTAACCCAGATCTTATGAAAATTGTGGTGTGTCTTGATTGCATACGTGTCTAGACAGAGGTAGGAGCTCTCTGGGGAGGTTTACATACATCTGGCAGGAGAATGAATAAAAGGTGAACAGCAGATGAACCGTCAGCCAATCAGAACGCGAGTAGAGGCGGCTGCTGCGCTCTGATTGGTCAGATTTTTCTAGCTTTGGCTTTTATTGATGCGTACACTGCAGTCTCACTCTTGCCTTTTTTCCCGAGCTGCAGCTGTAGTTTTTGAGCTTATTTGCTTTTAAAACATCACCTACATCTCTTTTCCTGCTTGGTAAGTCCCTAATCCTCTTTTAAATCCCTTGCAAATTATGCGTGTGCCAAAACAGCATCACCATTTTTGCCATTTATCATCTCTCAAAGCTAGCGTACTTAGCTCGCTACATAACATCTGCAAGAGGATGCTAAAGGTGTTTAACGATGGAAATGTTGACTCTTGGTGATAAAATAACCGTGGATTCGTGTTTTGATTTCCGCCCAGAGCATCACTAAGCGGTAGAAAACATGACAGAGGCGGAGGCGGTGAAGAATCAACCCAAATCCAATGGAATCGCTCCTCCAGAGGCCAACAGAGAAGACACATTTGATCCCACGTACAAAGAAAAAGATGGGCCTAAACCTCCCGTAACAATCGTGTGGAAAAATGTATTCCTGATGGGTCTATTGCATTTAGGAGCCCTTTATGGCCTGTGCCTCATCCCTTCAGCGTCTGTCAAGACCCTGCTTTGGTGTAAGTATCATTATAAAAGCTATAGAAATATGATATCTGTCCATTTTAGCCAGTGTTTTGTCTTATTGAATCTATATCTCAGCTGCTATGTGAGCCAGCAGGTCCCACCACTGATGCACGGTCCACCCAACCAAGATAAACAACAAAGCATTTTCTAGATAAATAGGCGAGGTGTGATAATATCTAAACCAAATCAACATGAGGGTTATTGTAATCATGGAATGTACAGAAAAAGTGGAGAAAAGTCTTCAAAGACCAGATGTTGTTATGTTAGTAGGACTATTCAATGCTAGGAGAACACGCAATACACCTGTGGTTACTTTGGATCACATAATTTCATAAATCAATGCAAATATTTGTGAAAGTTTAAGAGAAATTAGCAAAAAAGAAGTTGTTTTTGCAAGTTGGTAAGGTTTAGTTATGATGCTGTGGTAGAAGAATACGCAAAAAGACACAAACAATATAAGAATAGTAAAAAAGAAGATTAAAATTCTCACTAGAAAGGAAGAAAATTAAGAGTAAACCTATATAAAAATAGATCAAAATGATGTAAACGTTGACTAGGGAATTGGGTCAGGGATTATTTGGTCTCCATTAAAATATGTGTTGCCTAAAAATAAGTTTAGAAACACAGCAAAATGCAAAAATTTCTCAATATAGCAATGACAATTTGACATGCAGTCATTGAAATTTTCCTTCCATATAGTCTACAAAGTAAAATAAATGAAATGCTGTGGAATAAACTACTCTTCCACATGTTTTATTGTAAGTGAAAATGATCAAAGTAAAGCATACTGTAAATGAGGCTCTGTTAAAGTCAAGAGGTTCATTCAAAACAAATCACTGATGAAACATTTGACAAAACCAACATGGCTCTGGAATCTGTGCAGGTATCTGTGCTCGTTCTGGAAAAAGGACCAAATCAACAAAGCTTTATCAACATAGGATTAGTAATATATTTCCAGAAATCTGAATAATGCAATGTGAATGTGACTCTTTGAATTGCATCCCAGAGGTAAAAGGTTTTGAATTGAATTAGAATGAAACAAAAGAAGCACAGGGCTGCAGACTAAATAACCCTTCCTCTGCCCACACTGGTGCCACTGTTTGGTTTGGTCACGCCACATTGTTATTTGAGCCTCTGATTGGACAGTTTTTCTGACATGAACAGTGGGAATGCCAACCACACGGTGATGATATGCTGGTTTTGCAAAAATAGAAGATATTGCACTTTATTTCAATGACAGTGCATTTGCTGTAATGTTGTCAAACCATAGTAGATTTAATTTGTGTGCACAATATTAAGAAAAACAATGAAAACTGTGCAGGAGAGGTTACCCCAAGACCCAAATATCTTATAAAAACATCCAATCACGGCTTTAAAGGAAAGTTTATCAATATCAGTGTTTATCTTTACATTATTATAGAGAACCGTGGTCATTAACTACTTTTTTTCAAAGACAAAACCACAATTTGCTTGAGATTATTCATTAAGAGAGCACAAAAATATGTCATTTATTAAGTGGTAGTAACTAAAAGCTGTAAAAAAAATAAAAAAATACAGAAATCTGAAGGCCATAGACAGATTCACAAGCAAAATTCCTTTCTTTCTAGTATCAGTGTTGCATGTTGATTTTGCAGAGACAGCTCATTTGTGATATAAAGTGCAGCTGTCATTGTAATGTTAGAAATGATATGTGTTAAAGCAGTATTTTACATTATTCTGCAGCTGTTCCCAATGTTAATTAATTTAAACTGCACAAATAAGATATAAAAAGTAGACTAAAGGCTTTTTATTCCCCTGTTTCTCTTAATGGCATGGTTAGAGGCATATTTGACTTTTAATTAAGATTATACAAGTAAAGTAAACTGAAAATGAGTCTTTGTTAAAGTGTCTGGAGGCACAAAAACTCAAACAAGTCACTGATTAAACAGATCTGTGTATGGTTCCTAAACATAAAGTACTCATATCTTTGCTGTAAAAAGTCCTTAATTGAAAATCCATCTTTCTTACTTTGCTTTTACTGCGTCCTACTTCAGCTACTCATTATTTGTGGGTCTTTTTTGCTTCAAATATCTCCCAAAACTAATTGTGGAGTTAAATTAAAGCTTGCATGTACATAATTGAAGTAGAACGTGCCTAAAATGGAGCTCTGTGGTACACCTTAATGAGTTAATCCCAATTTTAATATTAACAGATAATGCAGTTTGGTAGATATTAAGAAAAGATCAGCTATAAAGAATTAAGAGAAATTATTATTGTTAAATCAACTAGTCAATACATGTTCTGATAAAATTTAAAAAAAAAAGATAATATTGTTTTTTTACATGGTACAAATTATATTCAGTAATGTTTTGCAAGGCTTAATATTGATGAACCAAACACAGATTTCTCGATTTTTCCGATGTTTTATCAATTAATTATATTGAAAGAGACAGTTTTTGTGCCTGTTTTATTCGCATTTGTCGCAGCTTTTCATCTTAATTTACAGAAAAATACGAAGAAGGTGCTTTGTAGAGAAAATGAGGAAATGAAAGTGTACTGCAACGACCAAAAACCTCACCTGTCGTGTATATTTAGTACATGTTCTGTCTAAAAACTGCTACGTAATAAAACAGGTGCGAAGCTAAATTAAGAAAATGCAGCTGTGAAAAGAATAAAACCCGACACATTTGGCTCAGCTCTAGCAGTAAATAAGCAAACGTAGCATTAGAAAGACACTTAAATATGAAGAAGGGGATTATTTCAATGATTAATTAACTAATCAAGTCATGTTTTTTTGCTGAAAAATGCTCTGATGATGTGACTCTCAAATATTTATAATAAGAAATATAAAGCTAAAATACAGTAGAGTAACTCTGGGCTGTAATCTGCACTATACTAACAATGCTAGCTAACGGTGTTACGCTAAATAAAGTATTGGATAACTAAGCTACACACCTTTCTTGCTAAATTGGCTAAGTTAGCTGATGACAAAACATGCTACTTACTAATTTTACCGTCATTATTAAAGGAAAATTCATAGTTTGTAGTTGTAAGATACTGCTGCTTAGTTGGACTGGAGCTGGACTAGACCTTTGCCCCGTAGCATAGTTCTCTGGACAAATCCTGCAGAGTGAAAGAGGAAAAATGAAGAAATAAGAAAATTACAAAAGCAAAGTTTAGAGCGAGACTGAACTAGTTTAAGACGCGCAAAGAAATAGTTAATGCTAATGTTGCTAAATGCTAAAAGGCTTGATTTATTAATAACAAGACTAATCTGTTCATGTACTGACTCCAAATAGCCACCATTTAATTCTAAAATGGCAGCATTCATACAGATTTACACCAAAGAATGTGGAATTAAACTAGTTTTCAGTAAATGATGAAAAGAATTAGAATATTTAAATGTTATCCCAGTGACAGTACTCTCCACAGTCCTCCAGTCTTCATCTGATACGGCGTTGTTTCATTATCCACTCGGTGCCAGTTCCTTCCTCTGTGCTGATTTAATTCTTCACAGCGCAATGAGAAAGGGCCAGTCCCAACACGTTCGGTCGGAGGCAGCTCATCGTCAGCTCCGTGTCATGTCAGAAATGCACAGTGAAGGTCATGTGATAAATTTAGGCACATTGTGAAGAGCCCCGTTCGACAAATGTTTTCGGTTTTAATCCGTTTTCCGAAACCCGGGCTGAAGTCTATTTATGGCAACCGGAAAAAAGTCAGTGGAGCAGATGAATGACAGTAGGGTTTACACGTATGTGACATGTACAACAGGTTTTGTGCCTAAAGCAAAAGGAAGTCGAGGGTGGTGTAGTTTTAATGCAGTCAAACATAAAAAGGCAAGCTTAAACACATACACTCGAATAACTTTTAAAGAAAATACCTCAGATATCATGTCATTATTGCAGATAACACGATATATGGTTTGCTTTGTTTGCTTTTTTCATTTTCATTCTGTCAAGTTTGCTAATTTTATCTTCAAAGGATGTGAAAGTTGTGTGCCTTTATCACTTTCACAGTTAACAGGAAAGTAGAGAAACAGCTGCAACTAAATGAAGTGAAAACACCTCCTCGGCCGGATTCAAAAGTTTGTGTTTTTGCGCTGGTCTTGTGTAAACGAGAGGTCAGTGCGCAACAGAAATGCGACATTGCGGTTTCGGCAAAAGGTGTTGTGACTCAAAACAACACAGAATAACATCGGTGTCCAAATAAACGGCTGCAAAATAATCACATATCGCTGTAAACAGACCTTTGCACTTTTCTGTTCATATAGTTATATCTTTCCAAAGAGCACAATGTTGGGTTTTTATTCTTTTGTACTTTTAATAATAACTTGATAAACAAATACTTCCCAGTTTAGACCAATGCCCTCAGTCCTACTAAAATCAGACTTCTACAGTGCGTGTAAACATCTGAGTGTGTATCACAGTAATTCAATTTTTTAGCTAATCCGACAAACTTAGACCTCACATTTATAATCAAGCTGCTGGACTGGAGCCTCTACTCTGCACAGAAGCTGCAAAAGCAAAAGAGAAGAAGTAAAAACATGCGAAAAAGTAGTAAAACAAGACAGACATAATTTTAGAGAAAGAAAACGCCTCTAGTTAACTTTTGTTGAGTTTTTTGGTTTGTTATTGTCCAAATAAATCGAGTTATGAGCATAAACTGAGCTGTGCATGTACTGACTGGTTAAAATAATGCTCCATAAACGCAGAAATAAACCTTTTTTGTGCAGCTTTCATTAAGAATCAGTGTTGTCCATGTCTTATTTAGAATCCAGCTCCTTTAATACATTCATTTGTTAGTTTTTTGTAACTTTTAACTTATTAGAAAGGTAGTGTTTGTGATAGATGCAAGTATAGGCTGAGGGTATTAGTACTGAGTAGATAAAGCTTTTCCATGGCTTAGAAGAGATTGAGATATTTTGATTGCTGTAAATGGTCGTGCCAGTAAAGTAAAGTAGGGCATTAAATAGCTCTTACATTTTACCTGGAAACCACAGGAGGCACTCTGTAATTTGATTCCACCTGAAATGCAAACCGTGAATGAATGACAACATAAAATTTATTGCCGTTAGCGAGTAGTTTTGTAGCGCTGTGGATGTATGACAATATTAAGGAGACATTTAAGACTTCCATCTGACTTGTGTATATCCGGGGACGCTGGTTGAGATGCTTTAGGCAGCTGTTAATGATGATGAACCTCGTCCCTTAAGAGGTTTACCAGGAACACACTGAGCTCTGGGGCCGCCTCAGGACTTACTGGTGGGATTATACCTCCCAGCTTCACAAACACTGATGGGTTTCCCTCAGGACCAACACGAAAGCTTCTGGAAAGAGATGGAAAACCCGTAACACAACAACAATCGGTGTTTGGACTCCAGTCTATTGTGTTGATTTCAAAATGCACGGTAGAGTAGACACCAATCCTGCTGCAATAAAAGAGTAGAAGAAGAAGTTGTTTGTTTTACTCCCATCTTTTAATAACTTTAAATGCAAAGAGCTGCACCTGTTTCCGATATCTTTGGACTCATTCGTTGGTGTCACAAGTTATACTCATGTTTAATGCCGCGAACACAGTGAATGCATTGTTTTTGATTCACAAAGCAAGAGCTGTGTAACGCCAACTCGGTCTAAAACCAGCTATTTCAAATGAATGTTCGCTTTGTTTTTCAAAAAGTGCAACATCTAACATTCTTCCGTATCGACATATGCCTCCTCTGCTTGATCGTCCTATATTTTCACACCTTTGTCATGCTCGTGTCTTGATTGATTCTAAATGTTTGCACTGCTGCCAAGTTAAATGAATAGAAAATAAAGGCGGAGTCAGCTGTCGTTCAAGTTCGAACCTGCTGGGAGCCGTGTTTTAGTCAAATTCCTGTAAATATATTCTTTGGAGTATCACAAAAGTAGATTAGTTAGTTAGATTCAGACTTGAACCTGCCATAAACCGAGTGATTGTACAGTCTTGTTCAAAAGCCCAATGCAGGGGATGGTCCATGTTGTTCAGTACAGTCCTTTTGTGTGTCTGTTGCTCCACTTCTTCAACAAGTTTCCAAAGTAACGCTTGAACCAGCCCCCTCTGTTAGTTTTGTAAGATGCGTTTAAAGTGGTTCTTAGTCATCCGGGACATTTATTCAAGAAAAGGTTTTAAAAAAGGCGTCTGGACGTAGACTTAAAGGTGAAGATGTTTCTGTGTCGAACCAAAACAGTTTCTTTCTAGAAGGATGTCTAGCTTTCATCAGCTTTTGTCCAATCGCAGTAGTCTCAGGATAAACCACATCCTCTGAGGGATATAAAACTCAGCTCTCACCTTTTAAACCCTTGGATGAGATACAAAACATCTTCACCTCCAACCTTACGTCCAAATACCTTCTTTAAAACCTTTTCTTTTTCAGAATGCCTTAAAGTTTTGTGCTACTTCACGATTTAGTGACAATGGAACGGGTAATGCATGCACAGAAAACGGGTGAGACTACTTTGATTTACAGGTAAAAAAACCCCGTAGTATGTTAAAGGTGCAGTGTGTCAACAACAGTGTGCGGCGAGTACGTTACAGATTGAGATCCCAACAGATTTGAAGCGACTGTAAACACTTGAAACCTTACGTCAGTGGAGACAGAGAGGCTGTCAGGAGTTGGCTGTGTTAGCGGCAGCAGCTCAACTCGATGAACCGCCGCTATTGTCCTCTGTATCTCTGTCTGGGATGGGCGTTATTATTCCACCACACAAGTCTAATCATGGCTGGACAGAGAAAGTGAGCAAACGTGAACGAAAGTGTGTGCATTCTCTCTCAACGTGTAAGATAACGTGTAAGTTTCTTTGTAATAAATGAATAAATAAGTAGTGCAGCTCCTGGGCCCGAACAGCTGTAACACTCTGCACAGTTTTTTAATCAAGTGATTTAATTTAAAATAGTTGATGATATCTGTCAAAATGTCATGAAACATACGAAATGTTGCCCCTCATCCATTACAGTGTTGTTTTATTTTTATGTATATCAGCATTTTATAATTAATTCTTAAAATATGTTGATATAGTTTTTTAGAAAAACGTGACATGCGATAACTATATTGAATATTGCGATAACGATATGAGCCGCGATATTTGAATGTTCTTTAACAGTGGAATAATTAAGTTAAATTTTGAAAAATATAATATAATATGCAAGGCTCTTGACCCACTTCCACTCGTCAAAGCAGGAACTAAATCAATAATAAAGACTAAACCAGAACTAAATCAAGACTAAACTGGTCTGAAAAGGACGAAATGCAGGAATCAACCAGGTCTAGATCAGGACTTTTTTATTTAGACGCCTCAGAGTTTGATTTAATGCTCTGTTTGGACGATTAAATGTTAAATTAAGATATATTGTGGAACTCTACTGTCTTTAAATCAGTTTTATCCTGTGATTCAAGCTTGTCTGCTTTAATAAAGATGCGTAAAGACTTTTATTAAATCACACTTTCAAAGGCAGTAGCAGGTTTCATTTGGTAATTAGAGCCTGTGTTGGATTGATGTCTATTAATTATTCCTTCGTTTCTTTTTCTCTCCGCAGCCTTAGTTTGTTACATGATCAGTGCTTTAGGAATCACTGCCGGAGCTCACCGTTTGTGGAGCCACAGATCGTACAAGGCCTCTTTACCTCTGAGGATCTTCTTGGGCTTCGCTAACTCTATGGCCTTTCAGGTAGAGCGGCGCTAATAACAGTTGTCGTCACGGGTTAATGTTAGACCTGCAGCGTGTGTGTAATCTCTGCCTTTACTTAAATCCTCAGAATGATATCTACGAATGGGCTCGGGACCACAGGGTTCACCACAAATACTCGGAGTCAGACGCCGACCCGCACAACGCCAAACGAGGGTTTTTCTTCTCTCACATCGGCTGGCTCCTGGTCCGCAAACACCCCGACGTCATCGAGAAAGGACGCAAACTGGAGCTGAAAGACCTTTATTCTGACAAAGTTGTAGTGTTTCAAAGGAAGTAAGTATCTTTGTTTTTTTCTACGTTCCTATTAAATCTTACGTTAAAGTTTACAGTTAGCGTTAGCGTGCTTAATATGCTTGAAAATACATGTTGTCGGTGTTAAAAAGGTGCTTTTATTTTTTATAAATGGGATGAATCTAAATGAGGCTCATGTCAGGGCAGAAAAAGTGTAAAAGTAAATAGAAATAAACAGTTTGAGGTACATTGGGTTTGTTTATTTATGCAAATTAGCCATGTGCTTCTTTTTACAAGCACATTTTGCATCTTTTAAAGATTATTTTTGGCTTTTTTTGGCTTTATTTGATAGTAGATAGACGGGAAATAGGTTGAAAAAGGGTCCACTCAGCACGTGGCATGTCCTCCACATCTTACATCATTTACAAGATTATTATAAATTAAACCTATCCAACCTAAACTGCTTTATTTTAACTGTGAGGGTAATGGACACTGCTGTTTTGTGTTGGCACTGAGTTTTAAATAAAACAAAAACTACACTCCACTTGTTTTTGAATGACAGGCAGCAAAGAAAAAAAAGATTATTAAAAGAAGACTGTATCTTCCAGCCCTCAGTTGGACACAGAGTCAACAGAGCGCAACAGAAGAAGTAGTGTGTTGGTCGCAAACTCAAGCCAAGCCTTTTGTTACTGATTAATGTTTGCGTTTCTAAACTGAAAAAGCACCGTCAACTCTCTTTTTATAGCACTGGGCTCTAGAGCTAATGTGTTACCTTCCTGTAGAGCAGATAACAGACCTAAACTTAAACTTATTCTCGTTAAAATGATATAAAAACATCTATTTAATGAAGTATTGGTGCAGAGTTGTGCTGCAGAGAAGCCTGTTTAATCTGAAAATTACTGACGTGTCATTCTCACATGTGACGCCTGACTCACTGGAGGCTTTGGAGAAAACTGTGTCATGTGCTAAAAAACCTCGCTCCTCTGTGTAAACACTCTGTGGCTCTTCGTGGCAGGTATTACAAGCCGTCAGTGGTGCTCATGTGCTTCTTCATTCCCACCTTCGTGCCTTGGTACCTGTGGGGCGAGTCTCTGGCGGTGGCCTACTTCATCCCGGCGCTGCTGAGGTACACGGTGGTGCTGAACGCCACCTGGTTGGTCAACAGCGCCGCTCACATGTGGGGCAACAGACCCTACGACCAGCACATCAACCCCAGGGAGAACAAGTTTGTGGCGTTCAGTGCGATCGGTAAGAAACACACGGCAAGTTAAATCAATCAGAAAAGGTGCAGCAGGGATTAAAGTGTGATTAAGTCAAAGTTAATGGTGATATTGCACATTTCAACTACACAAACCTGTCCGTTTTCCAGCCTTAAAGCACCTACAGGAGCCCAGGAGGGACATGCTGTTGTCTGTGAACTAAACAAGAGCAAAAAGTCTTATGTAACGAGTGTAACATCATCTTTTTAGAGTAATATAATTGGCTAAAGTAATGATTTTGGCTAAACTAAAACAATACAATTAGATACACCTGGATAGTTTCTATATGGCATAAATAAATTCACAGATGTGTATAATTTTTTTAATTGTTCAATGGAGATTTTAATATCTATTTTTCTTAATCTAGGCAAATGAAAAGTGTTATTTTGGAAGAAAATACACATAATTTGAACATGTCTCCTGCTTCAGTCCTTTTCAGTTTAACCAAAAGTGTTTTGAAGAGTAAATTAAAAGTGAAGGAAGTGATATATTTGGGATAAAGTAAGAATTTAATGGCTATCTTTTTTTAGGCAGAGAATATATTTTGTGGTTTACAGCTCTCTTTTATCCCATCAGAAAAGAAAACTACTACTACAATTATATTTTACACAGTTTACCTTAAAAACTTCACAAAGACTGAACAAAATAAAAAGCAGTCATATTAGAAACCTTGTTAGAATAGAGACCTCTTTTACTAAACACTGTTCTGTCCCTTTTTAGAAAAACAGTAGGAATCAATAACAAGGTTTTGGAGTTTTGTCCTGTTTTTTTGACCAGTATTGTTAACTTTTCAGGCGAGGGGTTCCACAATTACCACCACACATTCCCTTACGACTACGCCACCAGTGAGTTCGGCTGCAAAGTCAACCTCACCACCTGTTTCATCGACTTGATGTGCTTCTTGGGCTTGGCGTCCGACCCCAAGAGAGTTTCCCGGGAGTTAATCCAGGCCCGGATACAGCGCACCGGTGATGGGAGCCACCGTGGCTGAGACTCTTGAAAGGCGGCCATCTTGAAGGCAGAAGACGCCTCACATTCCTTTGACAGCGATACATTTTTCATGCCCTGGGGATAAGAGTCATCTTCATCAGGGCCTTGACCACATTTTGCTTGTTTTTGTGGTTTTTGTAGCTGTAACTAAAGAAATTGTTCAAGATGGAGACAAATACTTTGCTAAGCCCTTGGTCTTCTTTTAAAGTGATTCAAACTAGGCCAAGGTCAATTGCAATAATTATACGATTTGTCCGAGACGTTTTAGATTTGAAGTAGGTTCGTTTAACTTCATTCATTCTCTGCTGTTTTTGCTATTTTTGGTGTGCATTTTTCATGCAAAGTCAGTCATGTAGCCAACCATGTTTCTGTAAGTATTACTCGACTAATATTCAAATTTAAATACGTCATGGAGCGAGACAGAACAGCGACGACGTAGAGGGACAGCGGTTTGAGACTGATTCGTGACTGTTGCCTTTTTGGGGCCCCCTTCAGACCTGGCGCTAAAATCCTGATAGAGATCTAACGGAACTGAGGACACATTTGGAAGTGTCCTGTTTAGGATGTGTCTGGATGTGTCTCTGGATGGGTATTAGTCCTAGCTCCCACCGAGAGACCTCCTACATCAGTGGCGTTGTGATTTTAAGCCAAAACACCACTTAAAGGAGCAGTATGTCCATGTATTTAAGCTCTTAATTTTATGTTATTAATTATTAGGAGTCTGTACATGCATAATATGTGCTCATCAATTAATTGGTTTACATCAGAGAGAAAACATTTGGAAGGAAAGTTGATTTGTTTTAGTAAATAGCACAAAAACCGCTGTGCATCGAAATTGATCTCCTCTGTCAATATTAGAAAGGTTATAGAAGGAAAAATGTTAATCAAAAACTGGTGTAAGGCAACACAAGTAATTCATATAGAGCCACATGTAAATACAAAGTGGACCGGGAGAGAGAAAAGAGAGGACGGATTAAAATGTAAGGTCTGAAGGGGGCCAATATGACCGTTTACAGACAGTTTTTACAAAGTCATGTTCAAAACACTGGCTTTAATGAAATATGGCACATAAAGTCAATAGTAAAAGGGGAACCCAGACCTTCTGCTCATAAAAACAGGCCGAAGTAACAAACTGTGAGAGAAAAAAGCAGTTATAGTGTTTCGTGACCCAGTTATTTCAATGGAACAATCACGGCTGAAACCAAACTAATGAAAATGTAGACTGAATATTAGGATTTTTTTTTAAGGAAGCAGTGATAAACAACAATGGATATTATTTATTGTAAACTGCTGAGAAAAGGAGAAGCGAGGCTGAAATTATAATCCACAGCAGATCATATTTGGGGGAAATGTCTGGCAAAATTAATGGTAGATTCACATTTTTGGCACTTTAATTACATTTTTAAAGTCAATTTATAGCATTTATGTTCCTCAGAGCACTGGAGAAGACATTTAGAAGATGCTGTGATGAAACTGATTCAGAAAAAGAGGTTAAAAAAGGTTAAAAGTTGAAATCTTTGCACTTTGTTGGTAGAATAACATTGAATTATTTTATTTCAAAGGCACAAAAATGCCTCAAAATCAATGTTGATTGGCTGAGAGTGTTAGCTACACAATTTAATTGCATTTGACACAAATGTGTAAACTGTAGTACATACAGTATAATATAATTAATATAAAAATGTAATATTAGCAACATATTTTCATTGGCACTTTAATTAAATTAAAATAACAAAACAATAACTAGCCATCATATGAGATAATATTGGAGATTTTGGTCAGTTTTTATTAAAAGGGATAAAATAATCCAAAACAGCTCCTAGAAGATTGTAAATGTTAGTTTTGTCAAATTTAAAATGGCCGTCAGTGTGACTTCAAGGAGACAAGAAGCTATTGTTAAAATTAATGGAAATGCTGTGTTAAAGAAGTTAGGCAAGAACAAGTCCTATTAATATAATCAATTAAAATATATGTTGTAAAATTATTTCTATCTGTATAAGGTGTACCACAGGGCACCGTTTTGGCTACATTTAGGTTTTACTTTAAGGACTGAGATATTTTAAAGAAGCTTTGGGAAATATTGCTTAGACTATCTGGTTGAGTTTAAGGCTGATTTAGTTTTAAACCTGTGCACTTTGTTGGATTAATGTTTAAAAATATGTAAATTTAGTGAGAGTTACAAACCTTAACCCATTTTTTGGAACAATATTGTAACATAAACAGATTAGTGTATGAAATTTAAAGCAAAATGGTGGACAATTGCATAGTAAATTGCAATTTTTATGAAGATTAGGGTCTAAAGTGTGATTGTTTTGCACGAGGTCGTCCCGGGACAGAGTCTGAACTAAAACTGCCACTAAAAGTTGCTGTTTTTTTGACGTCTGTGCCAAAAACACGCCAGCTGTTGACACTTCCAGCCTCTTTCCAGTCTCCTCGCAGCACACAGCCAGTCTAATCGCTTCTCATGATTGTGGACAGTTTCGTTTACGTGGCTTCGCTTCCTTTCTTCTTCAGATATTTTTCACTTTGAAATCTTTTTACGGCAGAAAACGGCGGTGGGTTCGATGTAGCAGCGGCGTATTGACATCCATGCATGACGATGTTGTAGGTGTTGTAGTGAGATATTTGTTTCTCGACGGCAGAAATGCATCTATTTTTGTAACGTGACCGTGCGGCGGCGACAGCGGCGGCTTTGGGATTGAGCTGTTGCCGTGGTGATTTCTGAGACGGTCTGGTTTCCCTTTGATGTCCTACAAAGATGAAAACCTTCAGGTGCATTGTTGTTTTAATACGTGTGGAAACGCCTGTTATATTATATTTCTATTGTTTAATAGAAAATGGCTCTAGATTGCTGCATTTGAAGATTTGGCAGTTTTAAAATAGATTAAATTCAAGTTTTGTATAGAGTTTATGTCACACCCTTCTTTGTAAACCCAATTGGAGCTTATTTAGGAAAAGAAAAGACAAACAGTGGTCAATGGAGAGAGATTTGATTAGATCTCCTTCAAATACACTACCTACTTTTCCAAATTAAAGTGGCACTACCTGATTTTCTTATAAAATTGTTCATAAATAAAATCTTAAACTAACAGTGCATGATCAAAATTATTTCTCTCTCCATTAACAGCCAGTCATAGTATACTTTTTAATGAAGATCCTATTGGGTTGCATTGAAAGTGGCGTGATTTATCCTCTGTTTTCCCATAAGTCAGGACTAATGCCTAATGCCTTATGACCTGCATCCATTTCTGATCTTCTCTCCGTAAAAAGGCAGCCACACGGTAGCACCGCGACTCATCAAAGTACTGTAATCACAATAATCTCAATAAAAATAAAACGGTTTACGTTCGAGGTACAAACTTTATCTCTGTCCGAACGGATGTGCCAATAAATTTCTCCATCCCGGTTTGAAACTTTGAGAGGTGCTTGAGCCGTGAGTAAAGTCGAAGAGAGCACCTTCTGAGGTTAACAACGGCGCCAGATTTATCTTCTGACAGAAACAAAGAGGATCAAACGGTTGTCAGTCTGAATGATAATATCAACTCTCAACTGTATTCTATTATAAATAAAGTTCACAATATTTTCAATACTCGGGTCGGTCATTTCTCTGTTGTCAGTGTTTATTTGGTGAAGGGTTTGGAACAACATTAAGGAGCCACAGTTGCTTTTCCTCCAATTAAAACGGTTAATAACATGTCACAACGTGAAAGGAGTTTTCATATTTAACCACAATCCAGTTCCCACGCTTTACTCAGATCTAGGTTAAAAGTCATGCATCTTTCATTCTCGTTTGACAAGTCTAAAGATCCTGTCACACTGGGCTATTTTTGCCTTCAACTTCTTAATCATGACAATAGGTTAAAGGTCACAGTGCAAAAAGCAAGAGATCCCAGTCTACTACAAATATCAGAATGTTTCAGAAATGTAGAACAATTGTAGAGAATTATATGTAGTGTATTACCTGCTTGCACTTTTCTAATGAGCTTTTACTAAAGAAGTAGGCAACAATTCAACTAATGTCAAACACAGGTAGCATCTGACAGTCCTGTTGCAGGAAATATTCGTTCATACGTCTGTAAAATCTGTTTGTGGAACCAATTAAAAGCCACAATGTACAATTTTGCCATGACTAAAGCACAGGTATTCAGTATCAAGCCTCTTTAATCTGCGTTTAGGTGGATTAAGTATTTAAGAAAGTAAAAAGTAATTCAGATTTTAATTTAAATTTTACAGGTTTGGGGAAAAAAGGGGCGAGATTTACTACAAATATTGAAAATAGAAGCAAAATAGAAGCAAAAACAAGAGTATGTTATATTAATTTAGCATATTAAACTGATTTGTACCACTGTTATGAACTGTACACAGTCTATAGTGAACACATACCTTCTTATAGACCGGTGCTGCATGTTTTACGTGATGAGTGCAGACAAAGCCCTGTGAGAGACTTAGAGTTTACACAGGACACAGAGGAATGTAGGACCAGCATGTTGCTCTTCATGCTTTGAAAAAAAAAAATAAAAGGGTGGATGGCGTGTACAGTTGGAGGTTACACTACACAGACACACCCAAAGCAACGCATTTCTGAACATAACACTTTCAATCTTTCTCTGCGATCCAGTCTACAGTCTGTATATGAAGTAATAAACAGACCAAGTTCAGTGTGTGTGAAATAAACCAGCACTGGAGCTTTTATTTGAATAGTTTACTGCCATAAAATAAGGAAAAATGGGACAGAAGAGCGTGCAGATATTGTTAATAACTTACTGCACATAAACAGGTTGTAGAGTTGAAAAAACTATTAAAAGTTGGAACTTCATGCAACTAAAGTTAGCAGCATGTGATGAATGAAAGTAAAGTGAGGCATTAATCCACAGCAAGTAGACGTTGGTGTAATGTTACCACTGTGCTGCCTTAAATACAAACCAGTTTGCAAACGACAAGCTGTAAAACTGGACACTGTTGCTCAAAATAACTGTCTTCTTACAGAGAGAAACTGCACAAAAAACATAAATAGAGAAAAAAGGAGATAAATGAAATGCACATAAATATTTAAGGTTTAATGGGATTTTTTAAAAGAAAATCCAAACCTGGAACTCAATCACCAATATTTGGGAATAAAAGAGATTCCCTGTGGCTTTCAGGAGATCCAAAAGATGCATGTTCCTCGTTAAATCCTGTGACTTGGAGAAAGTTCAAAATATTGTAACTGGACTGAGTGAAAACCTAGAGACACGACTAATAACTGCATTAATTGAAGGTGAAGATGTTACTGCTTTTTTTATGAGGTACTGTGCATTAACAAGTTAGGTTTTTAAGAAATTTTCAACATCCTGGTAAAGCGTGGTTCTTTACAAAAGCCATTTTTTATTAATATGTTAAATAATGTATCATAAATATACAATTAAAACATTATGCAGAGTCCTTTGCTTAATGTATGTTGCCATAACCTTTCATTTATAATTATATGTATGAAAATAGCATGAATTCAGTGTATTAAATGAATGCAGTGAATGTAATGTAACCCATTTATCCACATATACATATACTTTCTGAAGTTTAATTAATTATAAGCTACCACTGCCCTTTACACTTTGCATCTGCATTTCTTTGCACTCACAGCATAAAGCTAACACATTAATAGACAAAACCAAGACAAATTCAGAGAAAACTGTACTTTTAGCACTTTTTTAAGCTGCAGATGTCTTCCCACAGTGCAGTCTTCTCTATTCCCATCACAGTTTATACCGAGATCATGCCAACCTCATAAAGAGCTGACTGTGCGTCCCACAAAAGCTCATGACTCAGGAGTGTGTGCAGCTGGCGTGATGTGAGCCAAAGTTATATCACCTCAGCATCACCCCAGAAACTTACGACTGTCCGAGCCGAGGTTACTGAAGTTCAAAAACACTCTCCAGAAGCGCACGCAGCGTCTGACTGAAGCCGACCAATCAGAGCGCGTCCTGGTGACTCATGATCCGCAGCGGACCAATCAGAAGAGACCAGGAAGTGCACCTGTTCCTGCTTGTTTCAGAAAGCGTGAGGGAGTGAAATTAAAACTTCTTAGGCGTAAATGTCAGCGGAAACTGTGGTGTGAGGTGAGTTTAATGTAAATTAGAAATGGGAGTGTACTTTATGAAGAGGACAAGAGTGGTTTTGGAAGCAAAGGTTTACAGATAAATAGGCACAGCACCATCTTCTGGCCATTGAAACCTTTCTCACCAAGTACCATCTCATAATATATTATATAAAGTAATGATTATGTACATAAAACAGCTCTAAAGTGAGTTGAGTCCAGTTTAAATACAGTTTAAGTGCTTCTTGTTGGACTTGAACAGGTCTTAGTTTGATTTTAACAAACTTTATGGTGTTTAAGTTGGTCTTTGAGAGGCTTTCATTGATTTTAGTTGGACTTTAACAGGTTCTAAATTGTTTCAGTTCAACATTAATAGGTTTTAACCAATTTAAGCTGGACTTTAATTTGTTTGGACAAAATAAAATGGATTATGATCAACATGGGCTCTCTCTGATGGAGGATAATGGAGTTGCATTACAAAAAAGTGCAGCTCGGGATATCATTTTTAATTTCAATCTGAAAAATAAAACTTTAGAGGGTCACTGAGTACCACTTAAAAAAGCCAAAGTACCACCAGTCGTACTAGAATATGGTATAACAATAAATAATATGCGAACAATTAAGCATCTGATTTTTAAAGTGTATTTAAATGAATCACACCAGTCTCTAAAGATATGAAGTAAAATTTTATTCGAAAAAAGATACCGAAATGACTAAGCAACATGAATTGTATAAATATCTGTGCAACCACTGAGCACTGAGGCACTTTACTGCCTTTTTGCTGCCATGATACACTTCTCTCTCCAGCTTATATCCAGCTATAGACACCAAAAAACATCCGATCCGTCAACTGATTCAACTCAATCTAAAACTATATGATGTTTAAAAAGAGATTTAACTAAGGGCAGGAGTCAGACGTGGGCAGATCATCCGCAATTAAGACCATTTTCGAGCTGCCACATGAACTCAGCAGTCAGATATGAGGAGAAAATAAAGCATTCACACGAGCTACTGATCTATATTCTACAAAATGAGTAAATGTTATCATACAACATTCGTTTGCAGTGCTTTGGCCCAAAAAAAACCCTCATGGCACGATAAACACTCGACAGCAGGTCACGAACAGTCATTATGTTACACACAGTGGGTTTTACAGGTCAATAAATACATCAATGCTTCAATCTCATATAAAGTACACTCAAAAACTCTTTTTAAACATCCTCTTCCTCCTCACGTTTAGGAAACTGCTTTATGAAGATGTCACAGCAGATTTATTGATGAATTATAGTATTTCTTGTGCTGGGCAGTAGCACCTCAGTCTTATTACTCTGATCAATTCAACAAAAGAACCACTTTACAGGAAGGGGCCTCTTATAATGTATCTATGAAAGGGTCTATAACAGTTGGGAGTCATTTGTGACGTCACAAAATCTGTGAAAAACAACTCCAGGGAGTCATTTAAGGGAATTTTAAGTGTCTTAGGGATTTTCTATGAACAAAATGAAGTGTGTCCAGCCTTATTACACAAAAAATTTGTTTGGTTTCTGTGGATTTCAGCTGGATTTTTAGGGAGCAGTACCGACAGACGCAGAATAAACTGCCTCTGAACGCAACTGGATAGACAACCAGAGAAAAAAACGATTGCATTAAGCGTTTATAAGTAGTTCGACAGGATTCCTATGAGTAGAAATGGCTGTGAAAAGAAGGGACAAACCCGTTTCATTTCAAAGTCAACGGGTATGGCTGACCAGGCTGGGATCTTACTAGTAAAAAAGCTAAATAAAGCATATGTAGTAATTTCAGGATATTATTTAACTAATGACTTAAATCTGGTCTAAAAGTGGCCCTGAAATTGTAACTTTTGCCCAGCCTTATATAATCCTTCAGGAGAGACACTGACTAAACTTACCATAGACTCAGAAATGTGCTCGTTTGTACAACCACGGCTGTGTTTAAATGCTTGCGTGTTACGTCGACTCTTCAGACAAAATGAAAACTTCCAAAATACATTCATTGCATCTAAAAATTAACCACAGCATCATCGACAAAGCTCCACAAACATCCCCCTCGCTGCCCAAACGGAGTGATGAAAACCAACAATCTGGAGATTATTTCCATTCTCAAAGCACGTCATCGGGTCAAAAAGAAATAAATACACTATATAACAATATGATAACACTGTAGTCTGGTGGGAGCGCCCCCTGCTGTTACACGCCCAGCCTGTTAGCGATGGTCATGACCACTTTGAGGATGGGCATGAAGGCGGAAATCTCGCTGAAGTTGCTGCTGCTGACGACCTGAGTGTGGACCTCCAGGCCGCGCTGGTAGTTCTGGCTCGCGACGCAGCGGCTGATCTCGTGGAGGCCGTTCAGGATGTTGGGAGAAAGCTGAGGAAAAAGAAGAAGAGAGGGAGAAATGATGTATTTTTTGTCGTGTTCAGTCGTGCAGGAACATGCTGTCTATGAACAAACCCGGAGGAAATAGGTTTAACGATGAGTGAAGTTTTTATTTATTACATTCACAACAACGCCCAATATTTTAAATAAACATGAGGAAATTGAACTATTGAGCTGCTGAATTCATGTGGTCTTTGAATTTAACATGAAGCCTTTGTTAAAAAGAGAAAAGAACCCATTATTGAACATGTTTTGGTAAAGTAGAAAATTTTGATACTTTACTTTTACTTTTGAATATCAATATTAAGTTGACAACACTATGAAATGAAAGAGCATCAACTCAAAGTGAAAAAACTCATCCCTGTGTCTTCAGATGAGCACATGAAAATGTCATAAGCTCCTCTTAAATCTTTATATGAGACCAAAACAACGGGAAATAAGTGTATCCAGAGGCAGAATGACTTCAACTGTGTGTCTTTACTTGTCTAAAAATGAATAAGCCTCGCTGTAAACACTGGACTTTATGTTTTTCTCATTTGTTTAAGTGTGTCAAGTGAGAGTAATCTGAACACATACTAATCACATTTTACAGATTTGTTATGAAGAGTCATCCTTACTGGACATCTACATCGATTTTAAAACTGTAGCTATGATTGGACTGTGGCAATAATTAGAATTTCTCTAGTTTTGTTTTGCTGAATAAATATTTCCTATTGCAAACAGCTAATCAATTGGATTTTAAAACTGTAGCTATGATTAGACTGTGGCAATAATTAGAATTTCTCTAGTTTTGTTTTGCTGAAAATATTCCATAAAACAAAGATTTAAAAGAAAAGAAAAAGTTAAAAATTGTAAGTTAAAGTTCTTTTAAATGAAATACAGGCTAATAATGTGTTAGAATGAGAATAACTCACCGACTGATCTCTGAGCTTGTCGTAGAGAAATCCCAAACGTTTGGCTGCGTCGTCCAGTTTCCTTTTGGTTTGCTGTAATAAAAAAATCACGCCTGTTATTTCATATTTACACGGCGCCTCATTTGTCCGCTAATTAGTCGGGGTGTTTTTTTTGTTTCTGGGCAGAGTTACAGACGGAACACTCACTGGGTCTCCTGCGGCGAGCTGGCAGCGCTGCACCAGGCTGTCGAAGGTGGATTTGAGGACCATGTGTTCAGTCGGGATCTCTTTCTGCTCCACGCGTTCGGCTGGCAGCTGCTGGAGGAGCTGAGGGAGAAAACAAAACACACGGTTTGATTTTAAAATGGGCAGAACATAACACACAATAAGCTTCCTCTTTTAATGGCTGATTTTCTAGATCACACGTGTCACACTTTGCAATGTTTTTGTGGACTTTCAGTACATTTGGGAAGTGGAATGGAATTAATGGATTTGATTTTTTCTTCAAAGATAAATAGAACCTGTTAAAATCCAGCCAAAACCTGTTCAAATCCAACAAAAATCTGTTCAAATCCAACTAAAATCTGTTCGAATCTGACTAAAACCTGTTTAAATTAAACTAAAACCTGTTCAAATCTGACTAAAACCTGTTTAAATTCAACTAAAACCTGTTCAAATCTAACTAAAATCTGTTCGAATCTGACTAAAACCTGTTTAAATTAAACTAAAACCTGTTCAAATCCAACTAAAATCTGTTCAAATATGACTAAAACCTGTTTAAATTCAACTAAAACCTGTTCAAATCCAACAAAAATCTGTTCGAATCTGACTAAAACCTGTTTAAATTCAACTAAAACCTGTTCAAATCCAACTAAAATCTGTTCGAATCTGACTAAAACCTGTTTAAATTCAACTAAAACCTGTTCAAATCCAACTAAAATCTGTTCAAATCTGAATAAATAAACATTTTCCACAAAACTAGGAAATTAAAAACAATAACTTATGCAAGATGAAGAGACAAAATTTAATAAAAGCTTCAAAATTTTAATTATAATTTGAAGTAAAAACAAATTCATTCCATAGAAGAAATGCAAAAAATTCAGTGACTAAATAAGCTCCATAGACTCACGTAACTAAACTCACACCTCTTTTATTCATTTAGTTCAGTCACGGTCGCTGACGTGGGACACTGACCTGAACGCTGGGCTCCTGAGGGGCTCCGGGCGGGACCTGGGCGTGGTCGAGGGGCTGAGGGGCCTCGGTCGGGAATCCCATCACAGGAGCCGTGATGGGGGCCGGAGGAGTGTAGTTATCAGGGACCTGCGTAAAGACAAGAAAAATATATCTGTGAAATGAAGATTAAAAAGCAGGACAACCACTGAAACACATGAATTTGGCTCTTACACTGTTTTTTTTTATTTTTTTTATAAGAGTTTTAGTGCAGTTCTGTTCAGACACTGGTTTGAAAGAATGACAGTAAGTAAAAGGTGGTCTCAGCAACGACAAAAGACACATACAGTAAAAATAAATGTATGATGGCCCTGATTAAATGATTTTATTATTAATTGTATAAAATCTGTTGAATTGAATCTGAACTCTTGCGCCATCTGCTGGAGATCTGCTTAACTTCTCTTTACAAAGTGATTTAGTTTGCATGTTTTGTGTGGTTTTTTATTCCTAGCAAATAAAAATACATTAAAAGAATAAATGTGAATATATCCAACAACATAAACGTTATCTTATGATTCAAAAATATTTAATCAGACATTTTTTAACAGACTATCTTCCCGAAAAAGAGTGGGAAGAAGAAAAACTTGTGAGTGAGTGTAAAAGATGTACCAGAATCAACACCTAAAGCCACATATCTAAAAGAAAAACAAAACTAAACAATCTATTAAACTAATTAACGGAGTAGGGCTATGTTTTTTGTTTAGAGGATCTAACAGAGTTTTATCCTAACTCTTATTTTTAACAATCAAAAACAAAAGGAGCAAGTTATTTCAAAATAAATAAAGAGATTTGGTTCCTGACCTTCTTCCGGGGCCCCCCTCTCACAGCCGGAGGGTCGTTCCATCCTTCATGTGGCCCTGAAACAAACCCATTATAGTAAAAAAAAAAACACAACTACATGTACAATTTAAGTGAGAAACGAGCTTAAAAGCATAGGTTAAAACATAAACTCTATTGGCTTTTCCAAAATGCAAAAAAAAGTTCAGTCAGCCTCAGATATCCTCAAATATATGAAGCGTGTAGCATCTACTAAACCTGCTTTGCCTTTTATTTAATCACTGTATTCAGTAATCCAAGATGCACTTTAATCTAGCTACAATTCCTTAAAGCGAATGCGGCGTAAGCACACTCCAACACACACAAGTGACCACAACGACACACAAAACCTGAGTCATGGATCTGACACAGCATTTTCACAATAAGCTGTATTTTTGACTGGCATTAACGTTTAAAAGAGCTACAATCTTGTGTCTTTTTTTATTAATTTATTTATTTTTTGTCAATTTTACTCACAAAGCTATAGTTTAAAGCACACATGTCAAACTCAAGGTCCGGGGGCCAAATGCGGCCCTTTGCAATGTTTTATGTGGCCCTCCAAGGCGTTTAGTTGGTGATATTTTTGGTTTTAACTGGATTTAAACAGGTTTTAGATGGACTTGAATCAGATTAATTTTATTTGTTCATGAAATCTTAAGCCTAATCTTAAGGGACCAAGATGTATATATATATATATATATATATATATATATATATATATATATATATATATATATATATATATATATATATATATACAATCTGCTCAAATCCAAATGAAACCTGTTCAAATCCAAGTAAAACCTATTCAAATCCATCTAAATCCTGTTCAAATCCATCTAAATCCTGTTCAAATCCATCTAAAACTTGCTCAAATCCATCTAAAACCTGTTCAAATCCATCTAAAACCTGTTTAAATCCATCTAAAACTTGCTCAAATCCATCTAAAACCTGTTCAAATCCATCTAAAACCTGTTCAAATCCATCTAAAACCTGCTCAAATCCATCTAAAACCTGCTCAAATCCATCTAAAACCTGCTCAAATCCAAATAAAACCTGCTCAAATCCAAGTAAAACCTGCTCAAATCCAAATAAAACCTGCTCAAATCCATCTAAAACCAGTTCAAATCCAACTAAAACCAGTTTTCTTAAATGGAGGAATTAATATTATAGATAACTTTTGTAAAACTCAAATGAAGACGAAACCTCACATTCAAAATAAAAATAATTTACTGTAATAATAAAAGCTATCGTGGCCCCTCACCACTTTGAGTTTGACACCACTGGTTTAAAGGACTGCTGTGTATTTTAATCGTAAAGGTGTCGTCTGGTCACTTGGTGCATGTTTTATTTCACACTCTCATTTCAAATCCGGCCCTAAGCCTGTCACCTTTCTGCTCACTCTGGGAATTCAGCCACGGAAAGAATCCTGGAAATATGAAATAATGGGAACAGTGTGACAGCCGACATTTAAAGGATGGATCTCTAGCGTCGACAGGAAAAAAGGAGTGGACACATTTAACAAAGTGGAAGTGAGGGTTTCCTTCTAAATAAATGTTTTCAATGTTGACGTAGATGAAAATTAGCTTGTGTGGCTAAATACAGCTGTGTAGTGGCGTAAAATAAATAAAAATAAAATGTAATTTGAAGTTATACAAATTTTAAAGATTTTAAGCCTTTTCTCTGCCCAGCTGTGAACGTAGTTAGTGTTTGTTGTTAACAAGACCAAAAATAAAATGCGTTTTTACCAATTTTTCACATTTCTAGCTGTAAGCATTAGTAGCTAGTCTGTAGTAGTGTGTCTGTTTTGCCCTTTTCATGCTTTCATACTCATCTAATTGTAAATATGGTAACTTCTGTCACCTTCCTTGTGAGATATTTACACTTTTGGGTGCTGTTTGTCAATAAAACAGGGGTAATTCTTTCTTTTTCATGTCAGAGAACCATCAAAATTCATTGTTTTATCGATCTAGAGCTGCAACAACTACTCTGATTAATGGTTAAGAGGTTTTTTTTAACAAAGACAGAGCATAAATCCACAGAAACAGTAAAAGAGATGTACATTTAGTGTTAAAATAAGAGATAAACTCCATCTTTATGTGTATCTGCTCTATTCTCTGTCCTCAAGCTTCGTCTGGTTCTGATTTTGTAAAAATTTGTGATTTTTTTGTTGTATTATCATCAGTTTTAAACCAGAACACAATGTTTTTGATACTTGTCTTTGTGAGTCTGTATCTGATCGTCAGAATAATTACAGAAATAATCGTTAGTTGAGGCCATTTCTCTCACGGCGGGTGTCACCAAATGTTTTTAATCCACTCCTTTTTACTGTCTTCACCTTAAATTACTGCACAACTCTTTATAAAACCGTAAAAATGTAAATAATGCTCATTAATGTGAAAGTCTGACCTGTTGGAGGAGGAGCGACTGCAGCTGGAGGGAAAGGCTTCACAGCTGGAGCCCCGGGGCCTCCCTGTGGATATCCCGCCCCCATCGGGTTGTAGGGGGCTCCTGGCATGGGCGGCGCGGGGCCCTGGTTGTGGATAGCCCCCGGATACATCGGGACGGGGGCTCCGGGCTGAGAGCTGGGCGGCACGGGGCCCGAGGGCAGAGAGGTGGAGGGCATGAAGCTGGTGGGAGGGACCCCCGGACTGGGCATAGGGGGCATCCCACCGGGGGCAGACGACGGAGGAGGAGACTGGAGAGGGGGTCCTGGTAAACTAGAGGCCGGCATCGAGGGTCCGGGAGGAGGAGGAGGGAACGAGGAGGGGCCCCCCATCGGCTGTGGCTGGAATGGCTGCTGAGGAATGAAACCTGGAAACACAAAAACAACATTTTAATGTTAAATTATTCCAAAAAACAAGCTTAACTTATGAGAAAGAAAGGCTTTTTGAGTGTTTTTTAAGGATCTTTATTTAATATGGCTGCACGATATTAGGAAAAACAAGCAATAATTAATTGAATATTGCAATAATGATATGACTTTACATCTTTATATCTTCTGACATACAAAAAGTTGAATTCAGATATAATCTAAGGCTTTTATTGGACAATTATTTTGACACTGGTACAGCTTGACTCTGTTTTCTGTAATGACTTTTATTAAAGTTAAGCTTTGGCTTTATTCCTGGCCTTGTTTACACTATTTAAATGAAGTATAGTCAGTAATATATCACTTTATGTGTTTAAATCATGTAGTTTTTGTTCTTGTATTAATTCTTGTCATACTAGGACTACACTTCTCTATGAAACTTCTGCTTTATATTACTCTTATGAACAACGAATTGCTTTGTGTCTGACCTGGAGCCGGGGGGTGCTGGGGGTAGGAGGGTCTCATAGGACGGGGGGCGGCGGGGCGCATCACGTGGGACGTCGGAGGCAGTCCCGGGCCGGTGTTGGGTGGAGGAGACTGAGGGGTGAAGAGCGTGGGCATCTGAGGCTGAGGAACCGAGGGCTGGTACTGACTCTGCTCAAAATGAAACAGAGAGATTAGAAGAAGAAGAATGACTGAACGGGAGCGCGGTTTATGTTGGGACCGGTACCATGATCTGTGCTTTAGGTGCGGCGGGCTGAGGAGCAGGAGCGGGTTTAACCGTGGGCTCCGTCGGTCTGTTGTAGGCGTTCGGAGGCTGTGACTCTCCCTGAGCGTGAAACAGTCGGTCTTTGAGCATCCTGATCCCGGCCTGAGCGCCACAAATCCATTATTAGCAACAAAACACACGAAACGCTGTATTTTAGTTGTTTTTTCTGTTGTTTTTTTTACCTGGTCGGAGTTCTCGGGCAGGTAGGACATGGCCGTGGACAGGCTGCCCTCCGCCGCCAGGATCCCGGCGTAGTGCGTCAGTTTCTCTGCCAGGACGGGACTCTGCACGGCCACCTCGCTGTTTCGGAGCCGCTCGATGGATTTACGCAGCATCATGACTTTCTCAACAAGATCCTAGAAGAAAATGACAGATTTTTAAAGCACAGTTCACTTTCTTCTTACTAGGGCTCGGAAAATTAGCACGTTAACTTTTTGCGGAAACAAATTACGCCACCTCAGTCCTTTTTTTTCCTGCGGCTAACACTCGAGCTAGTGATGGAAAAACAAAAAAGAAATGCGACTAAATGGACAATTCTGCTTTAAGAGATTACCAAAAGGTTCCCTGGAAAAGAGTAAAGTCATATGCGTGATTTGCAAAGGTGAATTTAATTGTAACAGCAGTAATATAAAGTTAATTTATTGACAAAACTTTAGGTTACTGCATTTATAAAGGTTGTGTTTAAGTTATTTGTCAAATCATTTTAGCATTCACAGACTGGACTGTCACAATGACTGTTTTTAAGTCTGAATAAACTAATTTATACTTTTCTGTAAAGTATGACAAAGTTAGATGATTCAAAATAAAGTTAATTATCCTTCTGTTAAATTGAAGATTCAGTGTGTTTATTAAAAGTTGACAAGTTGTGCCATTAATTGAGATTAATTACAGCCAGATTTGTAATTAATTCGATCGATTCACATCCCTATTTTTTATCCTTGGATGAAACAAAGACGTCAAATACAGCTGCTTTGCTAACTTTTATCTACAAACTACTGTCTTTTCTGAAATCATCAATGTGCCTTTAGCTTTAACCCTTAAACAGACCTTTCTGGACAGACTTCACAAAAGGTCTCTAGTCGACTCTTATCAACAGAACATGTTCAGTATTTAGTATTTGCCCAATCAGAACTTGCCTGGGCTTGGAGTTTAATCATATTATCGTCAAAATACACCGCTTACCTCTAATCCGAGAGGAGAGGAGCAGTCTCTGTGCTGGGCCCAACACTCCACCAGTTTCTCAATGTTTCCGGAGCAAATGTAACAGAGACAGGCCTGAAGGCAGCGCTTTTCCGTGGCCTCGCCCTCCAACCGGCCTCCCAACGTGTCTATCGGAGGCAAAAGGATCAAAACGATTAACAAACGAATGCACCGACGCTAAATTAGCTTCAGGTGAATGTGAGAAACGTACCGCAGAGACGGGCGAAGTCTTCGGGGTGAGCGTATGTGAGCAGAGCAGCCAGGGCCTCTTTCCAGTTGTCCAGCTCACAGCTCTCCACAATGTCTTTCCAATTCTGGGTCACCACTGACGAGATGAGCTGCGAACGAGGACGCATTACAATTCATTACAAGCGATGATACGCAGCCGGGGCCAGGTTTATAAAGGGACAATTTTAATAAGTTTTAGGTCTGTCTGTTTCAGAACATTACAACTTTTGTTTTTGAACCATTAAACAAGTTTATAATAGGGAAAAATAGTCAATAATACTGCAAAAATATGTTTTTAGCTTATCTTTTTACTACATATTATTGCAATTCACACTTTTAATGCCTTTTATTTGTTATATTTTACGCTTTTACTGCTTTTTTACACGTTATTTGAACCTCAATGTGGACTTTCAGGAGAGAAAACGCAATAAATCTGAAATGAAAGACCCAAATCTTAGTCACAGTATGTCTTTATGAAGCTCTTCTCACCATTGAAATGCTGTTTTTCTGTTTGCTCAGATATTTCTGCTGCGTTTTCTTCAGCAGCTCCTCTCCTCCGCTGATGGCCAGGAGGATGGCTTCAGCGTAACGACCGTCGTTCAGACACAAATCCACGGCTCCTTCGAAGTTCCCCACCAGCAGCGCCTGGCTAATCAACCCGTCCGTGTCTTAACGAGTAAATAAAATACGTGTTAATCAATTTAAAATACGAGGAAAAATATGACAGGCTGAAGAGTTAAGAGGCTTTACCGCATGAGACAGGGATTTGGAAGTTGGCGTTTTCCTTTGGAGTCTGGCTGAAGAAGTCTGCCGGTGACACAGAGGCTGAAGTTTTAGCCGCTGCGTTGGCATCATCCGTCCTCTGGGGAAACATAACAAGATTAATTCGAAAAATTATAAAAAAGAGGTGGATAATAAACTGTGGTTGATGCAGAAAGACTGACTTCGGTGGAGAGCTGCATCATTTTCTCAGCCAGGTCTTTGGCGTCGACTCCGTGGCCGTTGGGTTGGAAGTTCTTCCCCAGACATTTGGAAATCTAAAAAGACAACACGGTTATAAATGATCGAGTGAAATAAACTATATTTTATACGTTAGAATTAAAGGTTACTGTACTTTTGTTTGTAATTCATCTTTGCTGAATCCCAAAAGCCGCAGGAATTTGATGCGCGCTTCATCTTCGAAATTAACCTGTGAATAAAGGAAGAGAATAAGAGGTTAATACACTTGCATTTCCTCATTAACAATAATATATTTAAAACTTTTTATTCCTTAATGTTCATGTGTAGCCTTAACCTGTAATTATTCTAACAATTTATCTTTGTTTGGTTTAAAT
Organism: Rhyacichthys aspro; assembly: GCA_036850595.1. Classification (NCBI taxonomy): domain Eukaryota; kingdom Metazoa; phylum Chordata; class Actinopteri; order Gobiiformes; family Rhyacichthyidae; genus Rhyacichthys; species Rhyacichthys aspro. Next base: position 3,058,946 of record CM072166.1, on the reverse strand, counting down.
ACAATGAACATTTTCTGAGATAATATTTCAGGCATTGTGTTAATTTCCTTTCTAAATTTCCACTTTTTTTCAGGATGTGTGGAAATCCTGTATTAAAAACATGCCATATGTAATACTATCTCTGAATATTGCAATAAAAAAGACTTGCAGAACTGGTTAAAGTTGATATAGTATAGCAATAATATAAAAAAGTGAAGTAAAAGCTTTTAAATTTAGAAATACTTGATCGTATCGTCTTTTTACTTTGATTTTATTCCTTTTACAGTCAAATGCAAACCAAGAATGCCTTAAATTTTAAATAAAACCTATTGAAATACCATCTTCTGCACTTTTTTATCAATGTGCAGTCCTAAAAACCACTTACACCTCACACAAACGTCACTCAAATCTCACAAACTCTCATTTCTCTCACCAAAAGGAACTTCCAGATGTCCTGCTCGGCGTCGGTCTTTGCCGTCTGGATTTTGTTCTGGCAGTAGTTGTTGAAGGAGCCCGACTGAAGCGCGGCCTGGAGCTCCCTGGATCTCTGCAGGAACTCGGTTTCGGTGGAGACCTGGCTCACAAAGACCTGTCGAGGGACGGGCTGCGGGCTCTGCACCGGGGGCAGCTTAGGGCTCTCGAAGGTCACCAGTTTTCCACCAAACTACGACAAAAAACAGCCTTTACTTTTACTTCTTACTCCCTTATTACCCTGTTTCTACATTACATAAAGTTATCTATCTGTTCTTTCACCGGACTCACAGCGAAGGAGGCTCCGACGGGTCGACGGATCCACTTGGGGGGCTTCTTCAGAGGCGGGACGATGGTGGTCTGGGCCGTGGGCTGAGGCACCTGCAGCGGAGGGAGCACCTGCCCAGTGCCGAACGGGTCCATGGAGTCAAAGGATGAAGATATCTGTGGAATTAAGAGTTATATGTTGGAGTTTTATTAAGATTATTGCAGTTCATACCTTTGTCTCAGATCAAAGATATTCTGTTTAAAGTGAGCATTCGAGGGTAAGACTTGGATGTCTTTATTAAAAAATTAAAATGCATTTTTGAGGAAGAGAAATACTATTGTTTAGTCCCTTAATCAAACAGATTCTGGTATAAAAAGAGGCTCCTGCTCTTTTTAGAAACAATTAACAATAACTTTTTTTACAACACACCCAGTTTTATTTCTCTTTTTTTTTAAATAGACAGGCATTTATTTGAATCAAACACTTCACAAATTACAGCCTCAGAGGGTCAAAATTCAAATGCAAACTATTACTCTCACTATGTAAAGCCAGTTAAGCTCCAACATGTGAGAGACTACAATAACGTTTAATTTTACGGGACAATTTTAGCTTTTTTAACTGGAAAACTACTCCTTTAATTTCCAAGATTTGTAGGAACACATATGATGTAAAAATCTATTGTTGTTTGAGTTTTTAGAGACAACAATTTATAGATATAATCTGTGTCTAGTTGTCTTACCTTGTGATTGTGCCATCTAGTGGACAAATGATGAACTTCACATGACTTAAGCTAAGTTTAAAGCAGAGAAAGGAACAGTTTTAATAATAAGAGACAGTACCTTATCCACAGTGCTGTGTTGTTGAGGGGTTAAGCTGCCTCCCATCACCGAGTACACTGTGATTCTTCCGTCAAACGAAGCTGTCGAAAGCAAAGCCGGGTTCCTCGGGCACCACTGCACGTCGAAGCACCACTGGTTGGTCGTAGGAAGTTCATAAATGACCTACAGACCACAAAAAAGGTAACTTTGATGGACATTTTCTCATAGATTGTAAGAAAACTGTAGTAAAAGACCAGGGTTTATACACCTTTCTCAATAAAAACAGGCCAAATCATTACAAATCTAGAACTTTTAATGCATTTTTCAGGTTTTTCACGACTGTATGAAATCCTGGAAAGACTGAAAATGATGGAAATGTTACCTCTCCGGTGTTGGGATTCCAGCAGAGGATTCGATTGTCTTTCGCGCTGCTGAGGAGGAGCTCGGGGTCGGCCTGGCTCCAGGAAATAGACAGAATTCCCCTGTAAAAACGTAATTAAAAGCCAGTTATTTCACTTTTCTTTACTGATCTTGCTCTTTGACCGTTACAGAAAGTGCTCGGGCAGGAATATTCTTTACAAATCTCAGTCTGGAGTCTGACCTGGTGTGGTTCTCGAACACTTTCAGAGGAGAAGTGGCGAATCTCAGGTCCCACATCTGGATGACAGGCAGACGGTCGTCCTCAGAGGCCAACACCAGCTGAGTGGCCACGTCCGGGTGCCACAGCATCCCTGAGCAGTGCATCTGGAAACACAATAAGTAAATAAAAGGCAATACAATCATAAAAACAAAAGATTGCAATACTTCGATCAAGTTTAGACGCCAAGGAGTTAAAATTAGAAGAATACTGATGTTACTGAAGGATAAACTTTGATAAACTTTACTTTAAAACTTGTGGCTGTTTTTCATGTTTTTGTATCTCCACTTTGATTTTGGCTAAGGATTCTCTGTCAGACAATGTACTCTAATTTTTACTTTTTTGAGATGATAATATTAACAATTATGTAATTATTTGCGTATTGTAATTATACAAATCACTTAAGTTAAGTTAAGGATGTGTTTAGACAGTTTTAAGTTTAAAGATGTTTTACTTTATCATCCAAGAGGCAAAAAGCTTCATGTATGTGGACATTAATCTTAAATCCTGCCAGTGTTTTCTTTTATAATTACTAAGTGCATGAAAGTGAGCTCTAACCCTGTTGCTGTGGTCGCTGATCTTGATGATGGGCTCGTTCTTCCTCAGGTCCCACACCACGGCCTTCCCGCTGGGGTTCGCCGAGGCCAGGATGTGCTGCACCTGTCTGTTCCACGACACCACGCTGACGTCTTCAGCCGGCTACAGCCACAGGGAATCAATCACTGTTAGTGTTTTTACATTCACTCCAACACTGCAGACGGTATTTGATTATTAGTTTTGCTACAAAGATAAATAAAATATGTTCAAATCCATTAAATACCTGGAAATAAAATAAAACCTATTTGAATCCAGCTAAAACCTGTTCAAATTAAACTAAAGCCTGTTCAAATCCACTAAAACCTGTTAAAATGAAACTAAAACCTGTTTAAATAAAACTAAAACCTGTTCAAATCCACTAAAACCTGTTCAAATCTGGCTAAAACCGGTTTAAATGCAACTAAAACCTGTTCAAATTAAACTAAAACCTGTTTAAATGCAACTAAAACCTGTTAAAATAAAACTAAAACCTGCTAAAATGAAACTAAAACCTGTTAAAATGAAACTAAAACCAGTTTAAATGCAACTAAAACCTGTTCAAATTAAACTAAAACCTGTTTAAATGAAACTAAAACCTGTTTAAATGAAAGGTAAAACCTGTTTAAATCCAACTAAAACCTGTTTAAATCCAACTAAATCCAGTTTAAATGCAACTAAAAACTATTAAAATCCAACTAAAACCTGTTTAAATGAAACTAAAGCCTGTTCAAATCCACTAAAACCTGTTCAAATCTGGCTAAAACCGGTTTAAATGCAACTAAAACCTGTTCAAATTAAACTAAAACCTGTTTAAATGCAACTAAAACCTGTTAAAATAAAACTAAAACCTGCTAAAATGAAACTAAAACCTGTTAAAATGAAACTAAAACCAGTTTAAATGCAACTAAAACCTGTTCAAATTAAACTAAAACCTGTTTAAATGAAACTAAAACCTGTTTAAATGAAAGGTAAAACCTGTTTAAATCCAACTAAAACCTGTTTAAATCCAACTAAATCCAGTTTAAATGCAACTAAAAACTATTAAAATCCAACTAAAACCTGTTTAAATGAAACTAAAACCTGTTAAAATGAAACTAAAACCAAACTAAAACCTGTTAAAATGAAACTAAAACCTGTTAAAAGGAAATTAAATCCAGTTTAAATGCAACTAAAACCTATTAAAATCCACTAAAACCTGTTCAAATCTGGCTAAAACCTGTTAAAATGAAACTAAAACCTGTTCAAATTCAAATAACCCTTGTTCAAATCTGACAAAGACCAGTTTCCATAAAAGGAGGGAAAATTATTTAAATAAAAGCTTCCCAAGTGTGTTTGGCTTATTCTTATAAACTAACATGGCCCCTCACCACTTTGAGTTTACCACCTCTGGACTAAAACAGGACTTGATTATAAAAGCCTCTGACCTGTGCCTTTGCTCCCGGAGTCATCGGACTGTTGAAGTTATTCAGATCCCAGATATAAATTTCTGAATCGTTTGCTCCAGACGCGAGAAGGTTACTCTGTGAACCAAAAATTCAGCTCTGGTTTAAGCATCAGCACAAAAAAATGAATGAAAACAGTGACAGATCAGGACATATTTACCTGAAAAGGGTTAAAATCCAGCGCCCGAACAGGTCCGGAGTGTTTGTCGGACTGTCCCACCACAGCGTCCGCCCCCGAGTTCACGATGGACTCGGGTTTGTAAACAGTTAATGAGCCGTTTTCACTCCCAGCGACGAGCCTCCCTCCGGCGCCGTCAGCTCCGAGCCCGAAGTTCACCCACACGATACTGTGCAGCCTGGATATAAAGACAAAAACGTGAATCAAGGGGGAATAATTTGTTTATTTAAAGTTTTTTAGAAGAAGTAGATGAGGTCTTCTGACAAAAACTTTGCTTAGATTAGTAAACAACAATAAAATTTGGTGTAATATCCATCTATTTTTATCAGACCACTTCTTTTCAGTTACTAACAGTCAGTCAAACATATAATATACAGGGTTTTCTTGAAAACTCAGTAAAATAGATAACTTTTTCCCCTTCCCTCTGCCTGCATTTCACCATTTTCTTCCTTTGTTTACAGGAAAATACTAAAATTATGAGACAGAGGGCAAAAACTAAAGAGCCAGTGCTTCTATTTTTACTTTAACCTCGGCTGATGAGCACCAAATAGTAAATGAGTCATGGTTTGTTTTCAAAATCCTGTGTAATATGCCTTTAAACTATTATAAAACTGACCAAGCTTAACTTCAACTTGTAAAAAAACATAAGGAACTTAGGTCTAAAAACCTTTTTTTGCAGTGGCTGAGTCACCGTTGGAAAGTATTTCAGTTTTGTAATACTTTTTCCTGTTTTTCCAAAGACACTCTATGTGTGTCTTGTTTCTTCATCATTCAGAGAAACCAGTTCTGTGTCATATTTTTTTTGCCCATTTCTTCTTTTCATGGCAGAAAAAAAGATATACAATAAACTTTCTCTGCTCTAAACACATCCACTGCTGGTTTTTACAAAAAGTGCTTCCAATAATACCGTGTTTACAAGAGACAATGCAAATATAAATCAAAACAGACAAATGCAAATGCAGCAACACACTGTACAACAACATGCTTCAGTTCTTCAGAGTCTTTTCTGGTTTACCTGTTTGTAGTCGGTAAAGAGCCTTTGAGCTGCATGTCCAACGAAGGGTCTGAAAAATCCATCTCAAATATTTCTAGAGCAGCTGTGGTGTTGAACGAGGCATCCAGCTGTTGGGCTGATGTGCCTATTCAAACAGAATAGACATTAATATAACTCACACAAACTCTAATTACAATTATTTACTCAACTTTTATGTGTTGTTTGACCCACTGCTGCAGCCAATTCACCCTGAGCCTATAACTCTGTAGTAATGCATTAGAATAAGTGACTTTTCCGCTGATTTTGTTAAGATTTCTGCAGTTTTTACTTAATAAATGGAGTAAAGTATGACCTACAGAGTGAGTTTCATATCTAAGTGTCACTAAGCTATTAATAGATGTGGCAGGGACAGAGTTTATCTCATTGAAAGTGCAGTGGACTCAGCCCTGAGTAAATATTAAACTGATTTGAGGCAAAAACCTGCTCTTTTCACGTCCATCTGAAGCTGTATCAAAGCAGATTACATTATTTTTACTCAGACAGCCCTTGAATCAATAAACCACTGATGGATGTTTAATAAATACTGATTATAAGGCTTGTGTTCAGGTCTAAAGACACACACAGGGGTGAGTCTGGAGAGAAGTGAGTATATGAGTCCAACTGAGACTCTCCGGTCACAGAAACTACAATATAAGCTCCATTATTATCACTGTCTGTCTCATTATTAGCAACAGGCCCTTTTTATGGCCACTGTGTAGCACTTTCTCCCCTCATTTTCTGTCTGATACACAGCTTTGACAGTGACAAATCCAATTGTGATGTTTATATGCAGAGTTTTGTAGGATTTTGCTCACAACTCGATTAAACCCGATTTCTCACTTTGTCTGAGAATACAGCACAAAACAGAAAAGAAGCTAACATTAAACCAGACTCATTTGTAGCCTTAAATGCTAATAAACTCGGCTTACTTACCCAGTAATCATCGATTGATGTATAAATAACAATAACACTCCAAATGTACACATTTTTAGAGTTAAAACACATCAAAGTTCAAAACAAGTGTTCATTACTCGACAGCTGTGCCTTCTGAAAACATTTCAACTCATCATAAGCTACAGACAAACCAAAATTAGCGTCTTCATTGGTCTAAAAATGAATCAGTATTGCTCTAAACACTGTTAGAATTAGAGAAATTCAAATGACTGCCCCCAATTCAAGAGTAAGGTGTTTACAAACTGATAAAAACTCTGATTGTAGGATTTCAAAAATAACAAAATGTCTCCTAGATAAGCCCTAAAACAGAGATGAAAGAGTAAAGAGATTTATAAACTTAAGAAGGACTCTGTGATTTGTTTACATTGTTCTCCTAAAGATCCTTGAGTAATGTGTGTCAATAAAAACACCTAGACTTGGAATGTGAGGAAAACAAATCTGGATCTGAGTAAAAGCATAAACCACACCCTTTTTTTCTTGGCTGCTTTCCACAAATAAAGTGTGGATGGAATAAACTGAGCCTCGGTGACATCCTGCTCTACTCAGATGAGATCGGTTTTGTACCTAGGGCCAGGTAGATGGGATGGTGCCCTGCGGGACTCCACGCCTGGTGGGCCGTCCTCTGGATCTCCTTCAGCCTCATCTTCCTCTACAGTCGGGACAGATTACAAAACCTGCACAAACAGAAGCACACCACTGTCAAAATAAATACTGCAGATTAACACCATCAACAAAATAAAGTGATTTATCAAAAAATAAAGTGCATGGCTTTAACTCTACGTAAGGGTTTTATTGCTTTAAGAGTTTAAATTAAGACCGTGAGGCAGAATTTATCACAACACTGACTGGATTTATATTATTTACTTCAGCAGCTCTTGAACTTTTCAGAACAAATTGCGCCTTAAAAGAAATTGGTGCCACATCTTTAATGCGATAAAATATGAATGTCTCAACCTCAAACTTTTAGTAGTACGTTAATGCGCTGAGGTTTTCATTTGGACTCGCAACTGTCATTTATTTTTTCTCTGCTGGCAGCTTTTCTTGCTTAGGGACCAAACAAATAGGCCTAAATTCAATCCACTTGTACAAAGAGCGCCACTTAACTTTGACTTTCAAATAAACTTTATTTACTTGTCAATTAATAGATTTGCTGTTATTTCTAATTTTCCAACAGCTGTGATTGTCCTGGACAAAGAACTGCTTGTATGGCTATAATTTTATGGTCTTACATGTGATGGACATTTACTTTTTGCATCAAAATCATTGTCCAAATAAAGCATTAAATCAAACTGTAGTTCTTCCAAATAAAAAAGTCCTGGTTTATTCCTACATTTTGTCCTAGTTTAGACCAGTTTAGTCCTGGTTTAATCTTTAATATTGAGTCACTGCTTTGACGAGTGATAGTTAGTTCAGAACCTTGTATTTCTTTACATTTTCTAAAGAAAACTCAAAGCTTATTCAAATATCGTTATCGTTCATTTCATTATCGCAATATTCAACACAGTTATCGCATGTTTTTTTCTAATATCGTGCCCCTAATCTCAGTAAATGTGAACAAATAAAACAGATGTAAATATTTTTCCTCATTATTTGCTCTTCATAAATGTTGAAAGAGAATTAATCCTATTTGAAAGGACGGACTCGTAAAAAAAATCCTCTAAATAACGTGGTAATTGGGTAACTTCAGACTGAAAGTGGGTGGAACCAAGACTTCAGACATTTCCTTCTTTAGTTTATAGCTACACCTGAACTATTTTCCGATATTTTCGAACAGCTGCGTTCAAACAAATGTAATGAGCAAATATTCGTTAAATAGAAAAGTTATAATATGTACAGATAATGCTGAAATGCAGTTAGCAGCCATGGCTTGCACCGGTTTGACACGTAGAAACCAGCCGTAACATAGCTTCACAATGCCAAAAAACAAATAAAAAGCGACCCTTTACTATCTAAAATAGTCTGTCTATTTATTATCTATGCATTTATATTAAAATAGTAACATAAATTGTTCTTTCAAAGAGAAAATCTAGCTGTTAAGCCGCAGTTAGCTGTTAGCATCAGGCTACAGTCACCACCCAGACTTTTCTCTTTTACCTTGTTTTAACTTCTACAAGAAACATATGAATTATAAACAAATCAGAACATAAAAAGCTCTCTGTAATAACTCACGTCTGCTGTATTTTACAATTGTACGGTCCTCATCCAAAACAAACTGCAGAGCCACTTCTCAGACGAGCCTTTAGCTTTAGCCAAAGGCGGATTCCGAGCAAAGTGCTGTCGTGTTGTCACTGCGCTACGGAGGCCGACAGGGACAAAACTCATGCGCTGTGGCCCCAGTTCACCTTTGACTGCGTAAACTGTTGTGGAAATGGATCAAGTTTCCCAAAGGAGAGTTACTGAAACCAAGGGAGTAAAATAATATATTACCAGCGAGACATTAACACCGGTTCATACTGAGGTACAAATAACAAAATGCCAATTAAATGTCTTTAGTCTTAACTCTTAACTGTTAGATAAAAAAAACAACCCTCAAGGCTACTGTTTTGTTTGAAAGCAGAGATTTACCTGAAATGCAAGGTCTTTATTTAGTTTATTCACTCTGTTTTGAAAAGATTTGATGGGCCATTTATACAAAACATGCTTTATTTAGAAATGATAAAAACGTACTGGTTTAATCCTGTTTTAGCCCTAACAAATGTCACATTTTAGAAATTGCAATGCTATTATTAGTCAAAATCACACAAGGTCATATAAATTTAAAATCTTTATTAATTCATACCAGGAGCTTAATTCATATTACAGTATTTAGTAGCTTTTTGGAAAATTTCACTGGAAGATTTCTCTTCTTAAAACACGTCAAACGCAAAACATTAATGTATAAGAATGTACAGTATACATGTAAATTTCTTACATAATCTGCTGGGCAAGTGTTAGTGACTGATAGATTTGAACTATCAAAGCATTGAGTGTCTTACTAATCTTTGAAATGGTAAAAATATGATCAAACTACAAATAAAACACTGCGCAACGGGACCCACTCTTGAGTCTTCACTCGAAGTTTTAGACATGTTACTCATTCATCAGGATAACTTATCTTGTCTGACATTATGCTTTGATTAAAGTTATTACGGCCCTTTACACTATAAGAATAAACAATACCAAAGACATTTTATGTAAGGTATTCGTTTCTGTTAGTGTTTGGAATTAAATCAATGTGAAGTTTCTGAAATGTTTTTACAAATCGGCGAAGCTAAGATAGTGTCAAACCATCACAGAAAGTTTACCAAGACCTTATAAACAAATGTTGATGGCTTGTCTGCTTTTTCTCTCATGCTTTTTTGTAATATATACAGTGTTTATCAATTGTATGTGATCATAAAATCTGTATACACACCAGACAAGGATCACAAACGGTTCACATAAGTCTTTATTTTAACAGAAATATATACACAGACAAGATAGGATCAGATTGAAACCATTAGATTTCATAATTTTTGACTTCCTCTGGTTCTTTTTCAGGATCTCCTCCTTTTTCCAAGTACAGGTTATTGTAGGGATACTGTTTTGGTGCCTGCGAAAGAAAGAAAAAAAAAAAGTAAATAGAAGGTAAAATGGAAATAAACAATCTCTTTGTGTTATTGATGGTCTGGTGTCACACAGAATGTTTACAGGCACTGTGGAGTTATAGTGTATGATGTCAAAGAGAAGTAAAATAAGAGGCTAAAAGGATCAGCTATGTGTTAGGAAAATTAAAACAATAATGTATTTGTAGTGTTTGTAGCAGTACAGGGATGAAAACATGAATAGTGTGGATTGAATACACTGTTTTTGTGTTGATTTATGCAAAAATAAGCCATGTGCTGTTTGTTTTAATTTTCTTTTGACCTGTTGTGTAACCAGTCATTTGTGTCTGTTCCCATTAATTACACCTTGTACCCAGTAATTACACCTTCCTACACACCTTACACCTTACCATATACTGTCTACAACGTGTTATTACTGGATACAGGAACTTTTTATAGTGTCTTTTAGAACACTATAAAAAAGTGTGTTTTAAAGCATTGGTTATGTTTTGTAAACCAAGACTAAGCAAACTGATCCTTGTATTCATATTCTGGCTTCGCATTTTAAAGCCCTGTATCTACTCACAACAGGTTGATAAGCTGGAAATTTCTGTCCAACGTAGAACATGAACAGCATGAAGCCGATGAACCCGAACAGCTGCTTGCACATGGAGGACCAGGACACGGGGCTGGGAGAGGTATCCACGCGGTTCCTGATGTACATGTCGAAATGCCAATGCATCTGAAAGGACACAAACACATAGGGACTTATACATATATAGACACTAGTTAGTTATTACTTAGAACAATGTAAATTAACACATACTTTTAATACAATATTACCTTATTTCTTGTTACTAACAGATAAAAAGAATTAAGCGATTTAGTACTAGTCAATTCAATAGCATTAATTAAAAAATACACACTACTTTATTTTTTGCCAAGTTCCTGTGGAAGCTATTTTTCTTATTTTGATACAGATTCTGTTTAAAGAATAGTCCAGTATTTATTAAAAGGGAGTCTGTGAGATCATCTTAGGAAAGACAGTAGGTTATTTTCAGCATAGCCATGGTTTGGAGAAGCAGACAGGAGCAATAACAGAAGTATTGTTATGTATGGCAGCTAATATGGCACTAACAAGGTTTCTAGAACTTTAAAAATACTGTTAGTGCAAATGTGAATACACAGAAGGTATTAACATGCATTTACTTTTATTCAAGACTGATATGTGTTCTGTTTCTCACTTATACAACTTTTACAAGTACTTGGCACTCACCAGAACAAGTCTGAACCAAAATTTGGACCAATTTCAGTGATATACATTGTAGAATATCATCTAATGACCACACATTTAAACAGAAAATATTTCAAACACATTTTGACTGGACCTATTTAAAGCAGTAGCAACATTAATAACAACTAAACAACAATATATTAAAGAATGACACACGTCCAGTGATTCTTACCGGTTCTCCCCAGTTCCTCCTCAGGTCGGGATGGTCCCACTGATACCAGGGGTCTCTTTCATGCTGAGATCTGTCTGGTAGTTTTGGATAATCACCAAAACTATGGAAACACAAAGCAGTTTTATGTTTTAATGAAGATCATAACTTTACCTGTAATTATTTATCATATCATTTGTGCATATATTTTTGCATGCATTTCCTTTTGTATCAATTTGGAAATGTGCAATAGTTTTGTGCTATAATATGTCATATTCATTTGATTATTATTATACTGCAAATTACAGTACAGCTTGTTATCATACCCGTTTTTTACACTTTGACTTCTGTGGAAGATGTTGTGGGCTTAATAAAGTATAAAGTTATAGAGTAAAGTTGAGAAATGTTGACCCGTGAGTGAAAGGCAGTGTTTTCTCACCCCTCGCCGTTGTCTGGATACGGTTCATAGTCCTGCACTCTCAGGTTGTATTTCTTCGCGGCTGCAACCCTCTCTTCGGGGGTTTTCGGATACGGACCAGGGAGGCTGTCCTTGGACACACCGGAGGCTGTCCATACACATAAATAAAAAGCAAACCGAGTTGTTATTTAAAACGGTGGAGTGAATCTGTACGTTGTGAGATGAATGACTGCAGAAGAGCATCAAAGTTATCCGGACAGCTAGCAGAGGCTAAAGTTAGCATGTCAAGGTTACGACAAATTAAAGCTCTAAATGCCAAACTCTGTTCTTTTTTCACCATAAATTTTAAATCGTATAACTTTTCAAAAAGCTACAGCATCACCAACCTGCTCTACATCCCGACAGAAGCGCTGAAATCCCCGTGCCTTTGCTTTTCGTGAGCGTTTGGGCCCACTTTCGGAAACCAACGCCAGCCATGTTTACAGCGGCTGTTGGCTGACCGACACAGTACTGCGCATGCGCGAGTTTCTTCTTCTCTTAAATTGAACCTTACCGATGGTGCGCCCTCTACTGTTTATTTTCAAAGGATAAATAAATATACATAAATACATATTCTTGATTCATTTTAATTCACTTTATTTGAGACAATTTCTAAATGTGATTTCTAGTTTTGTTGCATTAGTCTCAAAATAATCAAATAAATAGCAAGGTATTTTTTAAATAACACAAGCAATATATATTCAGTGGTAATTTCAGTTATATCAATACATGTTAAATATTCATTTATTATAAAAGTTCACAAACCCAAGAAAATCATAGTATTTGCTTTATGTTCAAGTTTATTTCTGAGGCTCTGTCACAAACTAAAGCAGTGGCAGAAGAGAGAGCGTATAATCAGAGTGAATGCACTGAAGCTCTAAGTCCCGCTCCTCTTCTTTCAGATCCGCCTCAGCTGCAGGTTTTCTGCATTTACCGAGAGATCGTCACTCTGCCACTGAGTCTGGACTGAAGCAGGTTCGTTTATGAAAGCAGCACAGCAATGTCCCTTTCCACGGTCTCAATCGGACAGTGAAGATCGTACCTGGAGAGAAAAGCAAAACATTTTAAAATGCTGCTGAAAACCAGTTTATTTCCATTGGCATTCTGCTCCATATGAACAGGAGATCTTGTCTTTTACCATGTAAGAACTGTTCATTTTACTGTATTTGTATATGTGTTGTGTATAAGTGTTTCCTTTTTGTCCTGTTGTCCTTTTCATTCACTGTGGTTAACTAAAGTTGCTTTAAACAATGTTTATTTTCACTATTTTTCTGGCAACAGCAAATAAAATCAATTCAAAGCTGGTCTAAAGCCCAAGACTAATTCTAAGCACTACATAGGCATGATGCTGCAGCTTTATTTTTTATTTACATTTCATATTTTATTATTCATTTGATGGACAAAAAGCTTTGTAAGAACATCTACAAGCATATATCAAATTATGCATCAGGGCAAAATGCTGGAAAACAGAGAGAGAATAAAAGTATTGTGAAAATTAATACTAAGAAATTGTGGATATAAGAATGTAAAAATGATAAGTGTCTTTGTCCTCGTGAGGCGTGAGCTTGGGGCAGACTTTAGTTTAGAGGTTTTTCTACAGCAAAGTTTGTTCAAAGGTAAATATTTTTCTCATTATAGAAAGTCAAACATCTCATCTTTCCTTAAAGAAGGGCTTCTTGGAAACTAAAATGCAATGCCACTTCAGTAATTGCATTAAACAGTATGTGTATTGCACTTGATTGTACTTATACCATGACACAAACCTATTTTTAAAAGGTGAAATTGCTAACTTAATTGCTTATTAAATGATATTACCAGTGTGGCACATGACCAACATATTAAAACATCCAACTTTATGTAAAAGGGAGAAAATGGGAAGACTCATTGAATGAGGCTGAAGTCACTAAACTGTCACAAACGTTATCATCTGGAACTGGAAATAGTAAATGTAGGTGAACTGAGTCAGAGCCTCTGGACGTACCTCCTGAAGGGAACACCATCTGCTGTGACCAGGAACTTCTCAAAGTTCCAGCGGATGTCGTTGACTTTGATCGGAGTCCAGTAGAACTTCTTTAAGTCTCCGATAACAGGGTTTACAAACGGCAGTGACTCCTGCGAGAAACGACATCAGGAGACATTTTACAACAGGTTCTAAGTCAGTTGAATTGTTTCACTGGAAATGTCTGGCCATTTTACCTTTAGATACGCGAAAAGAGGCTCCTCGTTTAATCCATTGACTTCAATTCGACCAAAAACAGGAAACTTTGGCACAAACCCACCGCCGGGTCGGACATACTTCAGGACGTCCAGGGTTTCATGGTTTACCTCTGAGACAAATAAGGAAGTTCAATAAAAAGAGAACTTGCAGTTCTATGCAGAGGCTGCATAAAACAAAAGTATATCAAACAAAATGATCAGTATTATTTAATTTGAATTTATTAAGAGTTATTAAAGTCCTTATACCTGGAGACTGAAGACCGAACTGGTTGCAGCAGAAGGCCAGGACGGTGAAGTTGAGGTGACCAAACATTTCCATCAGTGCATTCAGTCGAGGATACTGGAGACAGGACAAGGACACAGGCTTTTAAAATGATCATAAACAGTGTATATGAGATAAACAGAGGAGCTCATAGTCACTGTTACTGTAGCTGCACTGAACTGTACAGTAGAGTGTCATATATTAAAATGAAAGGAAGAAAAAGGATGTTGCTCAGTGTAAAGTAAGTGATAACGTTATGTAGTGACATAACATTAGAGTGTCATGTGATGCCTGCTATAGGGGCCGCACGCCACAAATATTATGAATGAAATATGATGTCTAAACTGGTGGAAAATCCTCCAAAAATCCTGCAGATATTATCTCCACACTTGAATAAAGAAAGTATACATTTTTAATTGTGTTAAAGTGAGTTATTGTTTACCATTTCTTGCTGAGATTCTTAAAAAAAGATGTTTGAGCAACTCCTTTATGTGATGACCATCACATAAAGAAGTACACACTATTTATTTAACAAAACAAAATAAATCATAATAAACCAAAATTAATAAATTCAACAAATAGCATAAAGTGCCTTTTGTAAAAATCTTTTTTTTAAAAGGCATCTGAACATATCACCATCAGACAGCCACAATAAAGCAGGGTTTTTACACTGCAGTCTCTAAAAGATAGTTTCATCTCAAGTCATATAGAATGGACAATAAAACACAAAATGAATTTCATCCTCAACTAAACATAACTCACACAAAACACAATAACGATAAAAGGTGCTGAGACAAAAAAAATTATACTTTACCAGCCTCAAAATTCATCTATTGTTGTTAGCATGTCAAAAATATATAAATAAACTTCATTACAACTTTAAAATTTGGGGATAATGTAACATAAGAGAGGTTTGGGAGAGG
The DNA here is from genome assembly GCA_036850595.1 of Rhyacichthys aspro. Classification (NCBI taxonomy): domain Eukaryota; kingdom Metazoa; phylum Chordata; class Actinopteri; order Gobiiformes; family Rhyacichthyidae; genus Rhyacichthys; species Rhyacichthys aspro. The sequence continues at coordinate 3,043,726 of CM072166.1, read as the reverse complement.
TTTATATCAGATTGTGTTGTACTGGAAGGAATTACAAGCGGAAAGAATGACAAGAAGAAATGTGGCAGCTTTGATTCATGATTTTGGCTTCACTAAAACCGTCCAGGAAGACGTGTCCTTGCATCATCATCATCCAAAAACTGCTTACTCTAGCTTTAACGTCAACACTCCACAGCATTACCTCCTCGATCGTGGACCCTCAGAAACTGGCCACGTTGACGATGAGCATCACTTTCCCTCTGAAGTCGGACAGAGGAACCATCCGCCCTTCCAGAGTCTCCGCCGAGAAATCATAGATGCATTTATCAGCCATACTTCAGCTTCGTAAAAACGGGACTGTAGTCAGAGAAGAGTGAGCTGTGTCCCGTCGACTCGTCCCATTCACTGGAACATAATCCGTGGGTCAGCAGTTGTTCAGCATGACTGACCTCATTGTATCTGCCCCCAGAGGTGAAACGGTGGGGTTTGTTCCACAGGTTTATGGCAAAAAGTGAGGCAACAGGGGAAGTTTTTAGAGTCACTACAACAAAGGTGAGAAAGATCATTGAGATGAGAGACACATCTACCATAATATAATATATAACCCTCTTCCCCAAAAAAACATTAGGTTTAAAGTGGTCTACACTAAAAGAAACATAGCAAACGCTTAAAAATGTCATGTTTAGACCTACATTTCTTCTCCAAACATGTTGAAGAGTAATAAAAATACTTCATAATCAGACTTATGACACAAACACACTTTCCAATGCAGCAGCTGACTGTTTTTTACCATAAAATTTATTGTTTATTTTGTTTATAGTGCAGTTAATCTTTTACAACATCTATGCACAGGTTGTCTTTTAGATCAATATTTAATTGCACTGTTTTGTTTTGTTTTTTTGTTTTTTTTTTTTAAATGGCCCAGTTTATTTGTATGTTTCTTTTCATTTTCTGTCTATATTTTTCACTTTTTGAATGTGTTAATAACTGTTGCTTATTATTTTTATGTAAAGATGTTTATAGATCAATCCACTAATTGAGTAAAGCCTTGGTTAACAGTTATTTGTCTAAACCCGGAAGAATGATCATTCGTAGTTCAAAAACACTCAGGAAAACCCACTTTAATAATACGCTAGCTCTATCGTTTATAATTTTCTATGTTTAATTTGGTCAGTTTTAACTTATTAATACTGTGTGATAAAAAGTAAAACTATGTGAACGGAATATAACAAAGCAGGATGTGACGAAAACAAGAATTGGGGATTAATTTTTTGGAGACATCTGAAAGAAAATAGTTATTTCCGTAAAGCACCTGAACGTAACGGTAGGTCAGGTTCCACCTCGGACAAGATGCTAAAGGCTTGTGTGTTGTTTTGGGAGTTATGTGAAGCTTAATGCGTCTTTGTCAAGCGTGGACAACATCCTCAAGTCAAAATGGATAAAGAAGCGAGCAAAGGAGAGTAAGTGAGGTTTTCTGTGAGCGATTTGTTTTTAAAAAGCAGGCGGATGTTGGGCCGGCGAGTTAGCTTCTCGGCTAATAGCGGTTAGCTTCCGTTAGTGATATCTGCTGCAGTTAACGCTCACTGTTAATGATATTATTTATAACTCAGCGACTCAGCACTGGTCCAGCATTAACCAGAAATGGACTGGAGTATTTATCAGACCAATAGCTTCTTCTTAAATTAAGTTAGTTCTATTTTCATAATGCAAAATAATCAATTTTATTCCCAAATGACTTGAAGTTTAACCAGATTATAATAACGTTTTGTCAGTTTAGTCCATAACTAATTATTGTTTTACTAAAAATATAAGTTAAAGGCAATGGAAGCAAACAAAGGAGTCTTGTTATCATTGTTTATTTGTTTATTTATTTATTTATTTAGCTGTAATCCAACGATGAAAGAAATAGACAATTTTTAAATATGCTATTCCTGTTGAGTCTCTTAAAGTTTAGGACAGGTTAAGGTCAAAAGGAGTTATGATAACAGATTAATTACTCATATAGAGTTCTTTTTTTTGGCCAAAGTTTAAAGTTGCTATCTATTTCTATCTATTTTAGAGGTCACCTAATACAGCTTGATGCTTTTTCCACACTGCACTGCCCCATTGACCTTTACGCTTTGAGAAAGTGCACACCTTTTGCATTTTAAAAGTCACCTGAGTCTAGACTGTCTGGTATTAAGGCAAAAGCACTTTCTGTAATAACCAAAAGGAGGCACTCTATAAATTTATACTAGCACAATGGTTTAACTTTAACAGAAATGTTACTTCGCACTTGTATGGCACACTGATAATGTCCTGAAAGTGATATTTACAAAAGGGAACAAAAGTGTCAGATGTATTTGGTGCTTGACACTGACAGTCGGTCTCTTTCAGGTGTCATCTCCTGGACCTGCCCTGGGAGGATGTGCTGGTTCCTCATATTCTGTGCTACGTGCCTCTGCAGAACCTGGTCAGTCTGCAGCGAGTCAGCAAACAGTTTCACAGCCTCATCCAGATGTACCTCGCCAACTGCAGGACCTTTGACCTCTCTCTGGTTCGTACCGCACTCACCGAGAGAACGTTTACAACCCTCTATATCGACTAAAAGTAAAGTACACGTGTGACAATGCCAAAATGAAATGAAGAAATACACCCAGCAGGTTACAAAATAGAACAATTTAACTGCAACAGAAATGTAATTTTGATTTAATTAGATTTAGACAAGTTGCACATACAAAGACATTTTTATGAAAAGATTTTTGACCTCTCTGTGAGAAAATATCATAAAACATGCAAGAGTGTTGGGCAAAATGTCTTTGTCCACACAGCAACACTACAAATTTCAACAAATCAAATTAACAAATCTCCTAATGGGAAAGATAAACGATACTCTGATTTATCGCTTAATATATGCAGATGTGCATTATAACATTATACTATGATACAAAGTAAGAAATACAACAAGGTTTTCATTTAAACACTCATTTAAAGCTCAAAATTCATGGATATGGATGTTTTTAATAACACAAAACACTGAGAAAGCAATAGAGTCGTGACATCAGTGCGGATCAGGATGTTAAATCTGCATGTATCTGTTGTTTCCAGGGTTTTAAAAAGTTTTGAGAGCTGAAAACTTGTGTTGACAAAGGGCCTATATGAGTCTATTACATTAGAACTTACAATAGTCATAATGGAAAAGTGAATGAATGATTAAATGAGAGAATGTGCTCTCCTCGTGGACTCTCATCTTGTCTTTTTCAGATCGGACCGTGCATTCCCAAAGAGGCGTTCTGCTCCATGTTAAAAGACAACAAAGTCCTTCAGAGCCTGTCTCTCCAGAACTGCTCGGACTGGGTCACAGACGCCGAGCTGCTGCCGGTCATCGGCCAAAACCAGCAGCTGCTGCGCGTGGACCTGAGCGGCTGCGCTTGGCTCACGCGGCACTCGCTGGTGGCCGTGTCTCTCAGCTGCACGCACCTCGCTCACCTGGGCCTGGCGCACTGCGAGTGGGTGGACAGCCTGTCTCTGCGCAGCCTGGCGGACCACTGCGGGGCGCTCCAGTCGGTCGACCTCACCGCCTGTCGACAGCTCAAGGACGACGCCATCTGCTACCTGGCCAACAAGTGTCTGAAGCTGAAGTCGCTGTCGCTGGCCGTGAACGCCAACATCACTGACGAGTCTGTGGAGGTCGTGGCCAAAAACTGCAGGGGCCTGGAGCAGCTGGACCTGACGGGCTGCCTGCGGGTCAACGACCACTCCATCAGGTCCACAGCGCACTCTTTTATCCAACTTTCTGTCACTTTATTGAGTTTCTTTGTCTCAAACCTGCTTCTCTTAGTTTGTCTCAATATATATTAAACTTTGGAACACTTTATATTAACCACACACTACTAAACATTATTAGTAACTGTTTAATTTATCATTCACAAAGTATTACTGCACTGAGAGTTCCCATTTATCAGTAACTTCTCTCTACTACATACAGTGCTGCTTCATAAAACCTAAACTCTTACTTATACATACAAATAGTATTCTATTTTTGATGTTGGTTCACAGGACGCTCACAGAGTACTGCCCCAAACTGCAGTCCCTCAAAGTGAACCACTGCCACAACGTGACGGAGACCAGTCTGGAGCCTCTGCGGAAACGGGACGTGGTGATCGACGTGGAGCCTCCGTTACAGAGAGCCCTGGTGCTGCTGCAGGACGTCCTGGGGTTCGCTCCGTTCATCAACCTCCAGATATGAGCAGCAACAGACGCACAGGTGAGTCCGGGATGTATAAAAATGTATTTGTGGACAGTGTGTGGTCAGGAAGCCAGTGTCTTTAAATGGAAGCTGGAAAATAGTCAGTAGTCAATCGGATAAATAGAATACAGGAATAATACACTAAACCTTAATGATATTATTAACATTTTGGTGGAAAGAGACAGCTTTTGATGTGAAATTTCCATTTTTAATTGGCTTTTAGTGTGTTTAAATTATACATTTTTCTTTTTGAGATGCCAGCCATCCTACTTTTTTACTTTTTCTGTTCTATACAAAGAACTTGGCCATTTTAGTTGTTTTATCCTCTTTTTAGACTTGTGCCGGTTTTACCAACAATGTCTAATTTAAACTTAGATTAGTGCTAACCATAGTTTAGGTTTAAAGTTTAGTTTAGTAAAGTGGAATTTAGCCAAAAATGTCCTGCACTGAGCTTCCATTACAGGCAACACATTTCAGAATAAGTGTGTTTTCTTTTAAAATAGACTAAAAAGTGAAAAGTATTAACATGATCCTCTCTGTCTTCTCTTTTCTACTTCCAGCTTTTATTCCACTGCTTCTCACAGACACAGACCCCGGACACTCGTTTGGAGCAAAGACACAGAAACAGATGTGACACACTCAATAATCTGATCTGATCACGTTAAAGACGAAACGGACAACCTCTTTTAGTTGCAGAAAGACAAAAAAAAGCCATGAACTCCACTTTACAAGAGTCCACACATCAGTCTTAAAGGACGAGAAAGGGTCGTTTTTACCAAAGCACCTTATTATTTTACTTTTATGTGGTGTTTACAGTGTACTTTCCTTTGTGTTATGTTTTATTATGACTTATTTTGCCTGAATGTGCCAAACGTATGAGGCCGTTTCACCCAAATCCTCACAATCTCCGCTTTAAATTCTAAGTTTAATGTTTTTTTTTTGTATTTTGTTTTGTTTGTATGGTGCTCTTTGCTTCTTACATTCAAACAATCATCAGTCTTAATATCTTTGTTAAATATATCCTGCTTTATACACTTCACATGACCTCAGCCTTTTATAAAAATACCCAAAATATTACTTTTGTCCGGATATAGATTCTAGTACTCGCCTCAGAGCCTTTTATACTCATCTGTGCTCTTCAGATACTCAGATATTTCACTTTAAATGAAGATTATAAAAGTAATGGAAAACTGCAGTCATGCTAAAGCTAATAAAGTTAAAAGAGACTAAAAAAAAACAGTTTCCTTCAAATCAAATCACTAAAAATGCCAACATGGCTCTGAAATCTGTGTCTGGTTCATAAATATTAGTTTCCCAATTGTGTCTGATAATAATCTACCAAATTTTGAAAAGAAATCCATGCACAGACAAGCTACAGTCTACATTTAATATCATATATGTATAAAAACATATTGAGAATGGCATTGGGAAACTTTGACACTGGATTTGAGTTTTGAGGTCTTTTATATCAATGGAAAATTATCATTCAAAAATCAGTGAGGGTTAAAATACAACCCCGTATTTGTATTTGTACATATCTTTTTGCCAGTATCATGCCTTTTAATTATATATTTAATTTATATAGTAAGGAATTTATATCATGATATGTTCAGACCCTGTATTATCTGTTCTTGGTCCAAGTCAGTGGTTCTCAAATATAATCACACCTAAAAACAAATAACTCTTAAATACTTCCCTTTTGAAGTTATATTTAGATCTACTTTAGTTTTTAAGGCTCTAAACAATAAGTATAGCAGTAGATTAAAAATAGAAATGTATAATATAGGAAAGCTATAGTAGAAATGAATAGACATGTTTAGTAATTATAGGGTTGTTTCCATCATAAGTTCTTGTCCCGCTGTTTGAGAACCACTGCTCTGTGTCGTATCAACTTGGTTTTTCTCAAAGGTTTCGGCTCATTTTTTAAAACATTAAAGGTCCGGACCAAACAGTGCATTGTGGAACTTTTGTTGTTTGTCAGACTCCACAAAATAAACTGTCACTGTCACATTTTGAGACGATGTAAAGATTTTCATTGATATTGTAAAAAGAATTGTTATAATGTTCACACAATTCACATCCATTTGAAAAAGCAACACAAAAAGCTAAATAATTTAATGTAAAAAGGCTTTAGACCACAAACAAAAACTGAGCTTACATTAACATCCAGTGTTTTTCTTCATAATTTTTTATGTTTTGGCTTCAAAATGTGTTCAATTGAAAGCGTCTGATCTCATGTCTTATGTTTCTACTCTTTGCACAAACGGAGTGAGTTTATATTAAAAAAAATCGATGTATTTGAAAAGATTTGAACACAAAAAACAGTCTCATGAGCCTCAAACGGTGAAATATTGGTCAGAGAATCAGATTTAGGTTCTGTTCAGAGAGACAAAAACTGTGCTCACTCTTTTCAAAACATGCCACAAGACATCCATTTTCTTCTTCTAAACAGAGACGCCCAGACTTCCCTCTCCCCAGACACTTCCTCCGGGAATACCGAGGCGTTCCCGGAACAATAACACTAATCTGCGGGAAATGCCACACTGATTTTTTTTGAGAGACTTAAATGTTTTGAGAAAGGCTTTTTTAATTCAAGAATGCAGCCAAAGCAAATGAGGAAAAACTCTAAAACAAAACAAAGTAGATCCATTGAAGTATATTCCTGTTTCTTGTCAGAAGGTGGCAGCATTGAGTCATTAATGAAAGTCACATCCTTCACTTTAAAGTAAAAAAAAGTGTGTTACACCACTTTTTTTGTGCAAAACTTTGATTAATCTAAATATGAAGGTAAATAAACATTGTAAACATGAACTGTATTGTACTGAACCCCGTTGTATTGACTTCTCTGTAACTCGTCCCAGTGACAACCCAACAACAGGTCTATTTTCCAGCTGACGGCACGGTTCGCTCCGTCTGCCGCGGGCCGTCCGGAGCCGAGCTGCACCGACGGAGAGCGCCGCTCGAGGGGCTTCGGGGAGTCCGTCTGTTGGAGCCACGACCACAGGAGACAACAGTCTGTCATTAGTTATAAAGGAAAAGGTGAGATTTCAATCCACTCAGACACACTCTGCGCACCGCGGATACAAACTGTGCTCAGGTTTGTGGAGTTTAAGATACGTTTAAGACTCCACTGTGCTTTAGTTAAACTGGAAATGCTTTTAATTTCTAAATAAATGGGACAAAGTGAATGAATGCAAGTTCTTAAAGCTGCAGTACATTATTCAGTTTGTTTGTCCTGGTCTCAACAGCTCGTAGTAACCGTTCCTGCTTCTTTTATTTAAAAATTTTTTAAAACTGGACCAATTTTTCACCACAAAACATTAAAACGTTACATAAATCGAAGTTTAGAGCTGATCTGAAACTTCTGATCCTGTAATTATCTCGTTAAACACTGCGACGAAGCATCAACAACATTTATCCATGTTTAATTTGCTGCTGTTTCTCTATTTTTATCTTTTTTGAGCTGTTTCTCTGTAAAATAAGACATATTTCCAACAGAATAACACATGTCCTTGGTTTATTTCCTTGTTCCTTCGTTGTTGACATCAGTGTCGACCAATGGGAGCGCTCCTTTTTACCTGAAGTGAGCTGTGATTGGACAAAATCCTGCTGTGGACTGATCATTCTCATCTATTAAAATCCTTCATTATAAAGACTAGATCACGTCTTAAGGTCTCATTTTTTCAGATGATTCCTGTTACAATAAACTTTAGGAGATTACACTGAAAAACTAAATGCAACACTTACAGCTCTGTTCCTGTTTGTGAGGCACTGAGTGGGTTAACTGCGTCTGAAGCCACATTAATCATGTCGGACCTCGATTAGCATTGATCTGGAGAAAGAGAAAGAAGAAACATGGCTGTGTTTTAATCCAGCGCCGAGCCGTTTCTGCCCCGGTGATCCAGGACGTAGGGCATTTCTCAAACAGAGCGGGCCGTGTGGATTTGTCTTCCTGTCAATAATGTGGCACTGTCTAAATCACTGATCGATACAGAGTGATCATTTTATACCACTGCATTGTTTTATTTTTCTGATTGGTTTATTCTGTGAGCAGCTTAAGGCACTGTCTTTTGGTAAAATATACTCTTTAAAACTACATCTCTGTTCGTTTTCCTCCAGGATCTGCTTTTAATATTGATATTTTAACACTTTTACATAATTCTGACTCAAAATAAATGGCACCATAATCATAATCAAGCCTTTGAGTGGACTGAGACCAACACTTTTGTCCTTTTCACACTTAATGCATTCACAAAAAAAGGCAAAACAAACACTTCTTCTGCTTTAATTACACTTAAACACAAATCTCTCCTTCAGCACCAGTTACTGTCGTCACTAAAATCCTATTACATCACTTCAAAACATGCCATAAATCCATTAAAATGTGGCTGAACAGTGAAAAATACACTCACGACCTGGACTGACGTGTTTTATAAATGAACAAATGCTTTAAACAATTTTGTATTTCATCTTTTGGCTGCTCCCTTCTTGGGTCCTCATCCACATGTTTAGTTTTACACCGGATACCTTTTCTGACACAACACTACTATTAATCCAGACTTGGGACCGGCACAAACCAAAGGTGTGGACTTTTAGATTTTTTCAGATTTAAAGACTTCAAACTTGAGAAAATGTAAAAAGACTTGTAACTGGACTTTAACCAAAGACTCGAGATTCACTTGGACTTCTCTGAAAAGACTTGATGCTTCTCCCAAAGATTAAAAGAATATAATTTGAAAAGTTACTTTGACAGATTACACAGAGTTAAGTGTTACTCACATGACGCTGCCTTCAAATGCTCTCTGTAAAAGTCAGCGCTACAGGGCTTTACAACCAAAGTCCAAAAAGCAGCCACACTTTATAAATCACTGAGACCTGAGAAAAAAATCATTATGACAATACCTTTTTGATTAAATATTTAATAGAAATACAAGCACTTATCAATTGAACTTACTTTATATATGTTTTTGTTAAATAAATACAGATTTAAAAGCTTTTTAACCATAATATTTATATTTATTTACTTTATTCTACAATGACTTGGTCCCAACTCTTGCACAAACTCTTTTTTTTCATCTTTTTTCATGTATTAATTTTTGTATTTGTTCTTGTTTTTGTGGATAAATTAAATCTGGCACCTTTACATAATGGACTTATGTCACTCATGTTGTTGTTTTTAGTGATTTAATTTTGATTGTGAATTGTGTTGCCTTATTTCCTGTTGTCTTATCTTAAATTAAGCCAATAAGAGCATCTGTAGAAGTCAGAATAAAGTAAAAAAGGAGACATTTAGAAGCAAAACCGTCCCTGATTTAGTTCATTTTCATATTTTTAATTAACAGACTCTTCTCTCCGTCTTCCATCAGTGAATGAGCGGCTCCTTCGTTTATTCCATGTGGTTTATCTCTGCGGACCATTCGTACACAAACCTGATTGGGTCCCGGGACTTAGGCGTCCGTCTTTGGGCCAGAACTAATGACACATTAACGGTGGCTTTGTGAACGCGGCCGTCATCAAAATGTCGATCAACGGAGCAGGAAATAATGTGGGATTTTCACATCTGCTCGAATTAACACCGGAGAACAGGCTGGTGTTGGGAAAACGCTCCTGTTCTTGATGTAATATGTGTTTTGTTAATGATAAAAAGACGATTTATGAGAGTGATTTGAGTGACAATGGCTCACTTAAAGCACATCATTAAGTGCAAACCTCTGTCCCACATTTAACGTTCGTATTGTGTGAACATTTAATCACGTGACTAGCATTCTGAGCTAAACATGTTAACCTTATCCTTTCTGCACATTGTTTAACCTTCTACTTTTTTACACATTTCATGAAATTCAATTCAATTTATTAACATTGAGCCAAAACAAAAAGGTGAAGTGTGACATTGGACTTTTTTGATGCAAAATTATACAGTTTTAGGAAGACACATTGGACTAGTTATAATTAACCCAATATTTACATCTTACAAAACAATAAATAAACCTTTTATTCACAGCTGAAGTCGTCTTTAAATCTATCAGAGCATTTACTGTAAATAGATAACACTCCTTCAAAGTATCTTGCCTTTATTTTGAAATAACACAAATACGTTAATTGAAAAAGTGCAGGCTTTTATAATTAAACATGTGGTAAATATAATAATTATTTAATGATATAATATTGGGAATTTTGGAAAGACATTATTTTTAGATGATTTTGAAACTGTGATGAAAAAAGCCCATATTTTATTTGTATAAAGTAACAAAGCAAAACTGACCTTGTTACACTATGATGTCACTACGTAACAACCTTATATTTCTACCTGCTCATTGTGTAGCATTGTTTTAATATGGTTTTAATGGTCTATGAAGATAAGATAAGATCATGTTTGGTGCTAATGAGTCCGTGAAGTGCCAATAACGACATTTAAAGCCAAAAAGTCTTTGTCTCAAGCCACATTATCAATCCTCTTGTGGGACGTCCCGTAGCTCCGGCTGCTGTGGGAATAGACTGGGACCATATGGCACGTATCCTCTGTTCTGAGAGAAAGGATGAACGGGCCAAAGGAAGGGGTCTCCTGTGGATATTAGAGGGCCGTGGACGATAAGGGACTATCCATCCCAGACTAGGACAGTCCTGTTTGTGGATAGGAGCAACTGAAAAAGCGTTTATTCACTGTTTAGCTTAAAAATACAGCAGCGTTTTGTATTCAGTGTCACACTTTATAGCTTTACAGGTGACTACAACAAACTGCAAACAAATTAAAAGCTTTCTAGAATTTTAATAGTATTTTATTTGTTAAAAAGTGTCAAATCCAAGATGGCCGACTGTCATCTAGACAAGCAAAACAGTTGTGTTTAATTGGCTTGTTTTATTCCTACAGACATTGTACCTTTTTCTTTTGGGGAGTCATCACACTACACCATTTTAGGTCCCATCTTGTCACATTTTCAAAGCCCATTAACACATCTGTGAACCACACGATCACATTTTAAGGGCCAAGACACATTTTTGAGCCGTTAAAGCCATTAAATAAGACACTCACTTTTACTAGAATACATCATTCTTTAATTTTCCGCTGTAATAAAGCCACAGTCTAAGACAACAGTAGCTAAAAAACAGGAGATACATACCAATTAAATAGTAATAGAGCTAGATATGAGCTTATATTAGTTTGGTTTTCTGCGTTGGACAACAGTGGGATTTTGTTAAAAGCAGTCTCCAGTTCCTTCTGAAGCTCTACAGACTCTGGTTTCTTAATAAAGTCAGAACAAATTGGGCCGAGGGATAATGTGGAGCGGCGTTTGTTTTTGGTTTTGTCTGATCAGAGAAGCAGCGGTGTGGATTAACGCTCGGACGCCTCGGTCTTCTCCGATCGCTGTTAATGGAGACTTCGTTAACGTCATTAATCGACGTATTTTGCTGTTTGTGGCTCATTTGTAAATAAATCTGGAGACATTCGCCTTTAATGATTTTGAGAAATGACTAAATCGAACATGACAGAGAACTTTAAATGGCAGCTGGTTTGGTTTATGAACCGCTTTAAAGAACCTTTAATCTTTAATTTGAACAGATTTTGGATGGATATGAACAGGTTTTAGTTTGGTTTGATCAAGTTTTAGATGGATTTAAACAAGTTTTAGTTGAATTTGAACTGGTTTTAGACAGATGTGAAATGTTTATGGAAGATTTGAACAGGTTTTACTTGGATTTCAATAGGTTTTAGTTGCATTTGAAGAAGTTTTAGATGGATTTCAACAGATGTTTTAAAGTTATGAACAGATTTTAGATGGATTTGAACTGGATTTAGTTGGATTTGAACTGGTTTTATTTGAATTTGAACAGGTTTTAGAATAATTTAGATGGGCTTTAGTTTGACTTGAACAGATTTAAAGTAGATTTGATCAAGTTTTCTGTTGGATTTGAACTGTTTTTAGTTGGATTTGAACTGTTTTTAGTTGGATTTGAACAGGTTTTAGATGGATTTGAACAGGCTTTAGTTGGATTTGAACTGGATTTAGTTGGATTTGAACAGGTTTTATGTGAATTTAGCATGTTTTAGTTGGATTTGAACAGGTTTTGGAACAATTTTAATAGGTCTTTGACAAATTTAGATGGGTTTTAGTTTGATTTGAACAGATTTAAAGTAGATTTGATCAAGTTTTCTGTTGGATTTGAACTGTTTTTAGTTGGATTTTAACTTGTTTTAGTTGGATTTCAATTTCAAAACATGTTAGATGGTTTATATTTAATCATTTAATACTTTTTAGTTGGATTTTAATAGATTTTAAATGCATTTTATTAGCTTTTTGTTGGATTTGGACAGATCTGAACATCAAATAATTAAATAAAAATAAAAGTTCTTGTAAATTTAAACGAGTGGAGCCACATAAACCTCCTTAGATCTCTGTCTGCAGCCGGAGTAAAAACCTCCGCAGCGTCTCTCAGCGTCGACTAAACGAGATGTGATCTGTGATTACGACTCGGGGCTGACCTCTGACCTCTGCCGGCTGGAGGACACAAGTTCAAGGCACTTCCTTTACATCTGAGCGGCCGATTAATCCGAGGCTAAAACGCCGCTGCCACGAAGGATCCTCGTCAGCTCGATGTGTTTTCTCTGTTTTAGTAAATCACAGTGTTTATGTCGGAGGGAAATTGAGCGTGGCTTTGAAACCGAGGGCCTCTGGGAAACGAGAAGACGGCAAATACAGAGAATATTATCCACTCAAAGGTTCACTCTGAGTTGTTTTTCCATAAAAGATAAAGCAGAAATGTCACAAAAATGTCACAAAAAGAAAAATGAGTTTGATCTTTTCCATTCACTGATGCTCTAGAGGTTACAGCTGGATTTTAGGAATAAGAAAAAACCCAAGATGTTTTCAGGAGTTCTATTTAACATTATTTATTTACTGTTTCTCGTGGTTAGTGTTTTTTTAAATCATCTGTCAGCATCAGAAGTTTGCCTTATCGACTTACAAACCCACTTAATACAATAAATAAATGGATAAATATTCCAAATTTCTGGTTATTATGACTGCACAATGTTTAAGTCTTAATTAAGTAAGTATTTTTATTGTAAATTAACAACAAACACAGTGAACCCTTGTCACCTCAACATATTTTTATGAAGTATTTTGTCCAATTCTCTTCAAAAATGTTTCTAATTTCGAATTATATTATTGTTATAGTTGTTAAACGAGTCAATTTAAGTTAATTTATTTATAAAAAGCTCGATATCACGACTGTTGCCTCAAAGTCTTGGGAAAAAAAGTACAAACCTCAGGGAAAACTCACTTATTTACTTATATTTATATACTTTACTTAATAATAACACGTGTTTTGCCAGTTTCAATTAAAAATACTGCAAAACAATACTGTAAATTTATCTGAATGAATGTGTGCTGGAGATAAAAGTAGGGTGCTATACTGTGAGTGTCCAGATGAGGGCATGCTTTCTCCAGACTGAACCCTGAAGCCACTGAATCCATTAAAAACATACAGGCAATGGACATGTTTTATTATTATTTATATTTTCTCAAATTTCAGACTTTAATTTTGATGATTGTCCCCATGTAATATTTGTACACATCACTGTCATCAGATATTTTAATAAAAAGGCTAAATTCCATTGTAATCGTGAACATTTACAAAAAAGAGGGACTAAGATATTCACTTAATTCTTGAATACAGTGAATAAACCGACACTTTCTCATTTATTTTAATAGTTTTCTTGAGTATCAGAGCCTCTTTTATTACTTTGACTCCCTCAGATGTCGTTATTGTGTAAATAACTGCAGTGTTTCAATTATTTGCAGTATTTAGGAGCCAACATCCAAACTTATTCATCAGTGTTGTTAAGGGTCTCTTCTTTTTCTTTTAGTAAAACTCTAATATATACCTGAACAAAAGCATACTCCAAATAAGATGTTTTTTATTACTATTACTACTATTACAAAGTCTTTTAGTGTGACTCCTCTCAGCTCCAAACACAACACAACCTTTAGAATTAAAGACCACTGTATTAGCGCTACACAACTAATATTCAACAATTACCACAAGTTTCACAAGATCTATGATTATTTTATTGTCATTTGTGGGGTCCCAAAAGTCTTTAAACTGGACTTTATGTGGTTCTGGATAAATTAAAACTGGTTATAGCCAAATTTGCAGGATTTGAACAGTTATATTCAGACTTTATCCAGTTAGAAATGTTTTGTGACTGGTTTTAAGTGGCTTTAAACTGGTTTTAGATGGACTAGGTCAGGTTTGACATGATTTGACTTGGACTTTAATTAGTTTTGAGTGGCTTTGAAATGCTTATAGATGAATTTTAGTAGGTTTAAAGTGATTTAACTTGGACTGTAACTGGTTTTAAGTGGCTTTAAAGTGGTTTTAGATGGATTAAGTCAGGTTTGACATGATTTGACTTGGACTTTAGTTGGTTTTGAGTGGTTTTGAAATGCTTATAGATGAATTTTAATAGGTTTAAAGTGATTTAACTTAGACTGGAACTGGTTTTGAGTGGCTTTAAACTGGCTATTGATAAAGGCAGGCTTCTTTGACAAGTTCTAAATGAATTAATCCTGGTTAGAATCATATTTAAATGGACTTTAATCAGTTTTAAACAGATTTAAACTGGAGAGAACTGGATTTAAAGCAGTATAAAATAAACTAATACATATAAAATCCTAATGTGTGCTCCATGTTTGAAGTGTTTCTGTAAAGACACAATGGTCCCGTCTCAACTGTGCCTGACCCCACACTGCGTTAGTCCTGTTTCCCACACAGGTGTAACCCACCTCCAGATGAACTCACCTGAGCGGCCGATGACGCAGCCGCAGACCTCCCCCAGACTGCTTTATGAAGTGGACTGAGGACAATTTTCCTGCTGATAGGTGGTCTACCTGCTGGGCCCGGGGCTGCCTGCCAGCTGCACGTCATTTCCATCAAATGTGGCCGAGTCTGTCAATTAAGAAAACACAGGGCAATCTGTGGCCGCTGAAAGAGATCCCCCTGCCCCGCTCCCCGCCTCAGACCGGCTTTTGTTCCCAGGCATGTCTCACATACTTTCAGAGCCCAGATAAGCTCCGGCTTCATACAAGAAACGCATTATATTTGAGCACTGTAATGTCTCTGTGGGGTCAGGCTCTGTCGGCGGTGGGTAGTAACTAAATATATTTACTCTGTTACAGTCCATTACCTGATTTTTGCGTTTAGTTTTTTAGTGTAATCACCTAAAGATTATTGTAACAGGAATCATCAGACCTTAAGATGTTATTTAGGCTTTATAATTAAGGATTTTAATAGATGAGAATGATCAGATTTTGTCCAATCACAGCTCACTTCAGGTAAAAAGGAGCGCTCTCATTGGTCGACAACAAAGGACCATGGAAATAAACAAAGGAAATGTGTTATTCTGTTGAAAAGACGTCTTATTTTACAAAGAAACAGCTCAAAAAAGATGATTCGAAACTCCAAAGATAAAAGTTTTAGGTCAGCTCTAAAATTGGATTTAAAGTGACGGATTTTGTGGCGAAAAACTGGTCCAATTTTACCTTTTTTTCAAATAAAAGAAGCAGGAAAGGTTACTACGCTGCTGTTGTTGATTAGTCTTATTTATAAGTGGAGGCCCTGGCTACACCTACATTGATTATTTTACAAACATTTACATAGTTTGAGTCTTTCTGAGTGTTTAAGAGATCATTTTTGAAGTGGATTGAAGGAATATCTTGTTATAAAAAGATTCACGTGCTTGTAGCAATGTTTATTTCATTTTAAAACACATAACTTAGGTTTTGGAAGGAGACTACAGTGGCCAGACATTGCTTTTAATGAGTGAGAGTCAAGCTATCCCAGTTACCACCATGTAACAGTATTTTTACTTGAGTTACAGTTTTGGATTACTCTCCGAGCCTCTCCCACAGACGAGCGGGGTCAGCGATAAACCCTCAGGTTAGGTGGTCCCGAGGCCGAGCCAAGAGAACTACGATGAGTGATCCGCTCTCTCTGCTCTCACGTTGTTTTTCTAAACTACTCCGAGTCTCGCCGTAAACTGGAAAACGGGCCGGCGGCTTCGGAGGCTTCCTGAAATCGGATAAACGGGTCCCGAATGCCTGGATCTGACGGGACGAGGGGGGGAAGGGGAGTCTGTTTGGACCACCCACAGACAACAGGTACATCAGAGTGAAACAGGAGCAGAAGGAACGAGGAAGTTCAAGGCCAAAGGAGTGGACTAAACAAGGTAATACTTTAAAAACAGACTAAAAATGAAAAAAAGTGGATCCATTTAACACTTTGTAGAGTTATATAGAGTAAAATGCTTCTTCTTTATCACTCTTCTTTGTTAAATTATATTAAAATAGTTCTTTTCTACAGCCTACGGTGGCCCTGCAGGGACATGCTTTTGAATAAACCCAGTAAAAGTAGGTTCGATGATGATTTCACTTTAAAATTTAGATGCAAAATCCCAATAAAAACTAATCCTTTATGCAAAATTGTGTCCCAAAAGAAATAAAAATAGTTTGCTTTATTGGTTTGTCCTCTCTGGGCACTTGTAGGAACAGGAAGTGATGAACTGAGCTCCTTCCTTTGTTTTTAAAATGTTGATTTCAAGAAAAGACTTTTATTTTGACACCGTTGCACAAAATTAACACATTATTTTAGCATCTGTTCAATATTTAACACAATGCACACTTCATCAATCCATGCACTAACTTAAAGGCAGTGTATTATTGGCAGCTTAACATCCCAAACTTAAATGTTGAATGGACACATTTGAATATTTCCTCCTGTAAATGCTGTCCACAGTGGTTTTCTTGCCCCGTCGTCAGCAGATCCCGGCAGGAGTCAGGTATTTAGCGTCCACTCCGGGTGTGGTTCCACTAGACGGCTTTAAGACTATGCTGAGTGCTCTTGAAAATTAGTTTTTTGGCAACTTCCTATGGACGCGCAGTCTCCCGGCGAGCCACCGAGGCTTTGTCAAGACTGTGCTGGTTTTTAAGCCCGCAGCTTTTCGAGCCTCCCATTATGCCCGGTTCAGTCGGGCAGAAAGCGAAAGAGCCTTTTCTGCAGTCATGTGGGCATACCGGCATTATACACAGTTCAGTATGAGATATTTGTGAGTCATATAAACAGAAGGGAGGGCACACAGGCACAGGGAGGAAAAAAAAAAAAAACTTTATAATTGGGGAGTTATATAAGTGTCCAAATCCTCCTCCAAGGATTTAATTTTGCTCCCATTGTGTGTTTTGAAAGCAGGACGACCTCACAGCAGCAGTGACAAATCCTTGACACAAATTACCAGGATACAGTGTAGAGCGGTTTATTTAATAAGATTCAACTCTTGGTGGGTTTCTTTTAAGGTTTATTAGAGACTACATTTATTTTAAGCATAAGATTTGACACGTTCTTATTATTTCCAGTGTATTTGTCTCCGTACTAGCCTAGTGTTTCACTTAAATATGGATATAATCTGTCTTTTTCCATCACTGAAGGCTTCATGTCATCACTTAAGCCTTGTTTCCACTGGTCGTACGGTTCGGGACAGTTTGATTCAGTTTCTCCTGATGAGGCTTGTGTTTCCACTCTGTCGGGTCCAGAAGTCGTGTCTCTATTTGAGAAAAGCAACGACATTTTGAAACTTTGATGGATTGTTATTATTGAATCTAAACCAGAGTAAATCCTGTAGCAGTGAGAGGCTGGAGCTACAGCTGCTGCAGGAAACATTCAACTGTTTCTGTTTATTCACATCTTTATCAACGTTAAATTCACAGCTGCAGCAGTTTCCTCTCATTTAGACTCAATATTTGAGTTATGACATAAATACAATGTTTAAATTCATGAAGCGAGAGCCGTACGACGCTGACGACGTTTGATTTTGTGAAAAAGTACAATATTTATCATGTTTTCTGTTTGAATATGACATTTATCACAAAAATAATGTGTCATTTTTTGGAAAAACCATTAAATATTTTCCTTTCACTTCTCATTTTTGCATCGTCCAATCAGCTGCAGTTTAGCTCCACCTTTTCTGAAGCGTATCACGAAGGTTCGGGTTTGGGAGACGGAACCTTTTTTGGTGAAAGAAACACACCAGAACCGACCCGCACTGTCCCGTCCCAGCGGAAACGAGGCTATAAAAGCAAATTCAACACTTGTAAGAGTATTTCTTAAATCCTTTACCTTCAACTCTTTTTTTTTTTCTTTGATCCACTGTGACTTCCTAAAACACACTTGTCAGGAGTTTTAAAATCTCTCAAATCTAACTTAATGATCCTGTAACCTTTGTCTATTGATATTTTTAAACTTGTGTCTTCTGTTTTACTCTGAGGTCCATTAAGGAGCGTCCACTCTGCTGTAGCTTTGTTATGCTCCTCTTCTTCTGCTGTAGCCTCTGTCCAATTATAAACTGTGTAGATTTCCCCACGGTGCGTCCCCCGTCCTCGCTCAGATCTGAAGTGTGTGTGTGTGTGTGTGTGTGGGGTCCGTCCCAGATGCCGCCGTTCGTACAGTGTGTAAATCTGGGGCCTGTGGGGTCGCTCAGCCGTGACCCGGTCTGTGTCGGGTCGTGTCTCGTGAGCGCCTCCAGCAGTGTTTTCCTCCTCGGCTTTGACCACAAACAGGGATTTAGGTCACAGCGTCGTGCATTTGTTAACACCGGACTGGAGTTTACAAGGGGCTTTGTTTGTGGTTTTCTATCTAATATCGGTGGTAATGTTACTGTTTTGTGCTTGAGTTGGGTTTATGTTGTAGCCCATACCCCAAAAAAACAATAATAAAGTCATGAATGAGGCGTTTTTTTGGTTCAAATCCACCTGAAACGCTCCAAACTCGGACTCTGACCTGGATCCAGCTCATTTACATAAAAAACAATGACTTTATGGATTAAACGGCTTCCAAAAAGAACAGCACGGTGCATTTTTCTGCAGAAATATGACAAATTTAAGGCAGACAACATAAACAGATTTATGATTATAGTTTTGGCAATTCATTTTATCCTCTACAATGTTTTATGTGGCCCTTAAAGGCGTTTAGTTGGTGATATTTTTGGATTTGATTTGAACAGGTTTTTAGATGGATTTCAATCCGTTTTTTCTGATTTTTCTCTGACTTTTAAAGAATATAATCAGAATGAAACCAGTGAATAAAAGTATTTTGTTCCACTTTAAGAACTGGAATCAATTAAAAGCAAGTCTAAACAGTATACTCCTCATTAATGTCTGTTTTATTGACACTTTAAACTTTTAAGATGACGACTGTTGGAACAAATAAACTCAAATAAAGCCCTTTTCTTTAATAAATCCACTGTTTTAAGGACTTTGCAGGTGATTCTAACATTTACCAGACAGACCTGACTGATCGCTGTCATTACACTTTTATTTGCTCGTTTAAAAGACTCCGTTCAGCCACGTTCCCTCGTTGCCCCGCCGCTCCGTCCTCGCGCACGTTTACCCCGAGCCTCTGGAATCAGATTATGTATGGGTTCAATTGACTTAATGGATTTGAAGAGACTAGATCCTATTAATGAATAGTCTGCCCTACGGCGCTGCCCCGGCCAATACTGAGCTAATCTGGCATGCAAATTAAATCCTGTCTCAATATGCCCGCCTGTTTAATGCCATCCATTACACTCGTTCACATATTTATATTTAGTATAATAAAGGGACAGGCTTCTAAACAAACGCAGGGAGGGGACTGGTGTGGTTCAAGGGGGTGGGGGCTGGGAGCCTGGGGCAGAAGAAGGGGCCACATGCTTCAAACCAGTCACAGAAGTATATTTTGGGCAAAAAGTGAAGTAAATGTGACACTTTTACTATTAACTTCAGCTCCAGGACTTTTTATAAGGTTAATTATTACGAAATTTTCAATTAATTGACAACATTTATAGCGTTTTAAATTCATGCAGAGCTGGGAACTACTTAATAATTACTTATAATTACCAGTTTTACATATTTATGATCATCTTATTACCAAACTTTTACCATTATGTTACTTGTGTTAAGTTGTGCTACCTATTTACTATGAATAAAACTAGCTTGTCGTCATATATAAATGGGTTTTTGGCTGCTATAGAATTTAAACAATACTCAGAAAAGACTTAAAATAAACAAATATCATTCTTTGTCCTAGTTTTGACCTGGAACAGGGAAGAGGCCGTTTTAACAACAACACGTTTTGCCAAAACCTCAAAGATTCTGTTGTGGATTGGCCTCTTGTTTACGTTTCAGAAAGAACTTAACCAAGATTCACGTTTTACAAAAGTCTTCGAGTGTGTTCGGTGGCGTTCAGGTTTATTCAGCAGCATTTACAGTTCTCCAGAGTTCATTTTAACTGCTCCAAACATGGCAGATACAAAAAGGCTTTTTCTTGAAATCACAGACTGAAGGATAAAAAGGTGGAGGTGTTTTTGTTTTGTTTTGGCGGCCGCTCTGCTCTCGTCTAAACTGTTTACGTTATAGGCGTAGCATGCATGAAAAACCATTGTGTCTGCAGAAAACCCGCCCCCTACTGGTCTGGTATATGTACTACAGATCATGTTCGAATCAGCAACGACATGACTATTTTGTTTGTTTGTTTTCTTGACCAGCGTTTTCATGTAAACACTGCCTCAATGTGGCATCTACAACATTATATACAAAAAACAATCCTATTTTTCAATGAATTATTCAATTTTTTACAGAATTGAAGTCGGGAGAGTCATAGAAAAGGATTGTTTAGACTTTATTAGTGGTGATTCTATGAGATTCTTATCCAATCAAAATATTCAATCGATTCAAAATATAGTAGGGCTTTACAAAAGAAAATCTAACGCTTTGTAAATCTCTAAAAATGCTCTTGTGAACTGATGTTTATTCAAGTCTAGCCTTATCGCGGATCAAAGTCTGATTCAATCTTTTTCAGCCTCAGACTTCAGCACGAGCTTCTTTTTTGAGCGAAATTGAAAACGACGGGAATTGAATATTTTGTGTTTATCTGACATCAGTTCCCTGACGAATATAAATAAATAAAGGCTTCCCGATGCAGGTATGGTTGAGTGTGTGCACCTCATTTCAAGCACAATTAACTTGAAATGGAGTGCTGCAGGATCGATAGTCCCCATTTGATCCAGGGGGGTCTGTCACTCTGTGGAAATGGCACACATATGGTAATACAGCAGCTTAACAACAACACTGAGGATTTACTGTTGCCGTTTTCAGCTCCACGCCAGTAACAAACGCCGGGGCCGCTCTCGGGAGCCATCTTCTTTTATCCCAGCTTCAATTAATCTTAAAGAGAGATGCCATTTAAAGCTAATGAACAGGACTAAAACTAATGCATATTGATACCGAGAAGAGACTGGTCCAGACTGGTTTTGAGAGCGCTTTTAAATGTGCAGTGTGTACAGTGTTGGATTGTAAAGTTAAATAGCTAAATATAAGCAAAAATTGGAGTTTACAGCTCCATATAAAACAGATGAAGGAGCTATTACTTCCTGTTTCTGGTCCTACAGGTGCCCAGAGAGGACAAACTGAGCACTTCTGGAGGAAAAGCACATTTATGTTTCTATTTGAACTCAATCTTGCGGAAGGCTTTGGAGCTAAATAAATGATTTTGTTTGTATTTGTTAAGTGAACTCATTGTCAGATCTATTTCCACTACAGAATAGACAATAGTATGTCCCAGTAAGGCTCACGTAGCTGCTCACAGGCTGCAGGAAGGAGAGGTGAAAGGTGTCTCCAGCTACACTCTTCATCAAAGCTGTCTGATTTGACCCAGTTTTAGATGGAGTTGAACAGGTTTTAAATTGATTTGAACAGGTTTTAGATGGATTTGACCCAGTTTTAGATGGATTTGAACAGGGGTTAGATGGATTTGAACAGGTTTTAGATGTATTTGAACAGGTTTTAGATGGATTTGAACAGATTTTAGATGGATTTGAACAGGTTTAAATGGCTTTGAACAGGTTTTAGATGGATTTGAACAGGTTTAAATGGCTTTGAACTGGTTTTAGATGGATTTGAACAGGTTTAAATGGCTTTGAACATGTTTTAAATGGATTTGACCCGGTTTTAGATGGATTTGAACAGGTTTTAGATGGATTTGAACAGGTTGTAGTTGGATTTAAACAGGTTTAAATGGCTTTGAACAGGTTTTAGATGGATTTGAACAGGTTTTAGACGGATTTGAACAGGTTGTAGTTGGATTTTAACAGGTTTTAGATGGATTTGAACAGGTTTTAGATGGATTTAAACAGGTTTAAATGGCTTTGAACAGGTTTTAGATGGATTTGAACAGGTTTTAGACGGATTTGAACAGGTTGTAGTTGGATTTGAACAGGTTTTAGATGGATTTGAACAGGTTTTAGATGGATTTGAACAGGTTTTAGATGGATTTGAACAGGTTTTAGACGGATTTGAACAGGTTTTAGATGGAGTTGAACAGGTTGTAGTTGGATTTAAACAGGCTTTAGATGGATTTGAACAGGTTTTAGACAGATTTGAACAGGTTGTAGTTGGATTTGAACAGGTTTTAGACGGATTTGAACAGGTTTTAGATGGATTTGAACAGGTTTTAGATGGATTTAATAAAGCAATGGGTCAACTAGTTAAATAAATAAACATGCTAATGGTGTATTACGCTTTGGGCTTTTCATGCGATACATCACTGACTTTTCAGGACATAAAGCTGAGATTGGCCCAAATCATGCTCCGGGTTCAGAAAGGTAGCTTTTAGTTAAAGAAGGCTTTAAAAAAAGAAGGAAATATCCCACAACAACAAGCGACTATAACGAGAACAGTTCAAAAGCAAAGGCAGAGCTGAAGACAAACGAACACTGAGCGAGCCTGACGTGGCTGCTCCCTTCATCACATAAACAAGAAAAAACACAGCGACTGAAGCTGACAATTCCCCAACGGGTGCTTATATCAAATGCAACTTTCAGGCGTGTTCCCCGGCTCCGAATGTGGCATTTATTTGCAGGACTCTGTTTCAATTTAAGGGGAATGGCAGCTGAAGGAGGCACAGGGGACAGCGTCTCATCACCGCCACTTACCGCTCTCCCCGGCCCGCTGCCAGCCTCCAGAACCTCAGCAGGCAGCGCCACTTACACAGACCTCCACCAGTCAATGTAATGTGCTGCGCTGATGGCCACGTGTTCTCAGACTCTCAGAGAAGCAGCAGAAGTGTGGCGTTGGCTGGAAGTGCACAATGAAACACACAGAAGCAGGACAAAGACTACGTGAGGTTTGGAGATATACTCATGACTTTATACTTTGGTTTATTGGTTTAATCTGCGTTCTGAGTTTGTTCTGTGTTCTGGAAATCCAACTCAGATCCTCAGAGACCAGTCTTTGTTTGAAATAAAAAACAATAAAGATGCTGGCCATGTAAATACGTTTGCAACATGGAACAATACAGTATAAAAAACATTGATAAGCAACATTTTAGACAAAAAAACGTAACAAAAAGCAAAAAAAAAGTTATATTCATGATTGAAAAAAAGGAAAAAGTCAAACAAAACCCTTCTGTTCCTGTAAAACTAAAAGTAACCTTGAGAGGAGAGAGGTCCAGCCAGACCCATTCACTTTCTCAGAGCAGTGAAGTGGGTATAGAACCCCTCTCATTTAAACCTATTACTTAAATCCATCTCATTGGTTGTATAAGTAAATATTAAAGAAAACAAAGGCACGTTTACAAGGTTTAATATATTGTAAACATAGAAAAACTCCAAAGAAAAAAGGAAAAAGCATAAACAACCAGTTTTTAAAGTCAAATTTCTATAAAAATCTAAAGCAAATATGCAGCATTGTCCTCATTCACTGTCCAAAAGTCCATAATCCAAGAACATTATTTGTTTTTTTGTTTCTTGTTCCAATAATTCTGACTTTGTCCCGGTCCATTTAATGTTTATCTTTTGTGCATTTGTCTTAAATTGTGTATTTTATTCCTTTATTCCTTGCTCTGCTTTTCATTCTGTTGCTCTTGTTTCTTTCTCACATTCTGTCTTGTGTTTTTTTGTGCGTCTGCTAAATGTTCTTCCTGTTTTTACCGTGTATTAGCATTAGCAATAGCAATAGCATTAAACAATACAAGTCCAGTACTGTTTCTGTTATGCTCTGCCACTTCTGTCCGGCCTCCTTCTCCTGTTTGAGCGCCCTCTATCTGTCGCTACAGGACGACAGCTTAAAGAGTCCACACTTCAGGTCACAGCCCCTGAATCTGAAATTAATTACCACATATTTCCACTTTCAGAAGCCCGTCCAAACGAGACGCCCAAGGACGTTCCTGGGAGTGTTCTTACAAAGACGGCATACGGACGTTCCTCGCCCAAAGGGTTAACCGTCGACGGGAAAACAAACAAACACGTCCATAAATAGGCTTTCGTTTCCCTGGAAGAAGGAGTTTATATGCTACTAGCTCATTTGAAATTCAGCGGAAACGGTCGCGCACGCCGGGCTCACAGCGGGGGGTAAATTAGAGCTCGGAGATGAATTATCAAAGAATTAAAAAAAAACAAAAAACAGGGCTGAGCCAAAGGGAAACGGAGCAGAGAATCTAGAAATATGGTTAGAGAATGACTTTTGTGGCTTATTATGCATTTGTCAAGGGTTTTAAGCCAAAATGGCCGATCAAAATCAAACTATATCTTCTTTTTTTGAGTCTATAGCTTTAAAATGAATAGTTTAATACATCTTTCATTCACAGTCGCACGTGCTGTGGGAGACTGCGTTAGTAATATTCATAGACCGTTTGCAGGACAATGGAGCCTGAGGAGTGTAGGAGCCGTTTTCATTCACACAGAGCAATAAAACGGGGAGTCCTAGCCTCATCAAATTGAAAGTGGAGGGGAAACAACAATTGCTTCCATGAACTTAGACTACCTAATTAAAGGGAGGCAATTTCTCTCCCAGAGTCACACTCAGGATCTTTAATTGAAATGAAAATGAATATCGCCGAGAGAGAAAAGAGGGAGAGAGGCTGGGGGCTGGGGACGGACATGTGCCTCCGATGTTTCCAGATCAGTCCGAGTACAGCTGTGTTAAAGGGACAAAATACTAAAAAAGCTATGTTTGCATGTGTTTGAACGTCTTCCCAAGTCCTCCTCACCACTAGAGGGCGCTAAACTATTACCAAAGCCTGTTAAAGGGCAGTTTCTTCTTTACCTTAAATGAAAAGTATGCATTTTTTTCTTCTAATTGAGGAAAACTGTTTATTTATTTTAACATATTCAGCTTTAATCACACAAATGGAAGCTGCGAGCACTAAACACAGGAGCATTCACTTCAAAAAGGAGAAAACCATTAATACCAAACAATAAAAACAACTTCTCACTCTATTAAAAGTCCATTATCTGATTTTTTTTACTGTTACATTTAGTTTTTCAGTGTAATCTCCTAAAGTTTATTGTAACAAGAATCATCTCTGAAAAAATGAGACCTTAAGACGTGATCTAGTCTTTATAATGAAGGATTTTAATAGATGAGAATGATCAGTCCACAGCAGGATTTTGTCCAATCACAGCTCACTTCAGGTAAAAAGGAGCGCTCCCATTGGTCGACACTGATGTCAACAACGAAGGAACAAGGAAATAAACCAAGGAAATGGGTTATTCTGTTGGAAATACGTCTTATTTTACAGAGAAACAGCTTAAAAAAGATAAAAAATAGAGAAACAGCAGCAAATGAAA
This sequence comes from Rhyacichthys aspro, assembly GCA_036850595.1. Lineage (NCBI taxonomy): Eukaryota > Metazoa > Chordata > Actinopteri > Gobiiformes > Rhyacichthyidae > Rhyacichthys > Rhyacichthys aspro. The sequence continues at coordinate 3,017,870 of CM072166.1, read as the reverse complement.
CATGGATAAATGTTGGAAATGCTTTGACGTAATGTTTAATGAGATAATTACTGATCACTACAGTCTACAACAGTAAACACCAAAGATAATGTAAAGTATTAGTATTTTGTGTTGGAAAACTGGTCTGTTTTGACCTATTTTTAAATAAAAGAAGCAGGAAAGGTATAAAATCTGGCGATAAGACCAAGTAAAATGTCTGAGACGAGACTGAAAACTCAAAAACAAGATCAAACTTTGACATGATTTTGCTTAGACATAATATATTCTTTTTATTTTTTTACACAGAAATATTAAAGAACATGGTTGAGCTGTCCTCTCGGCTGCAGGGGGAGCATGTGCTGTAGGTGGCTCCATCTGTAATGAAGAGGTCAGTATCAGCCCGGGACCACCACAGGCTTCTGCTGCTGGTCAATAATCTATTAAAGGACATCCCTCCTCCTCCTCTGTGTGTGACTAATGCACTGCACAGGACGGTCCCAGAGGTTAATGCCGCTGGGCTGACCTCGTCCCCTTTGACAAACACTGTCAATGGTCCATTTGGAAAAGCTCTTCCTCAGCCAAATATCAGCTCCGACCGTGTCCCGACGAGGCTCTGATGGAGAAATAATCAAATAAGTCCATTAATATGTCTCTGTGGTTAATTACATTTATTTAGATGATGTATGGCACAAGAGATTCTAGGAAGAGTTTAATCTGTTCACACAAAAGGACACATCTTTATTGATTTGACAACACGTTCATGGAGATAGTATTTGACTTTTTATGAGAGAAAGTGAAGTAAAAGCAGGATTTATGTGGTTCTAGTTCATCCTTTTAGTCGAATGGACCCAGTCAGGTGATAATACACTTCTTATTTTCTTTATTTTGTTTATTTTATTCATAGACAAATGGTTTATGTTGTGCTGATATTATGTAATTAAATTTAATGACAGTGGTATAATAAGTATTAAAAGTTAAGCATGAACAATACAACAATGCAACAAGATGAGGTTTTTTTTTTTTTTTTTTTGGTATTTTTTATTGTGTGATATTTTCATTCATCTTCAAGAAAACAACAAGTGTTTCCTTCAAAATGAATGTAGATTTTGGTGGAGTCTGGTGGTCTTTGGTGGTGCTGCTCTAGTAGGGCAGCTTCATGGGCTTGTCCCACGACGAGAAGAGTCGAGCCAGTCCGGTCTTTGGACGGTTCAGGTAGGCGTTGAGACGGATCTTCAGGTGTTTTACTGCAGCCTCCTCAAACTCAGCGGGGTCTTGTCCCAGAGCTTCATCCAGAAGATTGGAAGCAGTTCCAAACTCCTGAATGAGATCTTTGACAGCGACTTTTCCCAGTTTCCTGATGTTTTTGAGTTTGAGAACCTCTCCGTCAGGGACTTGAAACTGTCCTTGGATGGCCTTCTCCAGTCCCTTCACGATGGACCTGTAGTGGTCCCAGGACCCTTCCTGCATTGGCACCTTTTGGAGCATTTTGCTGACGAGGACCCTGATGACAAGACGCTCCACTGAGGGTCCATCAATGGTCTGTGGTGGACAGGTGGTCTCAATTTCTTCTGAGGTGGCTTTTGGAGTCTCAATTTCTTCTGATGTGTCTTTTGGAGTCTCAATTTCTTCTAATGTGTCTTTTGGAGTCTCAATTTCTTCTGAGGTGTCTTTTGGAGTCTCAATTTCTTCTAATGTGTCTTTTGGAGTCTCAATTTCTTCTGAGGTGTCTTTTGGAGTCTCAATTTCTTCTGATGTGTCTTTTGGACTCTCAGTGTCTTCTGAGGTGTCTTTTGGAGTCTCAGTTTCTTCTGATGTGTCTTTTGGAGTCTCAATTTCTTCTGAGGTGTCTTTTGGAGTCTCAGTTTCTTCTGAGGTGTCTTTTGGAGTCTCAATTTCTTCTGAGGTGTCTTTTGGAGTCTCAGTTTCTTCTGAGGTGTCTTTTGGAGTCTCAATTTCTTCTGATGTGGCTTTTGGAGTCTCAGTTTCTTCTGAGATGTCTTTTGGAGTCTCAGTTTCTTCTAATGTGTCTTTTGGAGTCTCAATTTCTTCTGAGGTGTCTTTTGGAGTCTCAGGTTCTTCTGAGTTGTCTTTTGGAGTCTCAGTTTCTTCTGAGGTGTCTTTTGGAGTCTCAATTTCTTCTGAGGTGTCTTTTGGAGTCTCAGGTTTTTCTGAGTTGTCTTTTGGAGTCTCAGTTTCTTCTGAGGTGTCTTTTGGAGTCTCAGTTTCTTCTGAGGTGTCTTTTGGAGTCTCAATTTCTTCTGAGGTGTCTTTTGGAGTCTCAGTTTCTTCTGAGGTGTCTTTTGGAGTCTCAGTTTCTTCTGAGGTGTCTTTTGGAGTCTCAGTTTCTTCTGATGTGTCTTTTGGAGTCTCAATTTCTTCTGAGGTGTCTTTTGGAGTCTCAGTTTCTTCTGAGGTGTCTTTTGGAGTCTCAGTTTCTTCTGAGGTGTCTTTTGGAGTCTCAGTTTCTTCTGAGGTGTCTTTTGGAGTCTCAGTTTCTTCTGAGGTGTCTTTTGGAGTCTCAGTTTCTTCTGATGTGTCTTTTGGAGTCTCAGTTTCTTCTGATGTGTCTTTTGGAGTCTCAGTTTCTTCTGATGTGTCTTTTGGAGTCTCAATTTCTTCTGAGGTGTCTTTTGGAGTCTCAGTTTCTTCTGAGGTGTCTTTTGGAGTCTCAGTTTCTTCTGATGTGTCTTTTGGAGTCTCAGTTTCTTCTGAGGTGTCTTTTGGAGTCTCAGTTTCTTCTGAGGTGTCTTTGGAGTCTCAGTTTCTTCTGAGGTGTCTTTTGGAGTCTCAATTTCTTCTGAGGTGTCTTTTGGAGTCTCAGTTTCTTCTGAGGTGTCTTTTGGAGTCTCAGTTTCTTCTGAGGTGTCTTTTGGAGTCTCAGTTTCTTCTGAGGTGTCTTTTGGAGTCTCAGTTTCTTCTGAGGTGTCTTTTGGAGTCTCAGTTTCTTCTGAGGTGTCTTTTGGAGTCTCAATTTCTTCTGATGTGTCTTTTGGAGTCTCAGTTTCTTCTGATGTGTCTTTTGGAGTCTCAGTTTCTTCTGAGGTGTCTTTTGGAGTCTCAGTTTCTTCTGAGGTGTCTTTTGGAGTCTCAGTTTCTTCTGATGTGTCTTTTGGAGTCTCAGTTTCTTCTGAGGTGTCTTTTGGAGTCTCAGTTTCTTCTGAGGTGTCTTTTGGAGTCTCAGTTTCTTCTGAGGTGTCTTTTGGAGTCTCAGTTTCTTCTGAGGTGTCTTTTGGAGTCTCAGTTTCTTCTGAGGTGTCTTTTGGAGTCTCAGTTTCTTCTGAGGTGTCTTTTGGAGTCTCAGTTTCTTCTGATGTGTCTTTTGGACTCTCAGTGTCTTCTGAGGTGTCTTTTGGAGTCTCAGTTTCTTCTGAGGTGTCTTTTGGAGTCTCAGTTTCTTCTGAGGTGTCTTTTGGAGTCTCAATTTCTTCTGAGGTGTCTTTTGGAGTCTCAGTTTCTTCTGATGTGTCTTTTGGAGTCTCAGTTTCTTCTGAGGTGTCTTTTGGAGTCTCAATTTCTTCTGAGGTGTCTTTTGGAGTCTCAGTTTCTTCTGAGGTGTCTTTTGGAGTCTCAGTTTCTTCTGAGGTGTCTTTTGGAGTCTCAGTTTCTTCTGAGGTGTCTTTTGGAGTCTCAATTTCTTCTGAGGTGTCTTTTGGAGTCTCAGTTTCTTCTGAGGTGTCTTTTGGAGTCTCAGTTTCTTCTGAGGTGTCTTTTGGAGTCTCAGTTTCTTCTGAGGTGTCTTTTGGAGTCTCAGTTTCTTCTGATGTGTCTTTTGGAGTCTCAGTTTCTTCTGAGGTGTCTTTTGGAGTCTCAGTTTCTTCTGAGGTGTCTTTTGGAGTCTCAGTTTCTTCTGAGGTGTCTTTTGGAGTCTCAGTTTCTTCTGAGGTGTCTTTTGGAGTCTCAGTTTCTTCTGAGGTGTCTTTTGGAGTCTCAGTTTCTTCTGAGGTGTCTTTTGGAGTCTCAGTTTCTTCTGAGGTGTCTTTTGGAGTCTCAGTTTCTTCTGATGTGTCTTTTGGAGTCTCAGTTTCTTCTGAGGTGTCTTTTGGAGTCTCAGTTTCTTCTGATGTGTCTTTTGGAGTCTCAGTTTCTTCTGAGGTGTCTTTTGGAGTCTCAGTTTCTTCTGAGGTGTCTTTTGGAGTCTCAGTTTCTTCTGAGGTGTCTTTTGGAGTCTCAGTTTCTTCTGAGGTGTCTTTTGAAGTCTCAATTTCTTCTGAGGTGTCTTTTGGAGTCTCAGTTTCTTCTGATGTGTCTTTTGGAGTCTCAGTTTCTTCTGAGGTGTCTTTTGGAGTCTCAGTTTCTTCTGAGGTGTCTTTTGGAGTCTCAGTTTCTTCTGATGTGTCTTTTGGAGTCTCAATTTCTTCTGAGGTGTCTTTTGGAGTCTCAGTTTCTTCTGATGTGTCTTTTGGAGTCTCAGTTTCTTCTGAGGTGTCTTTTGGAGTCTCAGTTTCTTCTGAGGTGTCTTTTGGAGTCTCAGTTTCTTCTGAGGTGTCTTTTGGAGTCTCAGTTTCTTCTGAGGTGTCTTTTGGAGTCTCAGTTTCTTCTGAGGTGTCTTTTGGAGTCTCAGTTTCTTCTGAGGTGTCTTTTGGAGTCTCAGTTTCTTCTGAGGTGTCTTTTGAAGTCTCAATTTCTTCTGATGTGTCTTTTGGAGTCTCAGTTTCTTCTGATGTGTCTTTTGGAGTCTCAGTTTCTTCTGAGTTGTCTTTTGGAGTCTCAGTTTCTTCTGAGGTGTCTTTTGGACTCTCAGTGTCTTCTGATGTCTCCAGGGGACTCTGGTTGTCCTGTGGTCTGCTCTGGAGGCTAAGATTGTCTCCTGAACTAACCTCTGGATTTACTGGAGTGTGGTCTTCCTCTAGACTCTGGTGGTCTGGTGTCTCACCTGGACTCAGAGGTGTCAGGTCTCTGGTGGTCTGTGGACAGTCTTGTCCCGACAGGTCTTCCAGAGGGACTTGATAGCCCATCTTTATGAGGAGAGCTGTAGAAGCTCTCCTCTTGGCCTCCTTCTTGTTGGAGCCCGTCCCGACAGCGCTCTGCTGGTCCAGGGAGACTTGAATAGAGTAGATCCAGCTGTTACCCATCATCCTCTCCTCCACCACACGGTACACGGCGGGCGGCTGTTTTCGGGCCAGCTGCAGCTCAGCCAGGCGGCTGCTGGGATCTTTGCCCAGACCGAAGTCAGGACGGATGTGAGCTTCAGCGTCGGCTGCGGCCTTCTTCTTCTTCAGGTTTTTTTTGGCGGCAGGTGTGGACAGCCCGCGGAGCTGGTCCAACATCATGGCCGAGGCCAGGGTCTTGGCGGCCTTTATGGAGGTTCCTGAGGTCTCTGCGGTGAAGTCCCCGACCGTGACTCGGACGGTGAAAATCAAGTTGTGGGCGGGTCCCTCACTCTTAACCTGAAAGTTGACAGGCAGGTTGTATTTGTCGGCCATGTTGTGCAGGTCGCACACTGCAAAAGCGTTGTACAAATGTTCCATGTTGGATTCTGGTGGTGTCTTTTGCTCTTCTGATGTGTCTTTTGGAGTCTCAACTTCTTCTGATGTGTCTTTTGGAGTCTCAGTGTCTTCTGAGGTGTCTTTTGGAGTCTCAGTTTCTTCTGAGGTGTCTTTTGGAGTCTCAGTTTCTTCTGATGTGTCTTTTGGAGTCTCAGTTTCTTCTGAGGTGTCTTTTGGAGTCTCAGTTTCTTCTGATGTGTCTTTTGAAGTCTCAGTTTCTTCTGAGGTGTCTTTTGGAGTCTCAATTTCTTCTGAGGTGTCTTTTGGAGTCTCAATTTCTTCTGATGTGTCTTTTGGACTCTCAGTGTCTTCTGATGTCTCCAGGGGACTCTGGTTGTCCTGTGGTCTGCTCTGGAGGCTAAGATTGTCTCCTGAACTAACCTCTGGATTTACTGGAGTGTGGTCTTCCTCTAGACTCTGGTGGTCTGGTGTCTCACCTGGACTCAGAGGTGTCAGGTCTCTGGTGGTCTGTGGACAGTCTTGTCCCGACAGGTCTTCCAGAGGGACTTGATAGCCCATCTTTATGAGGAGAGCTGTAGAAGCTCTCCTCTTGGCCTCCTTCTTGTTGGAGCCCGTCCCGACAGCGCTCTGCTGGTCCAGGGAGACTTGAATAGAGTAGATCCAGCTGTTACCCATCATCCTCTCCTCCACCACACGGTACACGGCGGGCGGCTGTTTTCGGGCCAGCTGCAGCTCAGCCAGGCGGCTGCTGGGATCCTTGCCCAGACCGAAGTCAGGACGGATGTGAGCTTCAGCGTCGGCTGCGGCCTTCTTCTTCTTCAGGTTTTTTTTGGCGGCAGGTGTGGACAGCCCGCGGAGCTGGTCCAACATCATGGCCGAGGCCAGGGTCTTGGCGGCCTTTATGGAGGTTCCTGAGGTCTCTGCGGTGAAGTCCCCGACCGTGACTCGGACGGTGAAAATCGAGTTGTGGGCGGGTCCCTCACTCTTTACCTGAAAGTTGACAGGCAGGTTGTATTTGTCGGCCAAGTTGTGCAGGTCACGCACTGCAAAAGCGTTGTACAAATGTTCCATGTCTGTTCTGTCTGGAATCTGTAGGTTTCTAATGTCTTTGGCGTTCGGATAAAGTATTTTCTCTTCGAGTGCTTCTCTCGTTGCTGCGGTCTCTTCAAAAGCTGAAGTCCAAATGAATTCAGGAGGGCTATTAACTCTAAAGAAAACTCAGTCGTGATGTCACAAAACCTCCGGCTCATGACATCATCGACGTCTCCATGACAACGGAACACAACATTCCATCAGAACTATTGAGTGGAAAAAATAGCAAATAAAATAGTCTTAAATATTAAAAACATCTACAACATAATAATATACACAACACAATAAATAAAAAAAAAATAAAAAATATTACATTAATCATCATTAATTGCTGACCCAATAAATTGAAAGGAAATTTGTAAACATTTTGCATTAGCATTAGAGTTACATTACAAGTTATGTATCTAGTACTATTTTTGTTTTCTTTTTTAACATACCTCTTAACCTTAACATGTATTATTATTATTTTTATTACTCTCTTTCTTCTTTTCTTTCATGTGACACCTTATTTTTGATTATTACATGGCTTTTTTTATTTTATTTTATTTATTTTTATTTATTTTATTTTTTTTTTTGAAAGAGCATAACTTTTGCAAGATTTACCAATAAATAAAGGTCTTGATCTGAAAGGATTTCTTCTAGTATTGCAGAACAATGACTCAATTCACATTAAAGGCTTATACAACACTGACATTATCACAGATGTGAAAAGCTTTGTTTTAAACGCATTCATTTCCAAAAACATCTATTTAATTTAGTCTGGGCATTAGCTGAAAGTGTTTTTTCCAAATGATCCCAGCCACATTATGACTGTATCACACATCGACTCATTATCAGTAACAGTGAAATGTCAATGCAAACAGTCTTTGTGTTTTCATAAATCACCTGCTGCCTCCGTGAACTCCTCATTTAAATTTCTTTCTGGAGCAGCGTGGGCCGGCCTCACGTCTGCGTCGGGGCAAAAGGGAAATTAGCTGCACCTGAATGACAGAGGCAAAGGCTGCCACCCCCAGAGGGACTGTGATCTACACACAAACTCCCTTTTAATAGACTTACACCTCATTTGGCCTCTAAAGCTTGTTGAAGGGTCCCAGAGGAGAGGGAGGAGGGTCGGGGGGAGAAGGGCGGCCCCTCGGAGGTCGGCCCCGTCGCTCGCTGTAAACCAGCTGCAGCGAGAGCCTCCATTAGACGGACGTTCACGGGCAGGAGGGGACAAAGGCACGTTTACCTCCAAACAACAGGGGGTTTTGTCCGAGCTGTCGTGAGTAATATCTGTTACCAGCGTCGTTTGAACGGTCTCTGGAGAGATCCTGCGGAAAAACGACGCTCCGTAAATACCAGCATGAGATAACCAGTCCATTTTCTGTATCCCGTCCTCTTTTATCCAATCAGAGCCTTTAATAGTCTGTGTGTGCTGTGTGTTCAAACTGTGGAGCAGGTTTAGAGCTGTAATTACCTCTACAGTAGCATCATGGAGGTTTGTTAGCTCAGTAGGTTAGGTTTGGTGTTGTATTACCTCTTGAATATTTGCAAAAGTACATATAATTTGCAGTTATTATGCCCTGAGACCTATTCATATCGTTACAAACAAAAGTCCTGACAGTTTTGTTTAGTTTTAATGTTAATCTCACATGAAAAGCAAAAAAAAGAACAACAATAAACACAGATATATTAATGTCAGTGAGTTATATCACAGAGAAACTGACCAAAGACAAAGAAAATGCTCAGTCCAGCTCAAATAGTCAAACCAAATTTGAACATTTTAACTTTTAGAACATTTTGACGTTGCTGGGACGAGTATTTACAGGAAAAGTTGGAGCACAAAAGTTAAAATACATATGTCCAGACTTCTACTTCTGGGCTTCTACTTCTGTACAACTCTAATATCTGATGCACTGAAATAAAATAAAAATATAATGAATAATATAAGATTGTTTTAATTTAATTCACACATACCTGGTACATTCAAAGGTGCATGTTTTTATTTGATAATCACATCAAAAACAACACTTTTTGCATTTGTCTTGTTGGAAAATAGAGATTTAGGTTCCTTCCAGGTTCTACCAAAGCCCAGAGAGGACAAACCAAGCTCTACTGGAGGAGAAGCACAATCATAAATAAAGGTTTAGGCTTTAATGAAATAAATCATTTAGTTTTTTTTAAAGTAAAATCCCCATCAGATCTTTTTCAACCAGCTTCATAGACAAGAATATGCCTCTTTAAAATGACAAAAGGTGATTTGTGGAAATGCAGTCTGTGCTTTTACCACCAGATGTCACCAAAACGCACAAATACTACACTCTCCAGCTTTAAAAGTGACACAGATTTAAACAAAAATTTTCTTCTATCTTTGTTTACTTATTCCATACTGCTTTTAAGAATGAAGTATTGTACTGCACGTCACAAACAGGTAATTATCTGGCCTTTACTGAGGTCAAAGAGTCCATAAACTAATACCAGAACATGTTTCTAGCTTTAAAAAGTGTTGGTTTAGATTTGACGAGACTGTTTTCAGCGAATGACAGCCATTGGTTTCATATTAAATGCTGTAGAAGTGTAAAAATACCTCTCTCTGTGTCACATGCCCTCGTCCTCTCCGTTCTGTGTTGTGTCCTTTCCTCGTTGCTCTATACTTGCCCACATTTCCCTCTGAAATAATCCAGTGTCGCTGTCAGAGCTACAGCGGGGCCTGCAGCCTCGGACATACATTAATATCATGTCGTCGTGGCTCTGGGGAACATTAAAGGCTCTCAGCTGCTTGTAATTGGACAGATAAACGCCGAGACCTGGACAAAGGCTCGAGTAGCACTCTCACGCTGCTCCATGTTCCAGATAACGCATTAATACAGCTTTATTTCTTCGCTCAGTAAGGTTTGGTCGGTTGGTAGAATGGATTTAGGCTTTTAAAGTTTTGTAAATGCAAAAAATGAACCATTAATGATCCTTTTCTAACGTCAAAAACAAAGATTTAAACTAATAAACTTGTACAGTCAGATGCAGATCAATATAAGTGGAAGCAATCATTTGTGAACTTCAAACTTCAAACATTCACTTTTTGGGTTTATCCGTTAAAAAATGACAAACCTAATTTTAAAAAAGCTGGAACCTTGTGCAAAATATAAATAAAAACATCTCATGAAACCATATTTTATCCACAATTGAACATAAACAACATCCTGTATCAACTTAAACTTAGACATTTTACCATTTCGTGAAAAATAATAGCTCTTTTTGAATTTGAAGCAGCAAAACAGCTCAAAAAAAGTTGGAGGGAAAAGTGAGAGATAGGCTTCTAAAAAACAGCTGGAAGAGGATTTGTCAAATAATTAAAGTTAATTAACTGGGTACAAAAGGAGCATCTACAAAAAGAGCATCTAAAAGGCATAAAATTGAACATTCCTCCATCTACAGAACATAATATCATCAAAAAACTCAGAGAATCTGGAGAAATCTCAAGGTCAGAGGTCATGATCTTTAGGCTCAAGCAGCAGTGCATTAAAAACAGGAACAACGTCTGTGACACAGTTCACCTTCGTCACAAATCAGAGTTTAAAAACAAATACAGTAGGTCCCCTTTGAGACCAGGACTCTTCTGGAAATGACATCTGTAATCTATAATCTATAATCTATAATCTCAGTGGGTCTTTCCAGGTTAAATAAAGGTATCTACAAAGAGTCCTTAGTCTTACTTATGATTAAAAAGGTGAATCAATCAAATCTCAGCATTTTATTTTAAACCAACTCCTCGTGATGTTCAACTATTGTGTCCTTATCTACTATTTATTTATTTATTTAGTTCATTTTTTTTATTTCTATGCTTTTTTGTTTGTTTTTTAACCTATTTAATGGATTAAATGTGTGTTATGGAATGTGTATTTCTCAAAGACAAACACACATTCCCGCCTTTGTTTACAAATGGCGACAATAAAGTTAAATTAATTCAAAATAAATGTGTTTAAAACCAAAAACTACGCAACACAATAACGTCTGAATTCCTTTTTTTCCTTCTTCCTCTTCATTTACTGACGTCTGGAGAAAAATGATAGTTAATTATTTCTGAGTAGTCATTTTTTCGCGCAGCTCCTGTTGGGGTTAATTCTGGAGCCCCTCGGTGTCGTCCCGGGGGGTTACGGGGCTGTTACGGGGGTGTTACGGGGGTGAGGGGTGTGCGTCTGAAGTGGGGCCCGTCGCAGACACTCGCCGGAGCCTTCACGTCCTCGACCGGAGCCGGAGCCGGGGTTAAGTGGTCCCTTTGCTCTCGGCCCCAAACGTGACAGCTGGGGACTTGACTGTTGCTATGGAGATCAGCGAAACCCACCCCCCGCCGACGGGACCGCTCGTTTGAGACCGTACAAGTCCTGCTTCTCCGTCGGAGCGGGTTAACTTTCCTGTTGTTGTGTTTGAGAGCAGCTTTATCGCAGACGGAAAATGGCTCGAGGTGAACTTAGAGACGCTCAGCTCGGATTTACCGCTGGAACATTCCCCGAAAAGAGCTCCTGTATTATTCCGACTGAGGAAAAGATTTAGAACTACTCTGTGAATTTTGTGCAATTGATGTAAATAAAGCTCATTCATTTCTATTATATAAAGAATTTGTTTAAAGTGTTCATCGTGTAGTTGTGTAGTTATGTTAAGTCGGCTTTTTTTGTGTTTTGGCTCCATTTAAATCATAAAAAATGGAACATGTAACATTTTTTTTCCTTCAAATATCAAAAACACAAGCAAATGTCGTTATATAAAGGTTTGGCTGTTTGTATTTCATTAATATCTTTTGTCGTTTTGGAGTAATTCCGCTTCTCTCTGACTTTTTGTCCAAGATAATGAATCACAAATGCAGGAATAATTTGCAGGTTTATCTAAAAAAAAGCACATTTGTTATTATCTCAGGGAACTGGCCACTTTCTATTAAATATGGCTGCTCATAACTCTTTAACTCCTGCTGGAAAGTAGTTTGTTTGATCGCGCAAGACTCTCTTATTCTTTATAAAAAAAGAAGAAGAAGAAGAAGAAGAAGAAGAAGAAGAAGAAGAAGAAGAAGAAGAAGAAGAAGAAAGATGTTGGTTTGAGTTTTTTTGGCTCTCTCTAATGCTCTATTCAAAATAAAAAGGATTGTTGTTTTGTGTTTCTCCTTTCACCTTTCTTCTGTCGACTGAGAGGTTACAAATGTAGACTGACATGATTTTTTAGGGGCGCTTTGTACCACTTTTGACGATGGAAACTGACTTTTACTGAGCTCCAGTGGAAACAAGGCTTTAACATGAAGATAGCTTTCAATCTGAGGAAAGAAAAGAGACAGAAAGAGACAGAGTATATGGATTAAAATGTGTTTTCGAAATCTGTTTTTTTAAACTCTCAATTAATCGTTCTTCGAGGAGCTTCTGTAAAACGAAAATACATTTAAACTAAAAGCAGGCCTTGAATCTGAAAGGAGACAACATCTGGAAACCTTTTGAGTAGTTTTACAAATCAAAAACAAACTTTCATGTCTCATATTGACTTTTTGCCACATTTAGATCGATTTAAAGAGAAGACAGTTTGATAATCCTCACTTCTCCGACAGTTTGAGACTCTAAACTCTTCAGACTGGTTTGTCGGCGGTGAAGGAGGCAGGTGGGAGCTGCTGTCCCGTGCCAGCTCCTCTCCACCGGCCTCTTGTCTCCGGGGCAGAGCTGAGGCCTGCTGAGAGCACACATGAGCGGTCCACGTCCGGGCCCAGACCCCAGAGCCTGCCCCCCGCTGAGACCTCATCAGTGGACTGGCTCTGTGAAGGGGAAACGTCCGGGCTGTGGCACAGGAGGGAAAATACTATCAACTTTTAGATGAAGAGTGTTTGTTAGAGTTGAAATGAAACAAATAGCACTTAAACAGACGGATATATTTGTTCTTCTATGGTTTAAACCCAAATAGTTTATTGTAAAATGAATAATTTGTCTTTATGATCCATCTACTGTTTATTCTAAGGGATTGTAACAGATGAGAACCTCTATTAAGAACAGAAAACCTTGGACAATCACATGCTCCAAAAAGGAGCGCTCCCATTGGTCGACACTTGTCACATGACGTTCCAGGAAGTTTAATAGCTGCAGATAAAGTGTGTTTTCAGCTGAATATGTCTTTTAACAGAGAAACAGCTGAAAAAAGAAAAGCATCAACAGAGAAAACACAGATAAATACTGTCAGTTCAGATAATTGTCTTATAAATATAAAGTAAGTGGACATTATAGGTTATTGTTTTCGATTATTAAAAGCTAGTGTTGCATAATTCAGTTTTATTTAATCTTAGTTACTTTTTCCTTCTTTGTAATAAGTTTAAAGGTGCATTGTGTGAAAATTGTGGAGCAGTTTTGTCAGTGTGTGTTAGTGTCTAATCACCTCAAAATAACATTCTGTGCATTTGTTTGAAAAAGAAACTCCACAGAACTCAACAGAAGGACCAAAGGAACAGTAAAAAAGCCCAGTTTTTGAGTAAAATTCACAGAGATTAAAAATGATTTTGAGATTTTGTCTAATTTCTGGTTAGTTCTCTCACTCAGGCTCAGTTTTTGGCGTCTCTCTCTGCCTCCGTCTCTGGGACGAGGACACCGGAGAGCGCCTCCTTCCCTCCGGAGCCTCACCCAGCTCCCTCGCATTAGAGCGCATTTGTTCCACAATATTGTCGCCGGGACGGGCACAGAAGGCGCTGGCGGAGACTTGGGCCGCGGCCAAGGCCCCACATGCGCCGCTCCCCGACTCCCCGCTGATCCTCGCAGCTTTATAGCCTCCCCGCCTGATGGAACAAATGCTACACGGCGGAAAATAAACTTATCTCATTTGGATGACAACACATTCCCCCAGGTTATAACCATGCGCCATTTCGAACAGGCAGACAGGTCAATCGCACGTTCCCAGCTCGACCGGGGAGCGTTTTGCTGCGAAAGTGCTCGTCCCGCCACATGCTACTCTCTGAATCTCCGACGATTTGCTTTATCGTCTCCCTTGGTGTTTAGTGCAAAGTAGAACAGCGCTAAACATTTATCTTTTTACAGCTCTCGAAGAAGGGAGTTTCTTTTTTAGTGCGTCTCAATCCTCTTTTTTTTTTCTTTTTTTTTTTTCGGTACCCAGGCAGAACGGAGGATGCGTGACATGATTGATGAGCGGAGTAGATTATCCCCAATACGAAAGCCATCATCGAACAGCAGGGCGGCCATTGTGTGTGGGCTGTCTCCCATTGATTTAAGTAGTATATTTTCATGATCTATAAAGAGGCCAGCTGGAGGGAAAATTGTTTGCTCTCGAACATTTAGTGTCTGTAAGCCACGGCGCTCGTGATTAGGAAATGATTATCGCTCTTTGAACTCTTTCCTGTTGGTTTTCTTCCAGTCTTCGTTTACAGCTGCGCACATTACGTTCAAATTCAAACCCATCTCGCAGAATTATGCAGATGTGTGGCTACATTTGGGAGGATTTTTACAGGTTTTGGAGTCGTTAACTGTAACAAACAGAACAGAAATCCATTTGAGGCTCTATCACAACTGGCCGTGTCCACACTGACGCATTTTCAGCCACAATCAACGTTAAAGTTTTAGAAATTATTCCTGAATCCTGATAAAACCTGGACATGACTTTCTGTAAATGCAACAAATCAGGCTTCACGTGTCTAGACTGATCTTTAATGCTAATTTTTGGTGTTTTTTGGGGCAGCATCCACACTACAAGGATAAATATGGGCTTTTGCTTTAACTATTTACTTTAAAATACAAAGTGTGGACGAAAAGAACTGAAAAGAAAACACTACGGTCCTTAAAACAATCAAAGATAACTTATTAGAGACAAATTAATCATGTCACATGTTTGCACTAATCCAAAAAGTGTGCTTTGTTTGTTATTTTCACTTTCTTTTTAGATTTATTTTAGAAAACTCAAGCTGATGGAGTTCTTTAACCATTTTAACTCCACTGTTTTTGAGCTCTTTGTCACAAAACTTAACAGAATAAATACTCCTGACTCTTATCATGGACAAAGTCAATAGTGTTTTAAATGTTGTAGGTTTATAAATGTAAAATAAAGACACATTCTGTAATGTTATCTTGTTCATTGAGTTTTCATTAGTGCAGAATTACAGTAGGATCCCATTGTTTCATTATATTTAGTTAGTCTCTGTGCAAGCTTTTATCAAAACGATAATAATGGTCTTTTTTTCCTTCTTTTTTCACTGCACAACAACTATTCCCAATGTCAGGAAGACAGCTTTACACAATATTATGTAGTGTTCTGTATTTTTTCCACAAATTTAGGTTAATTTGCCATATGTTCTTTGGGTTTGATGTGTATAAAGACCTTTTTTGCTTTGTATTTCCTTCTGTTTTAAATGAGACACTTGTAGTTCTGGTCTTTACCTGTTGGTCTCAAGTCAAAACCAAGTCTCGATTAGAAAACAACACTCTGAGTAACTCTTAAGTGACATAATGTGAAGTGGAAGACTCGATGAGCAAGTGCTTTTCTGACTCCAATGAACACTTCTCTCAAACCGAGACGTTATCAGTTCCTACTTTGTCGAATCAATAAGAAATGACGGCAGATGGATTCAGCCGAAAGTCATTTCCCGACTAACAGCGCCTCGAGTGATTTAACGGAACCGGGCGACCGCTGCTCGATATGTTTTTACCTGTTAATTCATTCACCGAAAGGAAAAAGTCCAAAAAGAGATGGAGCTGGGTTTAATTACTCAGGGAGGGCTTGGACTGTGCATCATCATTAGTTTGACTAAATAGCGTCGGTCAGTGGCTCCAGTGGAGGTAAATGGCACAATTAGCAGTCCGAGCAGGGAGAGCTATATTCAATTTGAAAGCCTTCTTTCTTAATCCATCTCCTGTGATCAGCAGAAACGCTGAGCTACGGCCTTTTACGCTCACTGACATTAATCAGGTTAATTCAAAGTAAAATGTCAACATTGTAATCAAGGGCAGGCGCACGTGAGCACAACAGTATGAATGCTAAATCAGCTTTTAAGCATCACGAATCGTCATTTATTTAAACGTAAGTCCAGTTAAAGCAGGTTTATTTCGCTAAAAGTTTAAAAAAGAGTTTGCTCTGTTCATAAAGTTGCGTCTCTGGTGACAGTGGATAAACCCGAGCGAGCAGGAGAGAGCAGGGGAAGTGTTGACGTGCTCCTGTAACTTAAATCTGCTGCTCCCTCTCGTCTGCGCCGGGAGCAGGGGCCCGGTGCTTAATCCCCTCGTGCACTTGCTCCGTAACCTCAGCAGGTGCACTGGGATCTATAAACACAGCTGGTCCGCCTCAAAACTCTCAGATTCACCGACGACTCAGGCCTCAACCCCGCAGAGACCCAAAGAAAATGAGGTTTTTAGCAAATTGCTGCACACAATAGAGGCTTATGCTCGTCGTTTGTTGTCGGTGACCTTGGTTTTAGGTGAATCAGTGCTAGATAGTGTTGTCTGGACCAAATATACAGTCAAACATTCTTTAAATAACGTCAAACATGCTTTAAACGAGCTAATTCTACACGGAAATGTTGAGTTTTACCCCAAGCAGTTCATTATTTGATCAAAAATAGGCAAAAAGTCACATCATAAAACACTGACAGTGACAAAAACAACACACATTTGCAGTAAGACTTAAACTTAAATTGTCGGCTCAGTTGCTCCATCTGCAGCCGCTCATTGCCCTCTCTTCTTTTGCATTTACGGTCGTATCTTGAGCCGCTCCGAGCCCGTTGGTCCTGATTGTTGAGGAAACTCAGAGGCCGGTGTGTTTAATGAGAGCGGACAGAGGTTAGAACGGCTCAATAGAAGAGATAACCAGTCTTTGATCCAAACAGCCAAGCAGAACACGCGGGCGACGCCGACAGAAAATGTACTGTCAGGAATTTTGGATTTTAAATTACAGCTGATTAACCTGAAAAGAAGAAGGAGAGGAAGGTTTGGTGGAACCGGGACACGTCGAAGAGAAACAAAGAGAAGACAGCCACCTGTTAACCCTCTGTGTTCATGTATTTACAAACCTGAAAACTGGGAGAATATTTATACAAAGTCAGTTCAAACTTATTAACTATGAGTATTGAGCTTAGACTTCAACCCATTGTACACGTTTCTTTGGTTTTTGATCATTTAAAACACGAGTCGGGGCAAAAAAACTGCTCCAAATCAGGACAAAACAGTTTTTTTCACAGATATTTATTGAGATGTGAGAGATGACATTTAAGAGTGTGACAGACACATTAAATCAGGACACACTGTATGTTCATATTTTAATACAACTTTACTATTACAAGTTTTTTATTATTGTGGGGAAATTCATTCTCTGCATTTACCAGAGACTACATGATATTTTTTGGTGTTGTTGCTGACATTTCTAACCATTTTCCCACAATAGCACCAATTTTTATCTGTTTTTTACTGTAATACAAACCTGGATTTTTACCTTGAGATTAGATGGCCAAATAAATAAATAAATAAATAAATAAATAAATAAATAAATAAATATCATTATAACTTGCATGAATGAGAAACTAAATTAATTTGACACTTTAGTATTTTTATTTGCTGCTTTATTACACACAGTCTGGATAAATAATCCTAAATACGTACTTGATAGCTCTCTAAGCCAGTTTTGTAGATGTGTGTTTCATGATTAATTTCACAACACACGCTGAGATTTACGGCTAGTTTTAAAGACACTCTTTCAAATGTTGTTTGTACTTTTCTGTCTGCGTCACGACCCGTTCTCCTTCTTAGTTCTGTACGTTTCTTTCTTTCTTTTGCTTTACTTCCTGTTTTATTTTGGTACTTGTCTAACCTCTCCTCTCACTTCCTGTTCTTGTGTGTTTTCCCTCCTGCTCCGTCTCTAATGTTAATCTAAATTTTGTTCTATCGTATACGACCCTGACTTTGCCTTCTGCTCTTGATTTATTTACTTGATTAAACCGATAACTCTCGATTCTGATCGTATTGTCCTCGAATCCAAATCCGGTGCTTTCTCTAACTCTGAGATCTTAAAAAAAAAAGGGGTTTCAGCTCCATTTTCTCGACTGTAGTTTTAAATAAAGCCCCGTTGGCGGCGGCGGCGAGGGATTTGACGGTACGCAGCTGTCAGTCACCGGAGTCTGAGGCTCTGCAGAAGAGTGAGAACAGGCCTCGCTGATGTAGACCAGTGAACAGTCTCATATCTGCAGATGTCTGCCCAGTTATTCTCCTCAAACATCCACACATCACTCACAGACAGAGCACCGCTGCCATTTAAATAAACACAGACCTGGAAACAAAAGAAGTTTCCTGTCGACTCACATCACTTTTTACTAATTTTCCATAAAATATTAAAATTTATCTGCTGGATTTCTTCAGAAAATGGCATTAAGCTAACTCCTAAAGCCTTTAACAGTGAATAAAATGAGCTTCTAACTCCATTTGATTCAGGATCAGTTTTGTTTTTAGTTGGATGGAGTCATATTTAGATAAATCCAGTGTTTTGGAGTTGGAGGATGTAATAAAACTGTAAAAATATTGGACCAAAGGATCGTTTCTGAATAAAAAAGCCTAAGTTTGGGTTAAGACTGGCTCCAAAAACCCAGGTTATCATTGACTCTTATTCAAAATATGACATAAAATACATAATAAAAGAAAGCTTGAGCACTTTTACTGCACTGATCCAGGTTTAATTGTGCATTTTTTTAGTTCTTGATTATTTTATCGACACCAGATGCAGCTTTAAAGAATCTTTTTATCCTATATATCCTATCCGAGTTTACAAAGACCAGTTTTGATTAATTTATTGTTTTTGATTGGCCTTTAACACAAAAAAGTCTGAGAAATCATGGCCTGACTTCTATAATAATTCATAACTTCCATTGTTTTTCTTGCAGCAATCAAAAGGAACAGTTGCTAATCGCTAATTGATCGTCTTATTTCAAAATATAAACCTCTAAATACATTCCTTTAGCCTGGCCAGCCATCATTTTTGGTTTTTTTTTCTGTTCTCTACAAAAGATTAGTTTGGTTTCTGTGGATTTGACACAGAATAAACTGCCTCTGGACGAATTTCAATAGACATACAACCAATCAGAGAAAGGAAGCATACATAAATCCTGCCGCCATTTTAGAAAACAGCTGTGATTGGAAATTGTGTGAAGGAAAGGGATGCCAGTTAATTTTATGTTACAAAGTGAATGGGTACCTCAAAAGATGCAATAAAACAACATGAAAACATACAAAAAAACACAAAAATCCACTAAACTTTACCATTAAACAATCCATTTTAGCATTTTTTCCTTAAATCTTGTCTAAAAATCCCCAAATAACCCCAAACCCTGAGTTAAATCCTTCCGTGTTTGAAAACCAGCCTCAGTTGGAGTCCAAAAGGCCTGAGGGTGAAATGATCATCTCAGGCTAATGGTGTCCATTTCCGTTAATCTTCGGCGCGGTGTTTTCCAATTTGGAGGGTGGATCCTCTCTGCTCCGTCTATTACGCTCCGGGGCCGCTCTCTGCCCCGTCCTGTGGCACTCGAATTAAACGGAAGCCTCTTGATTGCCGGGAAGCGCGAGGCTAAACGATAAAGCAATTAAGACGCGCCGCTTTTAACCGAGGGACGGCGCGGCTCGGGACGGAATTAATTCGTGTATAATGGTCTCCTCTTGTCGTTTTGTTTGCATTTTTGTCCGTTCTGTCGAGAGGCTTTGAGCGAGGAGTGCACTCGTGTCTCGGTTTGACAAAGGGACGGAAACAAATGTGTTGTTAATGGGTCCTCAGTCGACAGGAGAGTCGTTTAGAAACAGGAAGACGACTGGTGGGAAAAGGAAAGACTGGTCAAAGACTCAAAACGTGTTAGAAACAGGATCGGATTTGTTTATTTAACTTCAACAACAGCAACATTCAGATTCATTAGTATTATTAGTACAAATATGATGAAAATGATGATGTATGAATGTTTTTTTCTGTATCCTGCCCCTTTCATCCAATTAGAAGAGCTCCTTAAAAGTCCAATTACCTGATTTTTTTACAGTTACATTTAGTTTTTCAGTGTAATCTCCTAAAGTTTATTGTAACAGGAATCATCTGTGAAAAATGAGACCTTAAGACGTGATCTAGTCTTTATAATGAAGGATTTTAATAGATGAGAATGATCAGTCCACAGCAGGATTTTGTCCAATCACAGCTCACTTCAGGTAAAAAGGAGCGCTCCCATTGGTCGACACTGATGTCAACAACGAAGGAACAAGGAAATAAACCAAGGAAATGGGTTATTCTGTTGAAAATACGTCTTATTTTACAAAGAAACAGCTCAAAAAAGATAAAAATAGAGAAACGGGAGCAAATGAAACGTGGATAAATGTTGTCAATGCTTTCATTTAATGTAACGTACGTATTTACTGCTTTGGTTCACGACAATCATCACTGAAAAAACTGATAGAAAGCCACACTTGTTCCTCTGAAACTACTCAAAATACCTAATGCAAAAGGTGAACTCTGACCTGATCCCGTAAAAAACAAACTCTCTGTGAAGCTCTTTACGGCCGGCTCCAAAACTCCACCATTTCATTGTCTGTTTATGGCTGTTTTAAAATTCCTCCTGCCTCCAAATCGCTGCAGAAATAAGTCTGGGCCTGATAGACTCTGATATCACCAGCGGCTCTCCATAAAAGGCCCGTGTGCGGCTGTAAACACACACATTTGTCCAGAGCCGCAGCAGCAGCAGCAGCTCAGAGCCAGGGAATAACTAAATGAATAAATAGGCCGGTGTTGAATTTTCCCCTCACTTGGCTCCACTGACACAAATAGGATCTACAGTAATTTATAATGCTGTTAGAGCGGGGCGGGCGTCTCCGAGCGAGGTGTCTGTCACCTCCGGAACAGGACGGGGCTGCTCTCAGATTCTCCACACGCTCACGGCTCAAAGGCTAAGTGACATCAGGCCTCATTATTGTCATCACATGCCACATTTGTAACTGGTTAGAGAGCAAATTGTGATAAAATAGGCCGGCGTCCCCTCTGAGCGGCTCCGGCTGCACGAGCTGGACTTTCCATAAAACGCAGAGAGAGAGAGGAACGTCGGCGGAAAAACAGGGAAACAGCAGGGTTTCAGGGGCTTTTCGTGGTGTTTTAAAGATAATATCAATGCAACGATATTCAGCAACTGATATCTATATTAATGTGTGATTCAGCCAGAGTTTGACTATTGGGTAAAAGAGAATTAGTCTGTACTCTGTGGATTTACAGAGAGCAGTACCAACAAACGTTTTCAAAACTATAGATATAGATTGAAACTATATTTGAACAAGTTTTAGATGGATTTGAACAGGTTTTATATGGATTTGAACAGCATTTAGTTGGGTTTGACCAGGTTTCAGTTGGATTTGAACAGGTCTTGGTTCAGTTTGAGCAGGTTTTAGTTGGATTTGAACAGGTTTGAGTTCGGTTTGAACAGGTTTTGTTGTATTTGAACAGGTTTTAGATGGATTTGAACAGGTTTAGATGTATTTGGACAAGTTTTAGTTGGATTTGAACCATTTTAGTTCGGTTTAAGCAGGTTTTACCTGGATTCGAACAGGCTTAAACTGGATTTGAACAGGTTTTTATATGTATTTGAACTGGTTTTAATTGTATTTGAACAGGTTTTAGTTGGACTTGAACAGATTTTAGTTGGATTTGAACCATTTTAGCTGACTTTGAGCAGGTTTTAGTTGGATTTGAGCAGGTTTTAGTTGGATTTGAACCATTTTAGTTGGATTTGAACCATTTTAGTTGGGTTTGAGCAGGTTTAATTTGGATTTCAACAGGTTTTAGTTGGATTTGAACAGGTTTTAGTTGGATTTGAACCATTTTAGTTGGATTTGAACCATTTTAGTTGGGTTTGAGCAGGTCTTAGTTAGATTTGAACCGGTTTTACTGAGTTTTCTCTGAATAATCACAAGTTCCAGACAGAATCCTTTTACTGGGGACGTAGGAAATATAAAACACATGTTGAGTCAGTGACTGTATTTGTGTTTGAGGATCTTTCAGGAGGAACTAACAAACACAATAATATAAGTACATGTACATTTTAAAGATATTTTATGCTTTAAGGGATATTCTCTCTTTTTCAAAAGGTAAATTTGCAAAATTACTTTTTTCACAGACGAGCTCCCAATAAAAGGATAAAAATAGACGGATTATATCTTTTTAGTCTTTATACAAACACCTATCATGAATTATTAGCCAAATACTCAAACATAGATGCGTTTCTTGACCCAATAAAGAAATACAACCCGCTGCATTTGGCCTTGACTTGTTTACTCCAGAGACATGATTGTGTATTTTCCAAAATTACATCTAAATGCTGTCTCTTGTGAGCTGCCATTTCTTCTATTTTTTTAATTATTTTTTTTAAAATCCAGGCAGAAATAATGAGCAGTAAAATCTCTTGCCTGCATCACCCTGAGATTGTCAAAGTGAGAGTGTGCTTTAAACAAAGGCAGAGCCCCCGTGGCGTCTGGGGCTACAGTCTCTGTCACAGAAATATTCCTCTGAGAGTTTCATGTGACAAAACACCGAAAGTTGCGGTGTCCCTCCTCGTCACCCGGAGGTTTTCCCCCTTTTCCTGTTGTCTGCTGTCGGCGCTGTCAGCCCGTAGCCTGGCACCTGCTCCGCTATTCCTAATTAGTCCCATTTCATTAATTATATACAGCAACACATCTCCTTATTTCTGCCTTTCTGGAGATTTCATCATCGGCTTTGTTTTAAAGTCAGATTAGAGCGCAGTGACAGGTTTATGTTGGCGTTGAGTCGACGGAATACATCCCAGCGGTGACTTAAAGGTGTGTTTTGTGGTAAAAGTGTCTGATCTCCTCAAAATAAACAGTCTTTGCTTTCGTCTGTTTTGGAAAAATGTATATTACAGGAACCAGAAACCTATTTTTTCCTGTAAAACTGTCTAACTGCTGAAAAAGAAGTTAAACACATTATTTTTAAAAGGGTAGGATGTATTAAAATGAATCAATCTAACTTTATCCATATTTACCGTTGCACGCTAAACACGCTTTTATTTTGATAGTCGCCCAGAGCCTCTGTTTAGTTCCTGGTGGCACTAACTCTACAGCAGAGGAGTCCAAATGTTTTGCAAAGAGAGCCACATTTGATGGAAGATTTCTCAGGGCCAGTTTTTAGATTAATTGTTAGGATTTGACCAAGTTTTTGTTGGATTTGAACAGGTTTTAGATTGACTTGAACAGGTTTAAGATGGATTTCAACAGGTTTCAGTCGGATTTGAACTATTTTTAGTTGGGTTTGAGCAGGTTTTAGATGGATTTGAACAGTTTAAACTGGATTTGAACAGGTCTTAGATGGATTTGAGCAGGTTTTAGATGGATTTGAACAGGTTTAAACGGGATTTGAACAGGTCTTAGATGGATTTGAACAGGTTTTAGATGGATTTGAACAGGTTTAAACTGGATTTGAACAGGTTTCAGTAGAATTCGAACAGGCTTAAACTGGATTTGAACAGGTTTTAGATGGATTTGAACAGGGTTTAGATGGATTTGAACAGGTTTTAGATGGATTTGAACAGGGTTTAGATGGATTTGAACAGGTTTTAGATGGATTTGAACAGGTTTAAACTAGATTTGAACAGGTTTTAGATGTAGCTGAATAGGGTTTAAATGGATTTGAACAGGTTTTAGATGGATTTGAACAGGTTTTAGATGGATTTGAACAGGTTTAAACTGGATTTGAACAGGTTTTAGATGGATTTGATCAGGCTTTGGTTGGATTTGAACAGATTTAAGATGAATTTGAACAGGTTTTATTTAGAATCAAATGGGTTTACACTGAATTTGAACAGGTTTTAAAAGGATTTGAGCAGGTTTTTCTGGGATTTGAACAGGTTTTTGTTGGATTTGAACAGGTTTTTGTTGGATTTGAACAGGTTTCAGTCAGATTTGAACAGGGTTAGTATGATAGTGCCCACAATGCATCGTGAAAAGTATCGTAAGAGTATTGGTTCCTGTTTGAAAAAAGATGGACTGTGATTGGTCAAAACCTGTCTTTATTAACACTGAAAACTTTTGTGGATCAAATGGTAAAATCCACATAAAATAAAGACATGAACCACATTTCAGAATAAAATATTTTTTTTTTTCTTAGTGGAAAACTGTGAGGTCAGGCTTAAGATGTGTTTATCAATCGTATAAAGGCACAGAATAATTATTGATAATATTGAGATAGAGGACAACCATTTTGGCTCCATTAAAAGAACAATATTTACCATGCTTTAATTACTCTTGGTGTGGCTGTGATGCTCTTCTAAAAGGACCTGTTTGCGGCGACGGGAAGTGACAAGAAGTCGAGTTGACAGGGCCGGAGTGAGACAGTTAAATGCCCCTCGCTGCTCTGGATAATTAATAAATAAAGTACCAGGGGAGTCCTGTCATGGCTTCCTCTATGACAGGGGCTGTCTCCAGTGCGCTAAAGCATTAAATGACCAATTCCTGTCAGGCTAACTTCCACTGCAGTCCCACGGCTCGCCCTCCCCTCTCCCCGTCTTCCAACCGGAGCTACTTCGCCCGCTCTGCTCCCGGTTTTTCAGCGACTGATGGCTCTAGTTCATTTCTGCTGAATTAATTGGTCCCTGAATGAATTCTGTTGACAGGGCAATTCATCATGTGTTTGGCCTGACAGTGACTGGGGTGTTGGGAGGCTGGTGGAGGAGGCGGGGGGTAAGAGGGGAGCCGGCGGTGGAGGAGGGGGAGGAGGAGGAGCCGGGGTTAGGGGCGAACGGATGGGGGCTGACGATTCTGCCCTTTCTTCTTCAAAACACTCGACTGAACCAAGAGATGCTGCACCGTTCAGTTGGGTTTACGTCGAAATGTGGGGTTAGTATAAGGGTAAATAAAGGGTGGGGCTTGAATCATACAGGCTTGTGATTGGTTGAAAGAGAAATGACACTTGAAAATGGGGATGGGACAAAATACAAATCAGAAAAATGTAAAAACAACAAGAAGAAAGAACAAAAAACATTATTTTTGTTGTAAACTGCAGCTGATTAGCACCATTCCTCCATTTTGTTGGGGTTAAAAGGGACAAAACACAGATATTTAAAAGTCCATTTCCTTATTTTTTTTCCTGTTTCATTTAGTTTTTCAGTGTAATCTCCTAAAGTTTATTGTAACAGGAATCATCTGAAAAAATGAGACCTGAAGACGTGATCTAGTCTTTATAATGAAGGATTTTAATAGATGAGAATGATCAGTCCACAGCAGGATTTTGTCGACAAAGACATTAACCCCTCTTTTAAAAACAAGAGAACACATATGAAGCAGGAATACGCATCATATTAATTCACATGACGTCTGGGATGTTCCTGATGATGAAAATGAGAACATTGTGAACTCAAACTTATGCATTAATTCAGTTTTTTTGATGGACAAAGAGACCTGTTTAAAGATTAGTCATGTGTCAGCTATTGATTATACTTCTTTTTAGCTTCTTCACAAAAACATCTCTAAGAAGTCTTTTGTCCCACTAATTTTTATTTATTTATAATTCTGCCAAAGATAATTCTGCCTTTGTTTACGAATGAGAGACAATAAAGTTTATTCAATTCAATTAGTTTTACTTCCTTATTTCTAGAAACAGAGGTTTATTCATATAGAAACAGACCGATTACTCTCTTCTAACAATTGCCCTGTTTCCGAGTGTTTCCCCAAACAAACATGGCCGCCCCGACGCTTCCAGCTGATCTGGGGGCTCCTCTGTCGGCTTTAGCTCTCGGTGACGGTCCTGGCAGGTAGAGCCCGGACCTGTCGGCTAAGTGAGCTGCACCGCATTAGGCTTTAATTGCTCCATGTATCACACAACAGCCATTAGGGTAATTATTTACTGGTGAAGGGTAAATGAGGTTTGGCTCCGGACTGAGCCAGGAGCCGGCTGATGTGTTTTTGCCAGAAATGTGCTTCTCTGTCCTTTTGGCATCGACGGAAAATACATGTTCGACATCACAGCTTTGACTTTACTCTTTAAATGTTTTATTACAATATTCTGTCAAGTCTTTGTATTATTTTATTTGTAACTTATTAATCTTTTATACAAGCTTTCTTTATGTGACCTGTGTCTGAAGTAAAATCTCTCAGCAGCACATGATGGAAATATCCACATTTAAATAAAGAAATTCAGAGTAAAAACAATCTACAACAAAGAGGATAAACAGTTTTATTGCATTTAAAGCATAATGTATAAATGTAGGCTCCTGTTTGATAATAATATAAGAAAATAACTGTAATAAATAACTGAGAAGCATTGGACCACATGCAATAGACAAGCTTTAGTTCTTTTTATAAATACAAGTCCACTTTTTGGTCTGGACTGCTTTAAAACTATGCTCTTTTTGGCTATTTACATCATTTTTTTGCAGTTTCCAAATCCAACAGCTTCATCAATGCCAGCATTATTTCTCACAGTGTCACAAGATGCTTTGAAAACTGTAGAATCCAAAATAAAAATGACCAAGTGCTTTTGTAAAAGTGGTTTTGTCAGACGTTTGTGTTTGGGTCCGACTGGTGCAACAGAGAAACTGTGATCGATGAAGCGTTTTTACGTTTCTGGTTTATTTTGGCTCACATTTAAAACTTAAACAGTCGCTGGTCTGGGCCATGGCCTCACTGTAGACACTGAAGATCAGGCGTTAGGCGCTGATGGATGAATCTGAACGTGAGACGCAGTTAGTGTCTGTAAACGCTAATATCCTGCGACGTTAGCACAGCTCTTTGGACAAAAAAAACTTTAATTAAGGAAATAACAATATTGGGAAGTCTATAATGTAAGGTTCTACTTTTACAAACAACAATAATCGACATGGATCATTTGTTTTCACAGAAATCCTAACATCAGTTCAGTTCTTTTTTTGTGTTTTTGTTTTTTACATGTGTTACAAGATTACATTTAGACAATACTATACAATAATATAAGGCAAAAAGCTGAAAAAACATGAATTTGAGTAGAATTTGAGGTTTAGAAACATTACTGAATAAACCTTGTACTTGTTTCATATTTACAAAAGATCTGAATCTGAATGTTTATGTCTGTGTAAAGTCTGCTCATAACTAAACCATCTCATCCCTCTTTTCCTCTCGGTTTTGAGTGAAGCCAGGCTCTGATTACGTCCGATCAATCACTGCTCACTCATTAGGAACCTCCCTGAAGTATCCTCGCCGTGGCCTCTCGCCGCAGGAGTCAAAAATTACCTCATAATTGCCGCTCAGGCATCATAACAAGCCGGGCTGCCCCGCTGACACGGCCGTACAAACAGGTCTAACACAGGAATTGATGGATACCGCAGAATCGTATTATATATTGCCATATCCAATTAGATACAGCACATAAAGCAGCGGATCCATTCCCTCAGTGTTGGGTATAAAGACGTGGAGAGCATTTTCATATTTCTCCCCCTTCGGCCCCCGCTCCGTTCTTCTCTGTCGCCGCAAATGATAACATCCTGAGGATTTATTGTACGTTTGACACGCCAGTAACCGAATTATAATTCAGTGGCAGCGGCATATTCATCGAACGGCGGTGTTCGACGGAGCCGCGGTCGGAGAGGATTAGTCTAGAGCCGAAGGTCAACGGTGAGATCTGACGTCGAGGTTCGGAGACACGCTTCGAGAGGTTTACAGTCTGACCTGAGATACTCCCGTCAGAGGCTTTTATTCTTCGACACACACTTTTATGTTATATTCAGATTCTCCAAACTGTAAAAACATCTCAACATTCATCTACAGAGCTCTGATGAAGATGAGGATGGTTGAAACATTCTGTCTTTACTCAAGTAAAAGTAAAAAAGTACATTCTCTGAAAGTCTTCCAACTCTTTCGTTAACGATCTACAAGTTGTGTTTCAGTTTAGGTTCAAGTTTCAAGACTGAACCAGTGCGATTGTGATTTGTTCTGCAATTATTTTCATTCTGCATCGTTCACAACAATCACCAAACAATTTTAGATGTTCTCTTATTTTGGCGGGGCTTGACTTCCCCTCTCTTGTTAGTTACATCTTTTACGTCGTTGTTGTAAAAGTAAAGAGGCTAGAAAGTACAGATATTTGTGTCAAAAATAGGAAGTAAAAGTAAAAAGACGCCAGATAAATAAATAAACACATACCTGAAAAAGTACAAATACTTTCCTTTCTCTGATTTTAAGTTACGCATTTAGCTTCTCAACCCACATTTACGAGACCAGTTGGATTAAATACATCGATAAGTACCACATTTTTAACTAAAATACACAATACATAACAGTTTGAGCCCATTATATTCACTTTTTATCCATTTTATCAAGACATTTATAGACAGAACAGACACTTTTTTATCACATAAAAGCCTTTCTCCAAACCCACTGTCAAACCATATTAAAATATTATTAATGAGCTCATAACGTACATTTTCTTGTCTCTTAAAAAAGCACATAATAAAAGTTCTTGTCCAAAGAGTAATCCATATTGTAGGCATTAGAATAATGACTGCGTATGTTTCTGAGCAGGAGTAATACCATTAACGTCAGAGCGGGACAAAGACCCAAAAGTGAAGTTGTTTTTCTCGTAAATTAATTAAAACCTCGGCTGTAAATCAACTTCTCAGCGCTGCTACATTAAGAGTATTACTTCATCAGTTTGTATTAAGTCGGAGTGGTGTTATTTATGAGATCAAATGCACAATTAGACAGCGGCGTTAGACAGAACCGTTTTAACCAGCGTTGTTAATTATTATCGGGACGTTTGACAGTGACAGGTGCTTTTTAGATCCATCACGGCGCTTTATATACGGTAAATAATAATATATATACTTTTATTCGGGGGGATGTTGTTGTCATCTGGCGAGCAGCAGCAGAGTTGATTGACGGATACATCCAGGTTCACACTTTATTGGTTTCGCAGAAAGAGCCGGATCTGCCAATTTAGACGAGACAGTGACAAAAACTTTCCATCTAAATAGAATAATCCCGCAACTGGGAATTCTCAGCTGCGCAAAAAAACAGAAAAAGGAAAGAGACGAGCGTTTTAACAAGGGCTGTGAATGACAAACATATATAAGACGGACAGTGAGGGGCCCTGACAGAACGGCAGCGTTTGATGCTTCACAGGGGAGCCATGAAATAAACAAGAGGCAGAGAGAAATTGAATTACAAAGCATCAAAATATATAAAAAAAAAGAGGTGGGGTCTCCTCGTGGACAGAAAGAGCTCATTTTCTCCTTTTACAATGTGATACAGAGGAGGATTTGTGGAGAAGATACGCAGTAAAAACGACATTTATCGGTTTAATCCAAGTCGTTAATGAATGAAATGAGGCCGCGTCTTTATGAAATGATAGAGTTTATTGAGACGAGTGTTACAAACCCAGCTGAACTATAGGAGATACTTAACATTAATACAAGGCAGACGTCAACATATGAAAAAAAATATGAAAAATAAATGAAATCTCTGGTTTTATGTGTGTTTTTAGGGAAATGACCTGTTAAACCTGTCTCCACACAGTGTCCTAAAGATTATTATATTAACTTTTCTACATTTAACTTTACAAATTATTGCAATTATTAGGCGTTTACTGAAAAAAAACAGGGTAAAGGAGTCTATTCTTTGGTGATCAGCACACTTTTCAGATAATATTCTTTTAATCTGGACTTTAATCTTTTAAGTCCAAGTGAAATCTGAGTCTTTGGTTCAAGTCCAAGTCCAGTTACAAGTCTTTTTTTACATTTTCTCGAGTCAAAATTCATCAAATTTGTGACTAAAGTCTGACGCAAGTCCTCGTCTCTGTTTTGGTGAATCAAACCCATAAAAGACAGGGACAATAACCATCTCACCAAGTGTTAAAGTCGATAAATAAAATAAAAATAAAGCATGTTCTTCAGATTGTCTTATAGTTTCTAGAGTTGTTGTTTTCCTGACTTCTTTCAGGTATGTTTTAATCACAAACAGACTTAATTGTAGTTAAAAAAGTTATTTATTTGAGCTTGATCCGACAAACAAGTAAGATTTACCTTTGTTTTAATCAGAATTGAAAGCTCATGAATATTCAGATTATTATTCTGAATTCTAGTCGCTTTAATCCGTCAATTTGAACCTAATTTTCTCTCAATTTTTGCTAAAAGTTTCTCCAAGTTTTGTAAACACAAGCCTTATGTTGTTCCAGACGTTGATGAATGTAAACTCCGTCATTTCAAACGCTGTTTTTTATCGAAGTGAGCGGCTTCCAAATCCTCCTGGAATCGCCGGCGCTCATCGGGCCGGTGTCCACTTGTCGTAAATCAATAACGATATAACGAAGTCGTACGACGCAGCAGCAGCAGCGAGAAGGATTATAGAGAGAGGAGAAAAGAGTGAAAATCAGCTCTAAGAGGGATTTCATGCATAAATCCTCTCTCTCTCTCTCTCTTTGCAACTTAGCACAAATTGAATTCAGGCGCTGGAGAAATTAATTCGACTCTACAAAGCGGGAAGAGGTTAAACACTTTATGTGCTGCTCAGTGATCCGAGTCATGGAGAAAACATTCGCAGGCGTTCTGACTGTAGCCCCGTCAACGCACCGTGTGATCTTTATATAAAACTCAGGAGTAAATACGTTTATCTGCGAACGCTGCCGTTAAGTGGCTCCATTCGTCACCGCACGCTGTTTGTTTTGTTTGGAAAAGTCAGGAAAGAGGAGTCGACGGGATTTTTACCTCGATTTTTACTTAAAGGACAAGTCTGTGATGTGTTTTTGATACAATAAATAGTCAGTAACAGGTCTGTCCCAATCCATTTTCTGTTTCCAGTCAGATTTTATCCAATCAGAAGAGAGCACTCCTTAAACTGACTGTGTGCTTTGGTGAACAATGCAATAATCACTGCAAAAACTGACAAAGTACTTCAGATTTTCCAGTAATTTCCATCCATCAAGTGTTGTTTTCTCATCTGAAAGTCTGCACTAAGAACTCACTAATTGTTACCCAGTCTTTCTTTAGGTTCTGTAACTTTTGTTCTTGTTTAAAACACTATAACGAGAGAATAGAGTCATACAAAACGTAAAACATCTCAATCTTTGTGTTTTTATGTTTTTAAACCCGACCGATATCCGTTTCCTGCCTCTGTTCGTTCTTCTTCGTGTGTTTAATCGGCCGTGACTTCCTGTATTTGGTTTAAAGTCTGGACCAAACAGTGAGAAATCCATCTAAAGCTGGGTTTTTAAAGTCGCAGCAATAATAACTATAAGCTTTTATGGCCTCAACGTTGTAGCTATAGCTTTTTTAACAAGAAGTGCTAATAGATTAGTTATGTACATAAATTAAAATGATGCTGCAGGACAGTTTAAGTTCATTTAAGGTGGATATGGACCTCCAGAAAGTGACAATAATGTGACCAGAAAAGTAAAAGTACAACATATTAGCAGAATCTTTTCACATATGGATGTCCTCAACAGTTTTTAGTTAATTTAGTCCAAAAATGATCCTAAATAAGGTCTGTTACAGGATGTTAGAGGTTGTGCTGATGATTCAACCCTAAATGTCAGGCCTCGGTCTCGTTTAGCAGCAGTTTCTCTGTCACTTCACAAATAATAATCAGCTGTAACCGCTCCAGCTTCACGTCGACCTTTTCTCTCGAGTCGAGTCTGTGAATCATGTTTGTGTTGGTTTTCTGACACTTTATACTCAACAGAAAGCAGGAGTAGAGCACTGACGTGTAATAAACACTAAATAAATACACTTTTAATGTCATTTATATAACTTAATGTTGAATATAAATGAAAGAGTACTCTCTCAGTGATTGATGGGACAGATCTACAGACTTTCAACTAAACTTGTGTTAAATTTAACACCAAAAAGTTAAGTTTGGTGGATCCCAAACACTGGCTCAAGACCCAAAAGTGGATTTTCTTTGGGTCGCCAAGAATATAGCTGCTTTTGGAAATAGATAATGGATCAAAAAGACACTAAAAAAGGAACATAACTATGAGAAAATTGACCAAAAGAAAGAAAAGAAAGCTAAAAAAGACCTAAAAAACCCCCAGAAATAACAAAACAAATGCCTCTCCTGAAAAACCTCTGGAATATTCTGATTTAGTACACGACTAATTCCATATTTACATTCAAAAGTAGAAGTTTGGAGCCAGAAACACAGCAGACATTTAGCGTAAAAGATTTGAGACACTTTTATTATTTGTACAGTGAGACCAGCAGATGAAGGTGATAATACCCATGAAACATGAGAGACATTTTATCTTACTGTATTTACACAGAAGTGTCTTCACATCACACACAGAAACCCTACACATGAGCCTTTTGTCAAATCATAAACATTAAATAAACTACTTTTAGGTTTACAGCTGATGCATATGATGACCATCTCTGCACTGCATAGAGTTTATACAAAGACTTTTGAGTGTTCGGATAATACTGCTGCTGTAAATAAACACCAACCAGAAATAAGTCTTTGGCAAATGCAGATACATTCACTTTGACAGAAACTGAAACACAAGAAGAAGAAGACGAAGAAGAGGGACGTGTTTAAGGCATTTCACTGATAACCGTCGTCCTTCTTTTATCAGAAATCTAATAAAAGTAATCCATAGACTTTATATTACTGAAAGACACTGTTAAGACTGGAACATTTTATTTTGGAGCCTCAGAGGGAGTGGCTTAACCTGATTTAATTGTGATTGATCCATGGCCAATGAGAAAATAGGGTCATTGAACACAACACTGATCTAAAAACTCTGCTTTCAACCCCTTTTTTCTGAACATCTTTGAAAGCTCCAGAACATAATTTTTGTGTTTTTGTCCCGGCCTCAGACTTCACTCTCCTCCAACAGCAGTAGTAACCTTTACTGATTCTTTTATTTTAAAAAAAGGTAAAACCGGACCAGTTTTTCATCACAAAATGCTAAACTTTTATCTTTTATCTCTGTCCTCTCCGTATCATTAAACACTGCATCGAACATCCAACATTTCTCTATTTTTTATCTTTTTTGAGTTGTTTCTCTGTAAAATAAGACGTATTTCCAACAGAATAACCCATTTCCTTGGTTTATTTCCTTGTTCCTTCGTTGTTGACATCAGTGTCGACCAATGGGAGCGCTCCTTTTTACCTGAAGTGAGCTGTGTGAATTAATATGATGCGTATTCCTCTTTTTGGGGGAGGGTTATTGGACAAAATCCTGCTGTGGACTGATCATTCTCATCTATTAAAATCCTTCATTATAAAGACTAGATCACGTCTTAAGGTCTCATTTTTTATTAGATTATTCCTGTTACAATAAACTTTAGGAGATTACACTGAAAAACTAAATGAAACAGTAAAAAAATCAGGTAATCCTTTATCATTTAGAGAGAAAAAGATCTATTTAGTCCAACTTCACAGCTTTATCCAATGAGACAAGCTAAAATTTAAAGTCAAATAACACTACAACCTTTTGTCTGATTTCTCTTAATGTTTTTTCATCATTTGTTAAGGATGAAACAGTCTTGAAAATTGCAAAAAACTGACAAAATGGCAGTTTTTTGATCCTAATCCAGAATCCAAAGGCGTCATGTAATATTTGTAAGGCTCTAAACTTACTATTCTTTGCCCAAAATGATGTTAAATCCAGAAAATGGGAGTCGTAAATAACAGCAGGTGCTATTTCTCTGTCTATCAGTAATATTAAAGTCTATGGAGTCTTTTTATCACTGTGAAATTTAAAATACGTGATAATAAAGCAAACCTTGGAGTGTGTGTGTGTTTTATGCCAAAGACTTAACTCAAAACAAATGAGATCATAGTGCATTTCGAGGCTTGGACAAACCTCAAATTATTTAACTTAGAGTCACTTTAACCAAACGCCGTGATGCAAACATGTGTCATTTCTGCATAATTCTCTCCAGTGTTGCAAACCTCCAAAATAGTGCAAAAAAATCAACAAAAAAAAAACGCCCGATGACTTCTTGAATCGTGACAAATACGTCGTAATAAAACACTAGCCAAGCAGTCTGCGGTTCAGGAGTTATAAAAAACCAAATAAAAAATTACTTTAAGAATATATTTACTAGCTTTTTCTGCATTTTGCAAATAGAGACGCGTGGGGACAGTCGCCACAGCGCCCTCTACTGTCCAATGGATGCTTCTTAATTCATTTTTAATGTACAGTTTGATTGTGTTTCACAGAGAAAAATTGAGTCGTAATCTTCTCGTGGCGTCAAAGAGATCGGTTCATTCATGCGAGATGTTTGGTCGGTGAAAATAAAAGTGTTAGCCGGTCACAGTCTTGTTTCGTAGATGAAGAAGAAGGGGATTCAAAATGGCCGCCGCTACGTTTGAAGCTCCAGAAATGGCGAAAGAAATGAATGTAAAGTGTTGATTTGACGTAAAATGTTGAAAAAGTAACGTCTGTTTTGTCATTTTTTCATTTTCCAACCACAGTTTATATTGTGTATGATCATAATTCAGTCTCAAATCATGGCAAATTCCTGTTTTTGTTTATTTTTTTCGAGTTTTTTGGCTTTGATCGTCTCCAAAGAAAGTGTTTAGTTTTAGTCGTCGTCTTGGATCCTCCGGGAAATAAACCGAGAGCGTGTGAAGTGGGTCGTCCCGGCGCCGTCCCGCTCACACCGGGGCGATGTGGAGGCTCAGGCCGTGGTCCGGCAGGTGGATTTGGTTTCCGTGGTAACTAGTGACGGTCATAGGCAGTGGCAGCAGTGGGAGGGGCGGAGCCTCTGGACGCGGCACTATAATAATAAGGGGAACCTGAAAGTTAACAGAAGAACGGACCATTTGAAACGACACATACAGCCTTTAACAACATTTAGCCCTAGCATCATGCACTTTTAAATAAACATGATATAATGTTTATAATTTGGCTGTAATTATGAATTTTAATGACTTTGAGTCCCATTTAAAGCTATTATGACTCATATTAAGTGCTTTAAATGAGAGAATATTAACTCTAGCATTAATCTTGACTGAGTTGAGTATGTTTAAATGTGTTCTTAACTGTATAATCTCACTTTTATATTCATTAGTCATTGTTATGTTATTATTTGGATGTGAAAGGATGTATTTTTTGAAATGTCTGATCTTATAACTCCAATTACTGGCCATGACCTGACATTGAAAATCAATAAAAAAGTGTTAAGTCTCAAGTGTTATATAAACCTGACAGCAACTATGTACTGGGTAATATTAAAATAATACTATATTTTTTTAAAAAGGGCATCTCCGTGGCTAAAAAAAGGCAGAATTTAGCTTGATACCAATGAATAAGTTAATTTCTGGACTTCACCAACTTGTACTCATTTAAACTCCTCAGATACTAACAGGCGAGTACTTTACTTTTCACTCTACAACACTGTTTAGAAATATTTTACTGTGTACAAAAATAGTAGTACAAGGTAGGTAGGTACATAGGTAGTACAAAACTAAATGACGCTCTGTTCTTTTTTTGAAACAAGTCACTGATAAAATCAATCTCTTTCAGGAAAAAATAGCATGCTTTATGCCCAATGTTGATCCTATTTTGAGACTATTACTTTAAACAGGACTTTGAGGCTAAATAAATACATTAAAGTGTGGTTTCACTCTTTGCAATAAGCAGAAAAACCATTATTTCACATTTTTTTACTAAAATTATTGAGCCGTAATTTACCATATTAGGAATAAAGTCAGTTTTGGTGAAGCTAGTAACGCTAATCACTGTAGCCCACGCTCTTAATTATGATATTAGATGAAATACTATTAGATGTAGTAAAAAACACACCAAAATAAGCATATATTATGATCTGGATGAGGATGTACTGAAAGCAAGATGGAGTCTAACATATAATTTAAAGAGAAACGTTGTCTGATGAATATATAGAGTTTTGTTGGTCTGATTTCTGGATGAATCTAACACTTCTCTCTCTGTACTCACTTAGTAACGCTGGGTTGCTGAATCGCCAGGCTTCGTTGTAGGTCGTGTACTGCGGATGAGTGTAGGGGTTCCCCGAAAACTCGCTGCCTGTAAAACAAACCGAAAAAAAAAAGAGACAAGACCGAAAGGAATTAGCATCTGAATGTGTCGAGCCATTACCCTTCGCTCGCAGTCGTTTCTCCTCATTCAAACGGGACGCAATTTGAGGGAAAATGATAGTCATCGACGTGCGACCGCTCAAGCAAGTAATTTATTTCTATTTTAAGTTATGCGACGCTGAACAATGCGGGACGGGACGGAGACGGCGGCTTTCCCTCGTCCCGTTTATGGATGATATCTACAGCTTCTTCTGCATCTAGTTTATCCCTCATGCATACATTTTTTGATACACAGTCGTAAATTTAGCCGCATTTCTCCGAGGAATATCCCATCTCAGCTTTGGTCTGGATGTAACCCGCGGCCCGACTGTTGGTTCAACACATTTCGGGCTTTTACGAGACAATAAAGGCTGTGTTTTATATGAAGCTGGTGAGAAATGGCTTTGCTTTAACAGTATTTTGCCCCCTGTCACTAAATCTTAGCTGTTGTGTACAGGACGAAACAGGGTTGTAACACAAAACCAGCGGCCGTGGGATTAAGGCCCGTTATCTCTCGCTCGGCGCCGCATCAGAACAAATGGGAAGTAAAAGTGTGTTTGACTTGGCGTTTTTCTGGCGACATGATTTAACGGCTGCATTAATGGAAGTCGACCAACACTGCTCCTGAAGACAGCCACCTACACACAGTCTGTTATGGTTTACTAAAGATTTCACAGTGTTTTTGGAGACAACTTGTTCATTTATATATATCTAGTTTGTCTTTAAATGGAGCTAATTCAGAGAAAATCAGAGCGAACAGTGAAGCAAAGATGTTTGTGGAGTCTTTTTGGAGAAATTGTAGATAGTTCTTATGTTAAAGGTCTGTGTCGTCCATGTTGAAGTGTTTATTTTGATGTTATTGATGTTTAAAACAACAAAAACAGTATTTACATTGCTTTAGAAGAAAGTATCTGGGCCTAGTTTTCTGCTACTTCAAATGTCTGCTGTTGATTTTGAAGAAAAAGGCACAATACAGCGGTTTCTATCTAAAAGTTTGCAAAGTGAACTCTTCTAATCAATCGAAGTCTTGGTTTGGTTTAGTTTAGGAATGATTTAGACCTGGTTTAACCCCTGGTTAAGTCTTAGATTTGTTTTAGCAACTATTTGACTCTGGTTCAGTCCTAAATTTAGATCTGGGTTTAATCCTGGGTTTAGTCCTGGTTTAGGCCTGATTTAGTCTTAGATCTTGTCCTAGTTTAGCCATAATTAGGCTCTGGTTCAGTTATAGGTTTAGTCCTGGTTTAATCCTGAGTTTAGTCTTAATTTATGTAAAGATATTGTACAACATCAATACATTTATCAAATATTTTTCCATTATAAAGACAATAACTCACTTAACTTCATTAATTATCCATTCACCATTCGTTTATTGACAATTTCAATCATGATTTGTTTCAATCTCAAGAAGTTTGTCCATTTAAATCACGTTTAATGTCAGAAAGCCACTGAATGAAACTGAATCAAATATGGCAGCTTCAGATCTAAGTGGTGTTGGGAAATGTTATAAGCTCTACTCTTTTTTTATGTTATTCAGGAAAACAAATACAGTTAAGCACTTTTTCTGAAGATAATGTTAAGTCCTGAGAAATCCATATTATTAGTAGTATTTCCACCGAAGCAGTTTACTTCTAGGGAACTTAAAGGGGTGAGTTATGTTGGAAAAGCAGTGAGATGACAAGAGCTTTTTCATAAAACATACTGGAGGTGTAGTTTTAATTTCATTTATCAGTCTATCTCTGTATCGGGACGCCCGGCGGTCTCTCCTGGAGCAGAAAAGGGAAGCGGCGTGAGGCTTGTGTGACGGTTAAATGATATGCTAACACGCCGCACACTCCACTGCTTCCCCATTCAAGCGCTTTAATCACATCAAAGCAAAATGCCGCCCGTCGTGTGGTGTTTCGGGGGAAAATGAGCACCAAAAAAAACGAGCCAGCCTGGACTCCTCAGAGAGACGCAGATTTGAATATTTAGGGCCTGTGCCTTTTGACCCCTGACTGTCTGCTGTGAACCTGAACTGCAGGTTAAGTCGAGGAGGACGAGGACATGCTCCGGAGAAAGACGAGGGGAGGCTGTTTATCGATGAGAGATAACGAGCCAATCAGAGCAGAGCAGGAAGACACTTTAACTCCTCTTCTGTTTTCTTAAAAAGCCGCCGGGCCGCTCTAATCATACATGAATACATTTTAGCCTTTTATACAGCACTCTATCCAAACTAAACTCAACATATATAGCGATATTTTAAGTTTAAGGAGCATTGAGAGCATTTAAAACCCTCACCACTGACTCACGGAGTAATTTCCTTTCGAAGTTTTCGCTAAATTCACTTTCTGTCTGTTTCCAAAGTGTGTGAAGCCTCTGTCGTATTATTGTATTGCTATAAACTTATACCAGTTGTAGTAGTTTTCCGGATAAAAATGTCAAATATATCGTTGTGCTCTCTTGAATACGATAATACTAGAGTTTAGAGGGTCATCTTTTTTCCAGTGACTCTAGAAACAACTGTGAAAAAGATGATCCAACTACAAATCATCATTCATTCGTTGTAGTATCAGAATAATATAGTTATTTGAGATAATATAATAGACATTTAAAGCTCTTTAGAACCTGTTCTTGTTAATATTTGTGTCTTTTTTCTCTCACAATGTTGTTTCCAAAGGCGCTACAATGAGGTGTGGAATTACAATCTACATTTTTTGAAGAATTGAGGAACTGTACCTTTATTTTTCCCCCAAACAAACTTGATAAATGAGCATTTATAATTTTTTCTGAAAGATTAGGCTTTCCAAAATGTAGAAAACTCTCAAATCTCTCTCTCAATGTTTTCTTCAGTGTCCACCAGCTTCTGATGTCACTACACGTTTGTCCCTTTCAAAAGCTTGCCTTAAATAGATGTCCCAAACAAAACGGAGAGCTAAAACAAAACTTACCAGGAACCATTCCAGCGAGCGTGGAGGTGGGATAGCTGCCCTGGCCTGTGGGGGGAACGTGAGGGGGGTAGCCAGGTAGGGTTGTGTTGGCCATATCCCGACCTACGGAGACAACACATGAGAGAAAACGTAAAGGATCATCAGTTACTGCCAGAATTTACAAAAGTAGTCCTACAGTTTGCCAACAATTGTACATTACATCAAATAGTTTCTCATCTGAGGTCTTTAAAATCAGTAAAAACCTCTCTTTTTACTGCTTTACAACATGTCTCTGAGCCAATACTTGTTCTTATATCGATCTCCGTTTTGTCTTTGCTTTTTATTGCTTTGTGAAAACTGTGTAGGAGACAAAAAAAGATCAGTCTGCTCACTGTCAGAAACACTACCGTTCATTTTTGGAGCTAAAAATACACAGCAATATAATAAATCACTGCGATGTTTCCGCAGCCGATTGAAGGACTTAATCACTGTCCAAAACCAACACGATATAACTTTAGATAAACTCCTCTGAAGAGCTTGATAAAACACAGAGGTCTTTAGCCTTCTCATCCTCACATGTGCTTTTAGTTAGCCGCTACGTTAGCTAAGTACGCTAATTTAGCATAATGTTGCTCTTGTACTAAATGATGATTTAAAGTGTTTTACTGGCACTTTTGTAGATTTAGTCTGAAAATCACCAAAGGAAAATGAACCCATGATGGAGGCACTTTGACGTTTTAATGCAATACTTATTCTTTCTTTTGTTCAATGGAAAAAGAGAGTGGAATAATAATTACTAATATGTGATTTCTGCCATTTTAATAAACAGAAAGCTTTGTGTTGAGTTTATTCAGCTAAGAATGACCATATTAGGAAGAAGTACAAAGTTCAGGAAGCACAATATATTCTAGACACAAAGTTAGCTGTTGTTAGCTAGTAATGCTAACAGCCAGAGAAGCACCACTGCTGTTACACATCAAACTAAAACTGATTATGGTTAGGATTAGAGCAAGAGTGGGACTAAAACTGACTCTAAACCAAGATTTGTTCATGATCCATTAGAAAAAAGACAACAGGGACTAACTTTGTAAATTACAAACCGTCCAAGTCCAGTCTAAGACCAACGAACAGGGTTTATTAGCGCTTGATTTTCCATTCAGTCACAATAATAATGCCGTTACTTTAAGTCTTTAGAGACACAAACAAGAAGATTGGGACCTGCAGAAGTCATGAATAGTAGTATTTGGATTGTCTGATCCATACTAACCATGATTTATTGATTAAAATATGGACCTTATGCTACATTCACAAGGTCTTTAGAAACTTTGAGCTGAAAAATGCAGATAAACAGCTGCTTAAGACAAAAAAAAGGTGCAAAGTTGTTATTATTTTACATATTTCTAATTATATTTTACGTATTTATACATTATTATTGACTACATAAGAGCCAGCTAGACTTTAAAGCTCAGCCTAATTTAAAATTCTTTCAAATTAAGTTAATGTTAAAACTGACTTGCTAACTAACAATGCTAACTTTTAATTAAGTTGGTCTGTGACGCCAAAACACCAATATTTAGACTTTTTGAAAGCCAACAAAGGAAAAAAAAACAATCTGAAGAGCACATAAATGCAGCAACAGTTTATGCATTGATTTGTTGTGAACTCTGCCTCACATTCATCTAAAAGTCTCCTGAATATGTCTCTTAATTACACTGTTATTCCAGAGCACACTGCCCCATCCACAGAGCCTCAGCGCAGATCTGCAGCTCCGTAATTGGACTTGACGTTTCCGTTTGTCCCGGTGGCCACTCGGTCGTTGGGACTACCCCACGTCACCCTTTTCGGGTCAAAGGAGGCCCCCGCTATATTGTGATCCGTGAGGGCCACTCGGACTCAAAGGCCTTTCACTGTAATGAGGTTCAAGTGGAAAAACGCACAGGAACATCCACCACGCACACAATCAGTGACTGTTGGCTTCTGAACAAAGTCGGACGGACTTCGCTGACCCGGCACATTCGTTTGTCATAAACTCTTCACATGTTTGCGCCGATACTCTTCTTTTTTTTTAAAGTATATTCTTGCTTCTTTATGCTGGCTCTCATTTATAAACGTCATTAATTTAGTGTAAAGCTTTTTTCAGCATCTTACAAATGCAACACCCTTTTATGAGTGAAACTAACGTGAAAAATAACAAATTCAGCAGCAAAAATTCGTCTTATTTACTCATTTTCTCATTAGAGACACATTTTGTTGCACTAAATTATGTTTCAGCTTACTTCTCGTTACAAATATACTGTAATTCATGGCAACACTTAAGAATAACCCACATTATTAAGAATTAGTTGAGTATTGTTTAATTAATAATCACTGTTACATTATAAACATTGTTATACATGTTTTAGACTTAATAAATGTACAGTGTCTATACATAGTTTATTAATTACTTGTTAATTACACACCTATTAATGCCCAACAACTGTTTTATTGTGTGAGTTATTATAAAGTGTTATTATGTCTTGAAAAGATTTAAATATAGCATTGTTACCCATTAAAAGGTGTATAATTCCCAGCTCTATTACAGTCTCATGTTCTCACCTTCATAACAGTAAAAAAACTATTTAGACTGAAGTATTTTATTTAAAACCTAGTTCAACTAAGTTCAAATGAATGTCAGCTGGACTGGTTTGTACAAAGAAAGGCCGTGCTACATCTAAGGATTAAAAATCAAGCTTCAAGATGAGGACAAACCAAAAGACTTTTTTCGAACATATAAAAAAGAACTAGGTTTGACACAAATAAAGTTAAGAGTTAAAGCTTTTTATTCACTGTAAACACTCCATAAGCACTTTATCTCAAACTTTTCCACATTAGCTCGACAGATTTACTATTATTAAAGTATCATGCAAGAAAATAGCCCGTTAAAGTGGACAGATTGTGTTAATACACTTCAGTTTTCCCTTTAAGTTGCAGTAAAAATCTGCTCTGTGCCGCGACAAAGGCAGCATTAATCTGATGTCGCGGTGAACAACTGCTGTCCATTTTTCTAAAGCCGTGGCGCTGATCGCTGCTTTGTGCCAGCTCTGTGTAAAACGGGCTTTTGGTGAAAGTGCTGCAGAGTTAAGAGCTTCACACAAGAGTGAGGTCACGCCGGACCTTCATTTATAATAAGAATTAGTTAGCCACAAGCCAGTGCACATAAGTCAGAGAGAGCCAGGGGAACGCTGTGGGTGGGGGGCCTGAGAGAGACACAGTCCAGCCATTAATAAAGTAAATATTCTTATCTATGTATTAAAGCTGCAGAAGGTAGGGTTTTAGCTTTTATTCAAACGGTAACAAAGAGTTCCTGGAAAAGACAGGAAACTATTGTTAATTTTGAGAAGATTTTTGATGAGTCCGATTAAACCCAACAGCAATTTATAAAGCTCAATCTTAAACATTTATGTCAAAAGCAGGCTGCACAATGCAATATATAAATAATTAAAAAGGGACTAAATCAAAACTAAAAACAGGACTTATTTATGTGAACGCACCAAAGTTTGATTCAAGGCAAAAAGTAAACCTCTATTAAATGGAAGATCATTGTGTTTTATTGCAATAAAACCAATTTGTGATATATTGTGCAGTCCTAGTCAAACCTATTTTTTGCTAAACCAAGACAAGTTGATAAATCTGTTTTTAAGACATGCTAAAACAATAGCTTTATGAAAACTACACTTGCATTGGTTCTTGATTCATCCACAAAAAACAAACTAAGAAAAACAAAAAAACATCAATACAACTAATTATTTAATTGTCAAAAATATAATTAAAAGCAAACAAACAAACAAAAAACACCTAATGCTATTTCCTCTTCTAGTTTAAAACATTTACCAAATTATTGCCATTTACTGTATGGCCTTCTTGAAAATATGACTTTTTATACATTATTATAAATAAAGTTAATCTAGAGACTGTGGTTTTAAGGAATACTTAATTTTTTGCTGTGGTTAAGAAAAAAAAAGAGGAAAAGGGGGGGGAAGGGGGGGAAGGGGGGGGGAAAAAGGGGAGGAAAGGGGGGAGGAGGGGGGGAAAGAAAGGGGAAAGGAAAGGAAAGAAGGGGAGGGAGGGAGGGGAGGAGAAAAAAAAAAAGAAAAAAAAAAAGGCGGGGGGACCCGGGGGGGGGGGGGGGGGGGGGGGGGGGGGGGGGGGTGTTTTTTGGGGTGGGGGGGGGGGGGGGGGGGGGGGGGGGGGGGTTGGGGTTTGTTGTGTTTTTGGGGGGGGGGGCCCCCCCCCCCTTTTTTTCGCGTCCCCCCCCCCACGGGGGCCCCCCCCCCCCCCCCCCCCGGGGAGGGGGGGGGGGAAGGGGGGGGGGGGGGGGGGGGGGCGGGGCAGTGGTCCCAACCCAACCTTTCTTTTTTTAATAAAAAGAGGAAGAAGGCCTGGCTGGCCAGGCTAGTGGTTAAGACTTAAAATAAACAAAAAATATGTCATTTGTTTTAACACAAAGCTCTTTCAGCGTCCAGTGTCTGAAAATGAACATATTATTGGTCTTGTCTCAGGATTTAATGTACATATCTATATTTCTATTTAACCAAAAAGTGAATATAGTAAATAGTTTCCAAACAGAAGCAGACATGACTTGATATTTGTCCCACACAGTTTAAATATACTCTGGAGTACTCAATAGTGGCTCTGAGCAGATACAGTCAACTGGATTTAGTCGTCAATACCCAATACTAACGACTTAACTCTCACTGGAGACTCATTCAATATTCATTTGAGTTCAATAAGGTTTTATGAACTGCTGAGTGAAGTGTTGAGCGTCAATGACAACACTTTGGGTTCTCACTATTGA
Organism: Rhyacichthys aspro; assembly: GCA_036850595.1. Taxonomy (NCBI): domain Eukaryota; kingdom Metazoa; phylum Chordata; class Actinopteri; order Gobiiformes; family Rhyacichthyidae; genus Rhyacichthys; species Rhyacichthys aspro. The sequence continues at coordinate 2,974,606 of CM072166.1, read as the reverse complement.
ACAATACCTCAAACTTCAACTATACTTCTTTGTATTTTGGTACAAACAAGTTTTTAAGTGGTAAATCTTTTTCTTCTGCCCAAATCTAGACTTGTTGATTGGGATGGTTTTCTTTTTTTCTTTTTTTTAGAGTTGTTCTTTGATATTTAAGTTCTTCCTTGTGGTATTCTCTGACCAAACTGTCACAAAAATATCCAAAAAGCCTCACACAAGACACAAAAAAATGCAAGTACACGTCGACTAAAAACATAGTACACAACATAATAACATAAAACAAAAAAAATCCAACTTTAAGCTCGAGTCACTGACGTTTATTCTGTTTTCTTGCAGCATTTCTATTGACTTTATCTCGTACAGAAACACAGCACTTGTTTCTAAAGTCGCAGCACTGTTTGGCCCCTGTTCTCGTCCATCTGTGTCCAGCAGCTCTGTGGCTGTGGCTTTATGTTCCCGTTAAAGCCAGTATTCGAGAGGCGCCGTTAGGGAAACTCTGTGTTGCTGCGATGATAGCCTCATTAGCTGCTTCCTAGCCTTTGTTGTTGCCTTTTTTTTTTTTTACAACAGAGATGAGAGCCCAGATTCTCATTAAAAGATGGCCTTCTTTATATTGTCTGCTTCCTTTTGACAGTCCCCTCAGAGCCAACGCCAGAAAATCAGGCTATTTATTTTCCCGATGCCCTCTTTTTGCTCCGCTGCGAAAATCAATCCAAAGATTTTTTGGTTTGTTGTTACGAAAGCCTGTTGATTTCTGTTTTCACTTGAGAAGGGGCCTGTGATGACTCTGCAAAGCGGTGAATACACTTTCTTTAACTCGCAGCTTTTACTGTGGACATCCTTTGGACAAAATATGCACAAATATCATCAATGCAATAACAACATAAACTAATTATACATCGCAAGCTTAGAAAGATAGAAAACTGCAAACTGTGTAGAATGGCAGAGGCTGTTATTGTAGGTCAATGAGACAATTATATATTTTTTATCTAAATAAATTTGAAAAAAAACGTAGATATCGTAAGATAGTTTGTACCAAAGCTGATAGAGTACTACAGATACAGTACAAAGGTATTAGTTCCTCTTTTACTTTTGTAACTCACACCAATATCATCAAAACTGGCCTCTTTTATACAATTTATCAACCAAAAGATTTGAAAATCAACCTAGTCTTGGCAAGTACTGGAACTGTAAGTATTACCTCTTGTAAAAAAGTTTGGCTTGATTGAAAAACCTTAACTATATAATTATATAATACTATTTGCAGCCTGTTTTACTCTTTACATCTCTTCAAAACCATCATAGAAGTACTTTATATACAAGTCTGTCGGGACATATTTGACAGAAAATGAAGATGAAGTACAATAAAGTGTAAATAATACGTGAATAATACTTGTTAACTGCTGGTATCAAAGCCTCTGGTACATGTTTGATCTGATAAAGCCATTAGAACACTTTACTCACTGCAGTGTGAGTTTCTGCTGTCTCTGTACAACTCCATTTGGATTTATTTCACTGGAAACAAACAACTGGAAATAATACTACGCTAAAGTGCACACAAAAAAAAGCACAAAAGCTGTATCTTTTAAAGGAATTCACTAATAAAACATCTAGAAACGTGGTGAAGGATTTGTGTATGGCTTTATAAATATTAAGCTTCTGTTTTCATCATTAACTAAATCACTTTGTCATTGTGTATTGTACGTTTTCCTAAAATGTATCACTCCATGTATTCTATCTCAAAGAACGAAAACGTGATAAGAAGTCTCCATCTTCTGCATTAACATCAGTTTCTTAAAACAAACACAAAATCAGGGTGACCTTCTTGGTTTTTGGCACAGAAACAAAGTCATTTGTGTCTGACTCTTTTACTTGCAAGAGTATTAAATTTAGCATGACAGGGACACCTTCATGTTTGCTACAACAACAACCAAAAATCTTTGACCTCCATTTTCTAGGCTATATGCAGAATGGGGCCATTTATCACCAGCCAAAAAATCTCAACACGCTAATTAATTACAACTAAGTAAAGAATGTTTGGAGAGCCAAATTGCTTTAATTCCCCGAACGCCGGCTGAAAGTCATTCATTATCAAATGTGTGCTCAAAGGTTAGTTTGCTTTTGTGAAGACGGAATAAGCATTAATTTCCAGCCCAGGCTTGAGTTTTCCCTGTGGGCCGTCGGCCAGCGTTTTGTCACCAGGCCGTGTCACTTACGGCAGGTTCGCCTCTGATCGTTGTTCGCTGCTCACTGGACAACGGCGAGTCTCTTTAAGTTCAGCCCAGAGCACAAGAACACTGAATATTAGCTTTAATGAGAAATCCAGGAAAGAAGACAGTGGGGTTTTACAGAAACAAATGTTTGGTGACTGTAGCTTTGATCAGCCATAACCAAATCATGTTGGTTATGGCTGGTGCCACTTAAAAATGTTCAACAAAATTCAAGTCTTTACCAGTGTTTTCTGATCTAGAAACTCACAAATGCTACAAACAGAGCTGCAGTTAAAAGAGCCTTGACAAAACTGCAGAAGAAATACAGAATAATGCTCAATATTGTCACTTCTCATTGTATAAATGTCAAAATAACACATAAAACAGAGAGAGCAGACAAAATGAGCACCTCTGGAGGAAGCAAAGTTTACCATGAACTAAACAGATTTTCTTTTTCTTTCTACCAACATTTCCCAGTTTGTCCTTTGAGGGCTACCGTGAGTCTGAGGTGTGGATTTTGACTCTGGATGTCTCCAAAATTACAAACTCACACAAAAACAAAGACTATTCTTTCACTTTTGTGTTTTTAGAAGCTTTACAAAGTTGTCTTTTTGCCGTAATGTTCTTGCATTTACAAGATCTAATGTGTATTTGCTTTATATGTATTTAGACAAAGTTATTAATCTGTGGTGTTCATCTCTGTTACAGTCGATATCTTAAATGTATCAAGAGTTTAAAATAAGCCAATAAGAAGTCATTACTTAAGAAACACCCTCCAATAACTCATTGCTAATTAGCACTAGCCCTTAGTTTAAGCCAATAAGACATTGCAGAACTTGTTTTCTTGTAAATCAGAACATCTTGAATGAAAGAATAGAGCCAATGCCAAAGATTCAAAGGCAATAAACCATTTTTTTTACAGAAATGTGTGATATATTTTAGTTTGAGCACAAAGCATGAAGACCCAGCTCCTCAAAGGGAGAAGTATCATTGACTCAAGGGGGTTTGAGTCTGCGGCGGCCTCCATTAACAGGCCCAGCAGGGAATAGGAGTACTCAGTATGCAGCACGGAGCAGAGGTGTGTAAAACTCCCACTGAACGCTCACGGGAATCAAAGATGGCTCTCGAGTCGGCGGCGGCGTCAATAAAACAGGTGGGCTCGGGCTAATTTCAGGAGACGCTGTAAAGAAACGCTGGACAATCGGCCGTATCTCAGCCATCTCTCCATTTATGCCTCAAAAAATAACACAAAAGTTCCCCTTCCTTCTTGGTGCTATTCATAAATTCAGCCATGGCTCTCGAGTCGTTTTGAATTTTAAACAGATCGAAGAATGAGAGGCTCTTCAGATGAAATCCATCTCTCGAAGGGAACTCATCAAATAAATGACTTCCCATATCAACAATAGAAATTACCTCACAATATGCAATTGTCCTATCCACATATTCAGGGAAGCCTTTGGTGTTTTTATGGGGTAAGTGGGACTCTTTAGCGAGTGTTAATGTGGAGGAGTGTTGGAAGTGGCTTCTGAATTTCGATGATGTGCACAATGCCTTTAAATCCCTTTTCTTATTCGGGGCAGCTTCTCAGGTACTTTTCAACCTTAATAGGATCAGCAGAGGACACAAAAGATTCATATCGCTCGCTCTTTTTTTCACAAAATCCCGATCTTTGGCAACGAGCTCTTCATGAATCATTCATTTTTAATAGATTATGCAAATTCCAGCACGTAAAATCAACAAGATCAATAATTGTTGGGTTTAATTGGTGTTAGAAACATTTTAAGGATGAGCGTAATCTCCGGTTCTTTGCTCCGTAAAGGCACAGTTAATTTGGATCTAGGCCTAAATACTGTAGATAATTTACTGCTTTTTTTTTTTTGCACGGCTTAAAATTCCTCTGCTGTGCTTATCGCTGCTAAAGTAAACTGTAATAGTCAGCCGTTAGGGGCCCGCACACCTGAATGCAGCACCAATATGAAACAACAGAGGAGCCACTAACCAAATACTAATTACCAAGAGGAAGACAGGGATGTTTGTTCCATTAGTTTGACCTCTGAACGCTTTACTTACTCCACTAGAAAGAAGATTTACAGGCACAAAGCATGTTTTCATACGCCAGCACACACAATTAAAACCACACAACACCAGTAATCCGCCACATTTGCCATTTGGTCCAACTATTAACCGGTTACTTAAAGTTATTTAAAACTTTTTGTGTCTCGAAGCCGAAAAATGGGACATACACGACTGAAAAAGTCCCAGCAGTTCTATGTCAATGGATTATTTATTACACAAGTTACACTGTAAAAATGTTGGCATGTAATAAATGGTTAAAAATGGCTGAAATGTAAACCAAATAAAACATTGTTAGAGAAAGAACACATCTAGTTCATTATTAAATTATTATTACGTTACATTATTTAACATTTCTAGTTTAAAACTGTCAAAAATATGCTGAAATACAGTGTTTATTGGTCTTCTTGATTGGAGAAGACAAATACAGTAGTAAATTTAACGTTCATCCATGAAGTCAAGCTTTTTTAACACCAATATTTAGTCGTGAAGTAGTCAGTTCATTGAGAAAGACTGATAAGAGTTTTTTGAAACTGTAATATTGCAAGGCTGAAAAGCATTCAGATCTTTTTGGTCTTGTTATGGGGTCTTTTAAACTTTATTTGTTTCTTAGCCTGGCCATTCAAACCCTTTCCTCCTGACTTTCGCTCTTTCTTAGTGACGTGAAGTGGGTCTGGAACCTCTCCCATCGACCAAGGCTTCAAAACGACCAATCTTAACCGTTTATTTAAAAAGAGGCAGCATTTAAACGTTGCTCTTATTTTCTGTTTGGTTTATGTTTTGTTGCGAATGTTGGTACTGCTCCTTTAATTCTGAACCTGGTCCCTTTTCCTGGAAATCAAACTTGTCTTGATTAGACTAATTCTTTAAATAGAATAGATTGCACACTTATTTTTTTGTAATGCCTTGTGTGTCTAAACTATATCAATTGAAAAAACTTTTGTGAAAGAACATAAATGAGTCAATGAGTTAAAAGATCTGGATATTGTTGTAGAGTGAGCGACTTTTTGTTGTGGCTCCAATGCATCACTGAAGAAACATGACTCCTTTTTGTCATATATTTCTGATTTTAGATAATAAGTCAATTCAGTGATGTATCGACTGATCACTGCTATTATTAAAAGTCTTGTGTTATCTGAATTACTTCTTTGGTAGAGTAAAATATTCTACGATCTATAACACACATTTGGCCCTTTGCAATGTTGTATATGGCCCTTCAATCCTTTTGGAAGGTAATATTTTTGGGTTTTAGGTTTTAGTTGGATTTTAAGAGGTTTATATGGACTTAAACAGGTTGTAGTTGGATTTGAACAAGTTTCAGTTGGATTTGAGCTGGTTTTAGTTGGATATGAACAGGTTTTAGTTGGATTTGAGCTGGTTTTAGTTGGATTTGAGCAGTTTTTAAATGGTCATGAACAGGTTTCAAGTTGGATTTGAACATATTCAGTTGAATTTAAGAAGTTTTTACTTGGATTTGAACAAGTTTTAGTTGGATTTGGGCAGTTTTTAAATGGTCTTGAACAGGTTTCAGTTGGATTTGAACATATTTCAGTTGAATTTAAGAAGTTTTTAGTTGGATTTGAACAGGTTTTAGTTGGATTTGAGCTGGTTTTAGTTGGATTTGAGCAGTTTTTAAATGGTCTTGAACAGGTTTCAGTTGGATTTGAACATATTCAGTTGAATTTAAGAAGCTTTTAGTTGGATTTGAACAAGTTTTAGTTGGATTTGAGCAGTTTTTAAATGGTCTTGAACAGGTTTCAGTTGGATTTGAACATATTTCAATTGAATTTAAGAAGTTTTTAGTTGGATTTGAACAGGTTTTAGTTGGATTTGTCAGTCTTCGGCCCCTGAAATGCTTCTTATTTATTATTGCGGCGCCTCACCACTGATTTATAAGAAATACAGCGATCAAACCACGTCCCAGAGATATAGATATAGATCCATTACCCTGTGTTGCTCTAACAAGTAGTATTTTTTACAGTGAAAAAGCAGCGATTAATCCGAGTGCACGTCTCCCTGTTCCAATCCCGGCGGTTCATGTCTCTTTGCACCTGTGTGGCTCAGAGGGGCCTCTGTGTAGAGCCCATCTAAAATGTCCCAGATGCAAACAAAGCCGGGGACGGGGGCCTGGGCTGTGCCTCTGACGGGCCATCGGTTCACAAAGGACAAACACACACCTCTCTTCTCAGGAGGCCGCCGTTACAGGGAAACCTACCTCCCACATATTAATGAGAAAAAGCCCCTTCCTCTTCTTCTTCTTCTTCTATCAGTCCAGAGAAGAGGGAGCTGTAGCCGCTGTAATTTCCAGTTTCAGTATCCTCCCCCTGTGCTTTTGTCTTGGCTGCTGCATAATTATGTGAATTTTAATAAAAGCTGGGTGTATTAATCTCCGCTCTCTGACAGTCATCGTAAACTTTCAGTAAACGTAACCTTCTTGGTGGTAATAACGCGGCAACAACGGAGCGATATTTCAATTAGCGAGGCAGTCATTAAGTGTGACAAGGAGAGAAGACACAGGGATAAAAAAAAGGAGTAATGAATGGCTTTGGTGAGGAAATGCCAGAGCGTCTTTACAGAGAGATATTACTCCTGGTTTGAGACGCACCGGGCGTCTGCGGGGGACAAATCACAGGAGCAGAGCCAACAAACACCGCCGAGAGACCTTCAGTGGTGATACACAGTGGAGCTGGTGATGTGCTGACACCCAAAGGTCCTTGTCCGGCGGTGACAGAGCGGCTCGGTGCCTCATCTCTGCTGCTGTAACGCCGTCTCAGCAAAAAACGAGCCGCGGGAGACAGCTGCCGAGTGTTTATCACATCATCATCGCTCCACTTTTTCAGCCTCGTATTAAACATGTCTCTACACTATCACAATGTAGAGCTTTAGTCTCGGTTTTAGTTTAGTTGTTTTAGGAGACCAGAAAGACACCTCTCCTTCCGTTCTGTTAAAATACAGGACTTTTACCACCAACGTTTTCTGGATGTGATGCCAAAAACAGCCACAAACATGCCACGTGACTTCCTAACGCTGGAGTTGAATGGGTTTATGTTCAATTAAATGGCACCGTCAGCCGTTAGTTACTCTCTTTATGATTAAAACTCAAACACAAGGAAAGAGTGAAGGAAAATCTACACCAAAACACTTTGCATTATTTTTTGTTTTAGTTTGTCCCATTTGATAAAACAGGAAAGTGGGAAATGATGCATGAATTGTACAGAAGCCGTGGTGTTTGTGTTAATTAATCTTAAAACTATCTTATATTTCAGATCAGTCTTTGATACAGTCCATGATACATACATATATGCCAAGATCTTTTAAAATGGAGTCCTTCAGTAACATGTTGTACTTTTATTTAACTCTATGACGGTATCATGCTATTGTGGTTTCAACTTTAAATGACTGACACCCTTTAAATTCACTTTTCCATTGGTCAAAGTGGTGCCACTGGTTCATTTGGACACATTTGCCAACTCCATCTGAAAACTCTTCTCCTAAAGTCATTATAATACCAAATATGTCTTTTAATTCAGTATTTTGACAGCACAAATCATTCAGGTGTTGTGGGAAAGCGAAAAATGTGTCATTTCTTCTCTTTGCCATAATCAGGTCATATCACAAGATTGGCATATTGCAGTATTACTGGATTTAATATTGTTGTGACAAGTCCATGTGCACAGTGACTCCATCTTGGGTCACCTTCACTTAGATCGATTGCAGTTTTTTGTACATTTTTCCATGAGGTGAACCAATAACGACCAATACTATGAGTCAAAGCTTGAAATACTCAAAATAAACCAAAGTACTACAATGAAAGCAGAGTTGGTCTCCATCAGTGAATCTGCTAATCAACTTCACATCTGAACACCAAACGGATGCAGGAATACAAACAACCATGAACTCTTTACAGTTCCCAAAATAACATCTAAAGCCTCTATTTCCATGGTTTTGTTTAGTTTGATCTCTCTGGACGGATCTTCCCAAAGAGGAGACACTTTTACTCATCACCAAGAGCTCATAAACTACCAAAAACTCAACTCTCGCTGTAGACTATGAGCCCAAACACAAGTGCACAAGTAAAAACACTCAATCCTTTCCCCCTTTTTTGCTTTGACATTGTTGGAACTCTCTCGCCTGAAGCAGTGCGAGGCTTTAAGCGGCATAAAGGCGTACTGTACGGCACTTGATCTTACCTACAGGGTAGCTTTGCGACACGCTGGGGCCCAGGTCCGGGTTGGCGCTGGAGGATAAACTGGGCTTGACTTCGTCCAGGCTGGAATTCAGGCCGGGGAGCGAGTACTCATTAGCCTGGGAAAAAAAAAGGACAATTCGATCATTACACAAGCAAACAATACGGAGTAGAAGTGGAAATGCTCTGTTCTCCGGTGTCCAGAGCCGGGACACGTTTGTATGAGAGCATTGTGTGTGTTCGAAGCTGCAGGGTGGCAGTTCAAGCATATCATGAATGTATTTTGGTATTGTCTGAGAGGAAGTGGGATTTTCAGATGAGTGAAAAGCCCAGGCGTCAGCTGGCCCTTTGTGCTTGACTGCCGTTCCTCGTCCTGACCAGCCAAGGGAGAAAGCACTTTGTTACAGCCGCACCATGTGGCCCTGTTTGGGACACGCCAGCCACCTTTTCTTTCTGATAAATCTCCCTCAAAAGCACTTTTTAATTGAATCGACTCTTAATTCGGCAAATAACTACTTGTATAGCTTTTGTGTGTCTCACTGTTGGCGTTAAAGTCGCCCAAATGGTACCATTCACAGTTTTACTGATGTGTTGTTAATCACTGTTTGTTTTCAGTTCCTATCCTGCAATGTCCTTCTAATAAAAAGCTTCTTTCCTGTTCCATATTTCTTTCATTTTTCTTCCAAAGACCAAATTGCAAAACAAAACCTTAATTGCTTATGTTTATATAGCTTTATCATTTACATCGACAGGAAAAAGACATTTATTTACATTGTTGTTGATGTACTTTTTGTATTTTTGAACATCAAATATTAAAAAGGGTATTATTTCAACATGTTTTTTTTGCCATTTTATTTCAGAAGTTCACATGATTTCACTCTAATGTGAAATAACAAAGTTCTGTCGCACTGTCGAACAGATTAAACGTTTTGCACATTGATTATTTCTTGGGCATTTGTGTGATTTTCCATTCCTGGCCCTTCTCTTTGGGTGATAATCCGTTATGTGACTATTTGGAGCATTTGCTGCAAAACTAATTTGACCATTTGGGACAATAACAGAATTTTTATGACTTTGAAGACTTTTGTCACAACTTAGAATGTATTAATCAATTCATTCAGTTACAAATAGAAAGTGATGTCTGTCATGTTTTTGAATATACTGAGGTATTGTGTGTTTTAGCGAGCAGAAAACTAGTATGTAATTATGTATGTCTGTAATTAATTTATACTTAACTTATCATTTCATTTGGTCAGTCCACCTTAAATACTGTCTGTGAGAAGCTGCTGATAATTAACGCAAGGGAACCCTAAAAAAATCTACATTTAATACATTTTTCAGCTAAAAAAGTGATATTGAGTCAAGCTAATGTACACACTAACAAAAAAAAGTATTAACGCTAACTTCTTTTCCTGAAATAATGAAAATCCCTTCCTTCCTAGAGCCTCCAATGGCAGATGTGTGGGATATTTTAATGAGAAGACACTTCCGGACTCTTGAATGTTGACAGCGTTAGCCCTCGTCCCGGTTCCTGTGAGTGTTTTTTTTGGTGGGCCGCTCTCCCACAGGAGGGGGACGCCCGTGACCCCGCTCTTGTCTGCCACTATCGGCGATAAACTCTAATTGTCTGCTTACAACTGTTCCCTGGCACAATGTCGGATGTTTTCCTCTATTCTCGCGGGCCTCGGACGCCAAACAGACGTTTTATCATGCAGATAAAGGGGGCAGGGAGGCAGGGGAGGGGGCCGAATTGAAAAGATAGGCCCTGAAAAGGATGACCAAATGGCTGGCAGAAGTGTGGGAGGGGTGAATCCATTGAGTTTTGCATCTCCAGAATGGCTTTTTAATGCCGTGCTACAGAACCCAGACGTTGCTAATAGGGCCGAGAAAAAAAATGGTGGAGGCGCCACAAAAACGAGAAAGTGCTCTGATTAATATTGCATTAAATTAAAGCTGATTTTTCTGGCCTGGTTTTTTTTTTATACGGTCCCGCTAAACCCCCACCTCTTTTTTTATTTTGTATTTTTTTGCTTTACCCTTTCACTTGTGCCTTTTAATACTCTCCCTGACGCTCTTTGTGATTGCAAGTCATTTCCAATTCGTTTTGGTATTGATCTTCCAGTAGAAATCAGTTTTGTAATTAGCTGCAAATTAGGCCCTCTTCTGGAGGTGAGGCCTGTCCCACTGATTTATCACCTGCGTAATTCGCCCCGATTGGAGAGAAATTAAAATGAACTCAATTAGGCGACTTGCTTTTGCTTTATGGCTCCGACTTGTACTTTGGTGGGAGAAATTAATAGTCTTGTGTTGTTTAATAGTATAATGAAAGTAAATAAAGGTTATCCATTGTAATAAGCCTGGAGATTTTAATAAGCGCCGGTTTCTGGTGTGGCGTGGGGGTGGTGGATGGTCCCCGAACGCCTCTTAATTTTCAAAATGAGGATGAATAGCGTGTGCTTTTCCATCAGAAGAAGAAGAAGAAGAAGAAAGGATGTTGTGGTTTACAAAAGCAGGAAAACAGAAGAACACATCTGAGATAAGAAGCAGCAGAAATGAAGAAAATCTTGTGTATTGATTAATTTCATGCTGCCCTACTGTTATTCTCAATTACAAGGGATACAAGGAATGTGTTTTTCATCACAAAATCGATAAGGTGTGGGAGTTTTCCTGGTGATCCCTCTAGCATTATACATGCCAGGCTGTAATCCACTGCCTCAGACCTCAGACGCTGGTTTAATTAGCTTTTTTTCTTCAAGATATCGTTGGGGAATGATGGTCACAAAGGTCTATTTTTATACTGGATGGAAAATAGAGCTACTGTACAGTTCAACAAAGACTGAGAATGAAAAGAATGGTGTTAGTGTGTCATGATTTTAAGACAGAGGATGAGTATAAACAGGATAAAAGTGACTTGAATGGCTGTTAATCTGGAATAAATAATAAAACAAACACACAGTCCATTCATTCTTATTGTGCAGCTCATAAATATTGGGTCAAAGGTATTATTTTGTCTCATCACGTCCCTTTAGAAGTGTAGGCCTTTACAGTAAATGAGAAATCTGAGTGCAACCTCCTAGACTTTCTATTTAGGCCAATCTCTCACTGCTTCAAGTCACCATTTATATCGAAATATGTTCATGTGCTTCTCAAATGGGAGCATTTAGTTTGAAAATTGTCAGAATATTATATTTGCAGGTTGTGGACTGACTCAAATATTAGAGAATTACGTTTAATCAGCATTTAACACAATACCAAAAAGTCAAGATTTACAATAGCTCCTATTTTTAAAGCTGGGGCTGCACAATATGTTCCAATTTTTTCACTATTGCAACCTCACATTCTGCAAATATCTACTTTTAATGTCAAAGTAATTGGCCAATCAAATCTTGAAAGTAGTTTAGATAGAGCTTTTAAATATTATAATTCATATTGTTACTGTAATTTTTAATAGTAATCACGTATTGTATGTTTTCCTAAATATCATGCAGCCCTACTTTTAACCATAAATACATATATTCAAGCTCAAAGTCATTATTTCTAATTCTCTGGCACAAAAACAAAATACATCTTTTTCCTAAACAAGGACCACTCTCCTAGCCCTGACTTAGACTTTTAGCACAAATTTACAATTATTTACGATGCATATTGAGATCTAAAAGCCTCATGTGACTTTGAAACATGGAGTTGAGTGAGACAAAATACTAATAAATGTGGTTTTATCAAAGAATTGAATACTGTATAGTTGTTTATGTCCATTCTTCAACTTGGAAAGCCATTTTTTTCTCTGTTTCCAAGGACAACATGAATGAATAAATGTATTGATATAAAGTGGTGGTGGGGAAATAGTCTTAAAGTAATATATTCAATGGTAACCAGACAAAATAAACCTTTGCCCCAACAATTACTGCAGCTCTTTGTATTGTGTACTTAACTCACCTGTTCAGGTTTGATGTGTTCCGACGTGGGGAAGACGTCAGGGTACGAGGGGCGTTCAAAGACCCGGTCCAGGGCTTCCAGCTGCTGCTGCGTGAAGGCGTCGGCCCTCAGGTGTTTCCGTAAACTCTCCACACTACCCTGAGAATCACTGTTTGGGCCAGACCCATCTGAACCATCTACAAGAAGAGAGAGCAACAGTGGAGACTAGGCATCGGCCGCTCACTGCTTTCAAGCAACTGGGTCCTGATGTTGTGGTTTTTGACACTTTGGCTTTATTTAGTCGGTCTTTATACGACCCACTGACAACGTGCAGGTAAGTTAGTCTTTACTGACAACTGTGGGATGAATTCTGGCAAAAAAAAATGCACATCAACCGCTTTGCAAAGACATGCTTCAACTGCACTAATGTTTGGACCAGACTCTCAAACTTTGTGAAATATTCAGCAACATTTCCCTTATTTCCATAACACTTTCATTCATTTTTTCGTGTTTCTGGCTTTCTCTTTACAAATTTTACTGGTTTATATGATACATTTTCAGTTATTCGTATTATAAACTTGATACATATATAGATAATTGAATAAATTGAATACATACAGTTTAAAATAAGACATAGACATAAGAAACAACCGAATAAGCGCCACTTTTTATGTAAAATCAAGATCTATTCCTGGTCAAAACGCTAAACAAGAGATTATAGTGACAAGACGATTATAAAACAGGGACCAAGACAAGACCAAAACCAGATTATGCTAAGACTAGGCCTGCTCCATTATGGAAAAAAAAACCATAATCACCGTTATTTATTGAAATCACGATTATTTTACACGATTACTCACTGACTTTGGAAATATGTTGGATTTACTGAACAAAACAATGAATTCTTTTTAAAATAAATAATATATTCAAACTTATAATAAAAAATCAAACATAAATATTAATTAAAATATAAATATAAATAGGATCAACAATGTAGTGCACTTCCACAATCTTGTAATAAATAATCGTTTTTGTCCCTGGTTTTTGAGACTGTTTGACGCCAAAATTAAAATAGAAAATTTGATCAAGACCAAGACAAGATCGAGGCCAGTGCAGGAAGAGAAACCAACAAACAAATCTGAAATTCATACAATCCAAATCCAGTCTCAAAACAATCCCAAACTCTAACAGAAACCATCATGTTCTCGTTTGCATTTCCCATTCACTTCCATTAATGATGTAACTGTAATGCTGACATAAATCCTCTGTGTTTGATGCATTTAATCCAGAGACAACACCTTTAAAAACATCTCTTAAGACCCGTCACGAGACCCGAGCCGAGACCGGAGCGCTACAAACAACACTAACCACAGGAAGCCCTTCGCTTTATATTCCCCTCATGTTTTTATGTTCGCCTCCTCTGTGGGGGTCTAAGGAGGACTGAGAGATGTGAGAGGAGTGCTTTTTCCTGCAGCACACCTTAATGGCCACTGGCAACATCACAGACAGCATTACCGTCCCTCCGCAGCAGTAACGCCATTACGATCCCAAAGCCCTCCGGTAATTGATGGATCGCCGTCACTTGCAAATATATACATGTTCTGGTGTGTTGTAATGAAAGCAGCAGCAGAAAGGCCATTATATTCTTCCTCTACACAAAAAAAAAAACCCTACTGGGTGTTGGAAAGAAAAAAAAAATCAAAAGCTCTTTTTTTTTTAAAGCACAATTTCCCTTTTCTCAATTCAATCCTGGTCTCATTCTGTGAAAGTGTGTGGCTCCATTTGGAAACAGCAGCAAAGGACAAGAGGCTGAATAAAATAGTCCATTCTGTTTTCTCTTGACCTGATGCCTTCAGAGTCACTCCTTTTATAAACCATCTGCTCAAACAGGATCCACTCTTTTCAGGGAACCATTTTCCAGCTCGTATCCAGGACTTTTCCAGGATTATGAGATTATATATACACAGAAATGACAATATAATATGACAATAATATGGCGGTGAGACAATATATCGTATCGTTATCGCTTCATTTTCTTCTTGTGAGACATTATCGTGATGCAGACATAGTTATATTCGTTAAAAGGTATTTTTCTGTTGGACATACACATGTGGGAGTCAATCTTTATCTACATTTCCACATATTTCATGAAATACTGTAAATAAATGTCTGTATAATCGCTGTATCGTGATATTATCGTGGACAGTAAAAATCATATCGTATTGCACGGTTTTATGCGATTCCTCAACTCCAAATACACCTTAACCCTTTTAAAATTGCAAATAAATACAGTGAAATTGTTTTCCAGGTCAAAACAGATAATTCCAAGCCTCTTTTTTTACCTTTCTCCAAATTTTCCGATTACTTTTCCGTGACTGAAAAACAAAACAATCAATAATCTAGTTTTCCAATGAGCGCAGGAGGAAGCAGTCATTTCCAAAATAACTACTTGCTCTTTCTCACAATATTTAAAACAATTAAAGGTAAAGTTAGTGAAATATCTGTTAAAAATATAAAGATATAAGTTGTATATTCAAACATATATCACTGCTGTAGAGTTGTCGAGTCAGTAACAACAAAAAGACGTGGGATTTATGTCCCATTTACCAACGATGACAGGAAAAGCTTACAATTTGCAAGATCTGGAAGGAAATAAGACTGTAAACTTGAATGTTATGTGCAATCCTTGTAAGACCCATTGACCTCCTTCATTAACAGCAAATATCTCTCGTTAGAAACCAGTAAAAAACAAATATAAATGTTTCTAAAATGGGTTAAACTTGGTTCATTTCTATATTAAGTCCTCGTTTAGGGCTGTTTAACTCAACCAGGTCAAGTCAGACGTGTTTTTCTAATATGGTACAGTCCTAATATACAGTATAAATAATAATGATAACACTTAAAGACTAAAAGGAGTATCGTGTACGGGCCTCTTTCTCCGATCCACAAGCTTCAGCTCCCGTACAAATCTGCCATTCTACATTTGCAGCAGATTATGTTCTCCCCTCGGTGGGAGAGCGGTGATATATGATATGCAAGGCCTCTATTGATTGCCCGATCTGGTGGCAAGAGGCAGCTGAAATGAACTTGAAATGAACATCATGCCTCAACTCATTGTGCGTATAATACTCTACTTAATCCCACATTTTTCTCTGCCACGGAATTCAATTGATCAATCATGTCTGCGCCGCGGTACCATTTGGGAGGGTTATTGCCGTTCTCCGTTCGGCTGCTTGACCTTTTTTTTTTCCCCCCGGCGGCTGAGGCCAGAGGATGAACCTGAATTTAATGAAGGAGCTGTAAAACAATGACTAGTGTGTTTTGGAGCCTAGTGTGTGTCCTTAAAAAGAGCTGATGGCTGCAAAAAGAGAGGTTAGGAGTTCACGCAATACATCGAGTCATGCATTTTATTTTGAATGTTTGATTTGTGCATCTTTATTCATTTGCTTTTCGGTGCTTATGCTGTATAATTTAGACTCTCTTGACCGCTTAAAGGTCCATTTAATTTAAAAGGTTTCAGAAAAAGCAAACACATTCTTCAAATAGCACTTTGTTTATTGTTGAAGCTATTCTTTAAATGTATTATTACTGCTTTGACTTGATTTTGGACTTTTTTTTACTTACTGTATTCACTACATTTTGGGTTTATGCTCCTTTTTGTCTTCTATAAAAAGCCAGAATGCAGTGAAACTAAGACAATGTGACATTTGTTATTGTTCAACCAAATCCGTGGATGTGTTCAAGTCCTCCATAATCAGGAAAACGGAAAGAAATTAAAACCTACGCCACTGATTTAACATTTGACCCATAAAAATGAAATAACGGCAATTTACAGTAGATTTGGCTGCATTTAAAACTTATATTGATTAATAATCCAGTCAAAATCATACAGAAAAAAACTTTGCTGACAAATAAAACAGATGATACAATGCTAGTATTCTTGTTTACCTCAATTCTGACAAAACTTGTTGATAGTAAACGTTGCCTTCAGACTAAAAATGATGGTCTGAGTTCAAGCTAAATCAATTTTTTAAAAGAAGCTGCTCTGAAAAATAAACACTGCTCTTAAACCTGTGTATGGTTTCTGCATATACGTTATCGGATCGGCTCATTTATAGGTACTTCCTCTGAAAAAGTGGTGTCTGGACATCTTTTAGACGGATTATCTACTCACAATTTTGGATACAGAACTAAATATGACTCTTTTATAAGATTGACAATAGAAATCAAAAGAGAAAAGTCAAAACTCAGCAAAAAGTTATAGGAAAAACAATGTAAGAGTATGTTTTTAAAGCTAAATAGCCTTTTTTTTGCCTAATCTGTTTAAGACTGCAAGAAAAACAAGGCCCAACCTAAAAATTAGCATCTGTCACCCTTTCCTTCCATCGCCTCTTCATCAAACCCCTCTCTTCTGTTTGGAGTCAAAGCAAACTGAGTCATTAAGTGTTTTCCATCAGCGAGGCCTGAGCCACAGCTGATCAATACCACCTCCTTTTCAGACGTGTCATTCACCGCAGAGGAACACGCTTCCCACACACACAAGACGAGTCATCCCGGGTCGACCTACGCACCCTCCCGGGACCGTCCCATCTGCCGTCCACGTGTTACCGTCCCAATACCCATCTGACAAATGAGCAACAACACTTGGGGGTTCATAAAGCAGTGGAATTATCCGTCAGAGAGCATGGATCCACTTTGGTCAGCAAGAAAGTCATTCAAAGGAAGTGAATTTAAAATATGTCAAGATATTGATACGTATATATACTTTCTTGTGTGTAAAAGTAAAGTGTTTAGCATAATATCTCCATAAACACAGCAAAACAATTAAAATGGAGCCTCTTAAAGGGAAATAAGTCTTTAATTTGTGTGAACAGAAGAGGTAGAAGTGTTCATGATATAATAAAACGATAAAAAGTGTGCCTTTATGTCTATCTCTATCACATCCAAAGCCTTCTTTTGGAATTGTTTGTGTTTTTTTATCTTTGTTTTGTGGGCTGAAAACTGTAAATGCGTGTGCAAAAAAGGCCAAAATGCAAAAAAAAGAAAAAATGTCTGTGTTGCCAGGGCCTTTATCTACAGCCAGATGGAAAAAAAATGCCCTTTATTTTTAAAATGTCTAAACTGTGCGCTTCAGCGTCTGGGTTTTCAACATTTTGAGCAGAAAACACGGGACAAAAGATGAAGACGAACTAAAACTGGAAAAAAGGTGATGGTCTGAATAAATTTTTTACCATATTAGAGTTTATTTATCAGTGCATGAACTACTTAAAGTGTGAAATGCTTGTATATTTTTTAATTAAGGCGTGTTTATTCTCCTGATAAATTTCCTTAAGTAGACTTTGTATGATTTACTTTTTGCAGTGTTTTAAAATTCATGAAGAGAGATCCAAAGATGGCGACTTTAAACGTTTCTCTAAACATGGAGACTCTTGATTATAGAAGTTAAATGTGAACAAGTTTATAGTTTCTCCCCAAAAATATGGACCCAAACTTCAAAAGCTCTATAGAATTATGTAATGTTAAGTACATTAAGCTCTTCTCGTCACCCTCTCTATTATTTTGACATCTTCTAATCGCTGCATTGTGGCCGTGGAGATAACCTTTGACCGCGGTTTCTTTGTGGCTCTGTCCCGCTCTTGTCCCGCTCTTGTCCCGCTCTTGTCCCGCTCTCGTCCCGCTCTTGTCCCGCTCTTGTCCCGCTCTTGTCCCGCTCTGTGGAGGTGGACTGATCAACGAGGGGCTTGAGTGTATTCATCTTGACATCACTCTGCATTAACACTCTGGTAACAAGGGACCGGCCTCCATCAGATCAGATAACTGGCACCCAAAGGTCACGACCCCTGGCAGGACACACCGCCGACGCAGTGAGTGACTCGGAGCGACCGGACGGCAAACAAAAACAGGACAAGTGTCTCCGAGGACCAACAAGAGGAGCTACATGTCCAGTGGCTTTTAGATGAGACCTTAAGTGCTTTATCTTGGACTTTGTTTGGTTTTAAACTGATTACAAAGTGATTTTAATGGGTTTTAAGTGCTTTATCTTGGACTTTGTTTGGTTTTAGACTGATTACAAAGTGATTTTAATGGGTTTTAAGTGCTTTATCTTGGACTTTGTTTGGTTTTAAACTGATTACAAAGTGATTTTAATGGGTTTTAAGTGCTTTATCTTGGACTTTGTTTGGTTTTAGACTGATTACAAAGTGATTTTAATGGGTTTTAAGTGCTTTAACTCTGACAATAAAAGGTTTTGGGTAGATTTAAAGTGGTTATAACTGGATTTGGATGGGGTTTTAAGCAGGTGAAGTTATAAAAAGTTATGTTCAAAAGATGATTCTCAAAAAAATATATAATTTTTGGACATTTAAGTAGTTCAAAAAGTGTCACTTTAGGTCAAATTTAGAGAAATCCAGTCATATTTGGAGTATTTAAATGGTTTCTTTTAGCAGCGTTTTCAGCATAGCATGTCTACACTGTAAAAAATAATAAATGTCATAAAAATGTCATATTTATGGTACAAAAATGGCAGTTTTCCAGTTAGTTGTCATTAAACTGCAATAAATATTTTATAATAGGCCATTTTTAGAGACCTTTACCTAGATTTATTTAAACTAAGTCTGCACATTTACTAACATGTGCCATATACAGTTACTCTATTGATTTAGAGTTAAATTTTAAAAAAGCACTACTAGTTACTTTGAGCTTTATGCATTTTAATTAATTTAAAAAGGGTCTTGAATGATTTTGAGAAGAAGAAGAAGAGCAATGTTGAACAGTGCCATCGTCCACTGACTGTGCTCCTTAAACTCTGGCCTTGTTGGTGAGGACTTTGTGCGGGGGATTATGGAGGTGTTTTGGCACCTAGAGGTCACATAAGCCCCCTTTAGTAGAATAAGCCCCCGCCCCGGAGTCTGCTCTGTTTAAACAACATGTCGACATATATATTATATACGCCTCCGTTCCCGCCGCACGCTGTCGACGTATTTCACAATAAAGCACCTCTTTAATTTCCCGCCTGCTTCGGTCCTCAGCCAAATGAAATCAAATTAAAACTCGTTTGCGACAAATTGGATGAACTCAGTTGCATTTTTTGCTAATTGGATGTTTTGATTATGTAAACAGAAATGAAATACTGTCATTGGAACGTTTAATGATTTGGAAGTGTGCAGCGGTGAAGTAATGTGATTAATGCTAATGAAATTACTCAATTACTTGGAAATTAAAGATGAATTTTGAAACATGATCTGACCTGGGTTGAACTACGTAAAGAAATGTAATACGTAGAATTTACAAATAACGTAACAACTGATGCCTTCACAAACTTTAATGGTTGAGCAGGGAGTATTGAAAACTCTGCAGACCCATTTTAATTTGGTAGGTTGTCCAATAACAGGAAGAGTTAGTGTCCTGGGGCAAGACCCTGCCTCTATTTGGTATGACACTAGTGCGAATGTCTGTGATTAATGGAAAAAATATATAAATCCAACCATTTAACTCTGGAATACGTCGTGTTTAATGTGATTTTATACTTTTATTGAGCAATATATGTAGTGTCAGTGACAAAAAATGACACCTGAGACTTTTAAAAGTTGATGAATGGCCAGAAAAACAATACAAAAAAACTTAAACTGCAAATACATATTCATAGGACACAGTGACAAGTGACAGGGCTTCATTAAAATGCACTGTCATCATGTTTCAAACCTTAATGTGGACAGTAGCTTCCATTCTACAAGTGTATTTTAAAATGAAATACTATTCGTGTGGACAGCGCCTCACAAATTTAGGTATAAACCAAACAAGAATGGGTTGTCCCAAGGAGTATTTTATTTATTTGAGTAAAAGTTTCTATTTGCTAAAGTGTTGAAGCACAAAAATTAAAAAATAACTTGATAAAACATGAGTAAAAATCAAAATAAAACTGATAGCTGTGCATAGTGAGCATTAGCACTTGCAGAAAAGACAAAAAAAGTGTTATTGTTGCTAAATTTGGGACATTTGTGAAGCTGTTTTAAGACCTGTGTACTTAAAATGAATTAATAATATGGCTGCACAGTATAGAATAGAGTATATGGGGTATAAGCGCAGTCAAAATCTGTACTCAAGTAAAACTACGGTTACTTTAAAATAATATTACTTAAGAAGAGATAAAAGGGCTCAAGAAAAGTATAACTTAGACTTTATCCAGCTTTAACAAGTCATATCATGTCTATTAATGCAACATTTAAGGCCTGTTTTCCACCTTTACATACATTTACCACTAAAATACATTTGAATTTTGATGTTTTTAGCAATGTTCAACGGTTAAAAAACCCCAATTTAGCCAGTTTGAGTGGTGTTGCTTCCTGTGGAGGCTCAGAACAGCAGCTGAGACACAGAGCAGCTCCATCACTCATCTCTTCCACAGCTCAGGCCTCGCGACGCTCGCTGACGAGAAATAATTAATTCAACAGCTACTGAAGCACGCAGTCGCATTCATTCTCACTGCCACTGGCTATTGTTGTTGGCTTTTGAAATATGTGATCATCATCTCATCATGAAAACTCTCTCTTAGTGTTTCAGTCGTAAATCAAGGAGAAAGAACGAAGCTAAATTAAGAATTACCTACACTTTTCTGATTGTGGACTCTGAGAATGGTTTTAAATAGATGTTTGATGAGTTTAAAAAGCTGGACACACTTGGTACATTCATTTTGTATTGCTTGCTCTTTAAAGACCTTTTTTTTTGCTATTTTTGCTTTTAAATATGGGGCTGCTTTTGAAAAACTGGAATAAAACTGCATTTATTTGTCTTATGTCTGACTTTGAAAGGCTAGAAACCTGTACAATTACAATTTACACCACGATAAGTGTGAATACTACCATTCAAACTTCAGTAAACCAAACTCTACACTTCCTCCAATTGTTTTGAATAAATTCTAGCAACACAGACGTCTTATTGGACCAAAAACAGGAAGTGACAATGCTGCAATCACAGAGAAAGAGCCAAGGTCAAAATGACGAGGTAAAATGTCTAAATAGTGTTTGATGTCAAGTTTACAGACAAAAAATAACGCATTAAACTCCGCTGCCATCATTGTTTTGGTTCTGTCACAAAGTTAAATCAGATTTAGCCCTTATCCACACGTTTTCCTCTGACAGCGCCATCTAGTGTGCCTCTAAAACACTCTCACTGTGAACGCTAAGCTAACCAGAGGCTAACGAAACTAGCTGGATCATTTTCTCTTTTGGTCATTTTACAGCCCTATAAACTCTGGATTATACTCACACATTTATAACAAATAAAAAACTAAGTCAATAATCAAGTTTTAACATTACATAACTGGGTTAAACAATGAGATTAAAAGCATGTTCAGCAGATAATAACTGAGGTTAAGCACAGAATGAGTTCTTATGTGATCTGTATTGTATATTCCAATTAATATCTCGATTTACATTGTGGATAATCAACAAAAGCACCTTAATATCTGTCAGGATTGGCCAAATATATAAACATTCAAAGTGTAATGCCTAAGTATAAGTAAAAGTCAAAAGTAACCAATAGTGTGAGCCTGTTGTTAATGTAAATGTGTATTTTAGTGATAAAAGTG
The DNA here is from genome assembly GCA_036850595.1 of Rhyacichthys aspro. NCBI lineage: Eukaryota > Metazoa > Chordata > Actinopteri > Gobiiformes > Rhyacichthyidae > Rhyacichthys > Rhyacichthys aspro. The sequence continues at coordinate 2,952,642 of CM072166.1, read as the reverse complement.
GAAGGGTTTTGGCTACAAGCGTATTTAAAAATGGTTTCCATGTCTGCAAAACTAAGATTTTTAATAAAATACTGACAATTAATCAATACTGAATCGAAATCGGAACTGAATCCCCAGCTTTAATGGTTAGCCAGACAGGGAATCACTATAAACAAAGCATTTCTAAGCATTTTGGGAAGATAATGAGGTTGGAGCTATGTCAGAACTGCACTGTATAAAAACAGCTGATATTTTTCCGTGTGTCGGAGGCAGGGGGGGTCGGCGGGTGACGGAGGGGACTGAGCTACTTGGATGTTAATCTGTGAGGTAATAGCTTTTCTCTGCAGAATTACAATTTCTAATATATGTCACTTTGTAGAAGGCTCCGTGGACGGCCGTGGTCACCGAAGACGCCGCCTCCCCCTCGGTCCCCTCAGACTCCATCTACAACAATGGCCGCCGAGTGTAACACGCTACTTTTAATTTGCAGTAACACGTGACGACCGCAGATTAATGGCTCTTATGACACCTGTGTCCCTGAAGCCTCCGGCGCCGAGGCCCAGTGTACATAACGCGTGTCACACTACATTATCTCTACATCCGCCGTAATGGGAACCTGCTTTAAGGACACTGCTGAAACTTAGGAGCTGTCGAGCGGCTTGGCAGAGGGCCATAACGCTGACGAAAACAAATACTTGGGGCCAAACGGTAGGAACGGGCCAGTATGTGCTCTGTGTGTAGTCCATGATAAGAAATGCTGCATAGAAACTGTAAAATCCAGTCCTACACCTCATTTAAACTCACATTTTATCGCAAATAAACTGGTTCTAACAATCACAAAACTGGAAGTGGAAGTACACTATATTGTTGATCTTATTTATTAAGCTATTTATTTATACATTTGAATATATTTTACTATTTTAATCATTATTTTAAGGAGACTTCACTGTTTTGTTCAATAAATCCAACATATTTTCAAGTCAATGAGTGATCTTGTTAAATAATCATTAATGACCAAAATAATGGTGGTTATGACTTTTCCCATAATCGAGCAGCTCTAGTCCACAATAATAAACATGATAAATTAATAATTTGTGGTCTATACAAAAAATTACTCTGGTCTTTGTGGATTTGAGTTGAATTTCGAGAGGACGATACCAACAGAAGCAGAAAAAAACATCATTGGATGCAACTAAATACACTTAGAGCCAAAGAATAAGCCTGCTCCTGTTTAAGAGAGTTATGTTTAGTGGAAATTGCTGTCAGTGGAAGGGATGTCAGACCTGTTTTACTTAGACAAATGAGTGGGAATGTCAGGCCAGGGAATGGAAAATAAAGGAATGAGACTTAAAATCTCTTGGTCAGTCTTAATTCAGCTTTAACAACACTTTTTTCATTGTGGTTACAGCTTAAAAATGTTAACTGGTAATAGATAGATAATACTTTTTTTCCATTAAAGTGTTGATTTTTATAAACAATCAACTATGTACACTCCAACAGTACAGTACAGTAAATGACCAACTACTGTGTTTTGAGTTATACTGTTAAAAAGCTACTTCTACTAGCAACTGAACAGCTAAGTTGTGGTTAAAAAAAGGAAATGAAATGGCTTTGTTTTGACTGAAGATGGAAATTTGTATTTTTTGCAACAATCAGGCATATTTACTGCAGTAGCATTTATCGCACATCACTATTAATATGTATCGTCCCTAATCAGTTTTTTGGGGCGATTGTATTGCTCACTGTTGCCTTCCTAACACTCTCCCCTCCTTTGTTCCCCTTCCCCTCGTTTTTGTTTCGATAATGGCTCCTCGTGCCATAATCATCATGAGGCTCACCAAGTTAAACAGGGCTGAGGCAGGAGACTACAGCGCTGTGAGGACATTTAATCTGAGCATTAACCGAAGATCGACAACACCCCACTGAGCAAAATACTCTTAAAGACTTGATTCAAGCATAAAAACCACAAGATTATTGGTTAAAAGCAACAACTTGTGGATTGCCTCCTGCCTTTTGAGAAAAATAAGAAATCCAAATGTGATAAAACTGGACAAAATATGTGATTGTGCCACCTATTAAGAAATGTAGAGAGCAGAGAGCATAAAGAAGACTGTAAATCCAAGATGGCCGCCTTGACAGTCTGTTCTGGGGCAATACAAGACAAATACAAGACTAATCCTTTAAAACAAACTGAAAACTGGTTGGTGTTCAGGCAGATAATACTCAGAATGACTAAAAGAAATAAAAATACATCAAAGAAAGAGGACATCACATGGTACATCATAATGGTCTAATCATAACGGTTAATCCAGAGGTACACTTGGACTCAGTTTCATTTCTAAAACACAATTTACAAGATCGCCAAAACTATGAAAGTATGAAAACTATAAGTAATGCTCTTTAATTCAGGCAAACCTCTCACTATTTTGGAAAATTAACAAAAAGTAGCCAAAATCCATGCATTTAAACAAAATCCTTTAATGCTTAACCCTTTTGCTTTCTGATAATACAGTTCTGTATTTGTCTCATTCCTCACTTTTGTTCTAAACATAACGATAAATATCTAAACTTACCCATAAATGCTTTGATACAAAAGGGGTTTATTGCCAAAAACAGCAAATCTTATGTTTCATTCCTCATTTCATTTCAAAATGTAACCTCAAACTTTATCTAAACTTAACCAAAAATGACCATAATGTGGCAAAATATCAAGTTTTGTCTCATTATTGGCATTATTTTCTAATCATAACCACAAGCTTCATCTAAACTTAACCCAAATGTGTTAATGCCCAAGGTCTGTTGGGCAATTAACTCAATTATTGTGTTATTGCCCTCTGGTAGCAAAGTCATCCTTTTTATTCTAAATATAACTTTATCTAAACTTAACCAAAAATGCTAAACTGTGCCTAATAAGTCAATAAGTTAGCATCAGCGCGCTCAAAATCCATATTTTATTAGCCTTCCCTTGAATATTTTCTAATTTAACCACAAAATTCAACAACTATACTAAATGCCAATGCCAAAGACGTCTAAAAGTCTCAAATTAACACTAAATATCTCAAGTTTTATGGCCCATCTAGACATAATAGAAACAAACCATAACATTGTGCATGTTTCCAAATGTCTATCCCATGTGTTTGTCTAGAAAACATAAAATATCAGCACCATTTCTCGGACACAGCCTCAGTTTCTATAGTGCTTAATGTACAGCAACATCTCATTTTGACAAATATCCAGTCCACAATGAGGTTAGAAACGGTCTTTTGGTGAGGTGCTCTTTAAGAGAAGACAGCTACAGGACAATTGTGTCTACAGGCTAGCGTTGTATGTAATATACTACTCCTGCAAACTGTGGCTGGGGGCGAGACATTGTTTTCGACGCTCTGTGTGAATGTGTGTGTGGCCAAGGCCTAGAGGTTTATGCTTTGGAAAGATAAAGTATCCCTGACCCTGTTGGTGGGGAAGGTAGTTCATAGCCACCATTCCTGTTCCATTTTTTGAGCACACAGCTTTCTTGTCTTTTCGGCGTAATGTCGGCCGAGGATCTAAATCACAGAAATGGCAGCACATCAGGGGAATCATTTCAGACTGAATGGCCATCGAAACGCGGCGCTGTCACCGAAAAGACCTCCACAAAACAGGCCACCTCTTCACTACCTTATTCCTCTTCATGCCCTTTAATACCTTTTTGCCCTTCAATAGCAATCTGCATAGAAATGTGCGCGTTCTATCATCCTGTGACGAGACATTACACTCCGGCTAATAGGAAGAGGTCCTCGAAACGGCTGAAAATGAACCCTCCAAAACACCAGACGTTTGCATTATGCCTCTGCGATTGCATCTCTTACAGGGAAAGGCTTGATTATGTCATTTGCCATGTCCACGTCATGCTGGTTTTTATATCTTTGCCGGGAAATCTACCTCTGACAGGTCATTAGTCATCGCTCCCTCCCTCCGCAACCGGCGTAAGACATCAATTCCACTCAATATCCCGCAAACCCTTCTGCGCCGCTCAGAGACAAAACGCCAGAACAAAGACGACGCTATGTAAACTGCCGCCGTGCTCTGATTAGCTCTCGTTTTTTGAAGCACGCCACCGAAATAAGGCACTCGTTCCCTCACAGTGTTTTGAGATAAGTGCCTCCTTTTCAGCAGCAATACACACCTCAGAGGACCAACACTTTCAAGCTACAATCTGAGGCTTCCCCAACATCTTCAAATCTTCAAATACACAATGGACGTGATTATCAGGGTCAAAGAGGCAAGAAGGGGCTGTAAAAATGATTCTTACATCAAAACTAGAGCCTCATTTTAAACTGGGGAAAGATGTGATTAAAGAAATGGCAAAAAGACTCTCAAAAAATGTGATATTTTGATTTTTTTGAAGTTAGACAATGAAAAACAGCTTTTAGATTTGAGTAGATGCAACACACAGTTGGGTATTTCCAAAATGAAACCAGTTTTCAACCATAAACATAGCTATACACAATCCAGAAGATGATGTTTAAATTCATGTCCATTTTCAAGTACTTTCAAGGCCCATTTAAGCATTAACAGCTGTAGTACGTTACACATGTGAATACGTACTTTAAATTATTATTAGGGTCGACAGGGATTATAATTTTTACGTCAAAACTATAGTTGCAAATGTTAGCGCATCCAAAACTGTCAAAAATTCAGGTTTGGATTATTTTGATGCGAAACAGCTGAGAACTAACAGAACATCTGAGAACTATTTCCATGAATCCAAACACTTGAACCAAACAAAAGCCTTAGCTACAAACAACACAATGGCTAAATCCATTCAAGGTCTATTTTAAACCTTTTCCAGCACTTTACAGGATCCATATTACAATCCAACAACTATAAGGATTTTTATTCTTGTCCTGAAACAACAGCAAAGTCACTTATTTTTGCATTTAGAAAAGGAACTGGAGATATTTAAAGTGCAACCAGTGCAAAAGAGCAATATATTTGAAGGTAAAACAGCAATTCAGGCACTAAATCTTAAACTCAAGCCTTTATAAAACCCTGCAAACACAGCATTTTCAGTATTTTAAGCCCCAGTGGAAAGCCTGATGGCAGTAGTGTGAGAGCTGTTTAGTTATTCTCATCATCTGCTCATGTAGTGACATTAAAGAAGCCTATTGCTTACAGAACCAATAATCTATATCGCCTCAGGCCTCTTCTAACCGCTCTGTATTTGAGCAGCGGCACACACTGGGAGGCCCCTTTTGTCTGAGGAAGAAAAGCCCTTTCCGCAGAGCTTACTACCTACCGCTTTTCTTGACTGACCTGGGTGGTTGGCTACATCATCTTGACATGTAATTATCTAAAGCCCTTTAATCACTTCCATAAAGATTAATTGCAGGAGACAACAGCGGAGGTCGTGTCTTCAAATCAAAAGGCTCCTTGGCAGATTGACACGGCGCTGTAACCGAGTTCAGGCCTAGGTGTTTTATAAGGGTCATCTACTGGAACAGAGGCACTTTTAATGCTGTAATTGCAACATCAGCAAAGTGGGTTTTACAGCATAAAACGCCATTTAGTTTCTGGGACTTTTCAGAGAGTGAAAGCTTAAGCCTGTGCCGCTTTAAAGAAGAAGAAGAAGAAAAACAGCTTTTCTTACCTTCGTCTCGTTTCCGCTTTTCACCGTTGGATCGGGGAATACCCAGAATCCCATTAATGGAGTAGGAGCCGGCGGGGTCGTTGGAGGCGCTGGTTACAGGAGGAGAGGCTGTGCTGGGAACTGAAGGAAAAACACAAAATATATATACGTTTGTGGGTTTAAATGACAGTATATTACATTTTTTTTACACGAATTAGACGAGTTGATTGATAAACGGTTAAAATTCAAGGCAAAGTTGGTGATGTATTTGGTATTTATGCAACTTTAATGACCAAAACTTTCAAAATACATGTCTTATATATTAAACTATGAATACTGTATAATGCCAATGCAGTTTAAAGGATTACATTATGAATATCAGCTGAAATTCAACCTTGATAAATGCTTAAAATTAAAGGTGGTGTAGGCAGAGATGGCCATGAAAAATAAAGGTTTTACAAAGATGTCTTACTTGAGAACTTTTTAATTAATCTGCAAATGATAGTGTCTTGATAAACACTGGAATTAAAGAAGGTGTAGGCAAAGTTGGTTGTGAAAAATAATAATAATATACTTCCAAAGTTCCAAAATGCCCTATTACAGTAGCATATGTTAGATATGTCTTGTACTAATGCAGTTTATAGGATTAAATTACGTTATATATATTTATTTTACACTAATTTGTCCTGTTTAAATCAACAACATCCCATTTTTATTCCATCCAGTTTAGATTTAACTACATGACTCGATAAATCATGCTTACAACACTTATCTGAGCAATTCTGGGCTCTTTTAATGCCCCAAAGTATTAAAATGTGTTATTATATTCTGATGTATTGTCTTTTTTTATTCCTAATATTACCAAAAAAAAGTATGAGTTTAATTAAAACCTTAAATCAAACATTTCTTGCTCATAACAAGAAATAAGAAGTCTGTCATTAGAAAAGACTTGTCAGTTTTAATAGATGAACATATTTACAGTGAAAACCCTCGGGGCAAGCACAAAAACTAATCAAATCAAGACAACAATTAATTGTAATATTGATCTGAGGTCATACTGTCATATAGTCCTTATATAGTTACAAGACACCACTGGAGTAATACAAGGGGTCTTATTAAATCAAAGTAAAGCAATAATATAAGATATCTGATGTTATTTAAAAAGTCAAGCAGGTTTTTAATGTGCCATCCTAAATAAATGTTATAAAAAAAGCTTGTGGGCTAATTATACAGACATAAAATAACAGAATTATTCCATATTTTTATCCCTTTTTTAAAACTTTCAACAATTTAACATCGATAACTCATTTGATCCATGACTTTTCAAGGTTTTTCATGACTGTATCGACCCAGTTTTCAGCTTGTTTACAGCTGTTTGGACTATGGCTGCACACTTTGCGGAAATCCGATATTTAAATCCACTTTTCCAGAGTAAAAATGGGATAATACAAAGAAATACAAGGCGATATGTTATAGCCTCAAGTTGCACAGGCCAAACTACTTTTACTTCCTACTTTTTACTGATTTAGTCGTGCCACAAAGTGATTTAAATCCCCGATTGGTCAAACGTCCTGCTTACTTCACCTTTTGTGTATAATTAATAATATTTAGGCTGTTCTGTTACCTATGGTGTGTCCCGGCGTCAGCGATGACCCGTCTGGAGATGGATGAAAAGGCTGCTGCACTTTAGTTCGGATGATCCTGTGTAACAAAAAGGAAAGCGCCAGAGTCAAGCGATGATTAAGATATCAAAGGTTTGAGAGACGGGACGTGGCCCGGGTTTGGCCGGGGTTTGGGTCAGTGGGCTCCGGTTTAAAGTGAGGTCTGGGAGCCAAGTCTTCAATGCACTTTTTGGTGTGAGTGATCGTGCAAACAAAGCATGAAATCACATCAATTCACCTCAATGATCGGCTTCAGTGACTCTACCTGGCCCGCACTAATCAGCCCTCTCACCCCTCCCCCTCTCGTGTCCCGCTGTGGGGCAGTTACACCGCTCTCCCGTTGGACGTTTAGTGTCCCCCCGATCAGAGCTCTCGGCAGGCCCGGGCCGGCGGTCCCCGTGTGCCGATGCGGATGAGGTTGTATTGATCGGGGGCTCGGGGAAGAAAAAGTTGGGGATTAGTCGCGCGGCCGAAGCGATGCAAATACAAAGCTATAAATTATATGTGACAGGAAAGCAATAGTTCCTTATTGCCTTGCACAAGCTTACGCCAGCATTTGATTCCTTTAATCTGAATGGCACTTGGGGAGAATGGGGGCTGTCATGATCATTTGTAAACTTTAAAACTATTCATCACCAGAGAGAGGTCGAATGAGGATTTTATTCGACGCTTTCTTGTGTTTTCCTGTTTGATATTATCCAGAAATGCGTCAGATCATCTGGTTATCGATGTTACAGTAGGTGCCAGGAGGCTTTGGAGGATTACATCTAACACTGTCGAGGATAAAACACAAAAAAATCCCCCTCGAAGCCAAAGCCAACAACAAGACTTTGCAAAGGGAGCGTGTATCGACGTAGTCATCTTTTCCGCTTCTCTCCATAACAGTTATTCGACCCCTTGACTTGTGAGCGCTACATAAATTCAGAGACTTTATTTGGTATCCATGTTCTTGATATTGAATAAGCAATTTGGGAGAATGAATTAATGACCTGGCTGTTGCAGAAAATCCCCCACAGAAATATTAAAATTGCTTTACGTCTGAATCAATACTATCGAGCAGGATTGAGAAGGGTTTTTTGTTTTTTTTTTCAGTGTAGAAGCCTGTTTGTGGCTCACAACACAACACTATCTTCTGTAGTGTTTAATAATGTATGCAGGTGAAAGGTGTTTAACAGGTGCGTTCCTCTTTTGTCAACAGTCCTCAGGTCACACTCTGTCACACAAACCAAGACTGGAGCTAAACTTAGAGCCAACTGACCGGAAAACACCGCTGCTTTTCATAAACTGACGTAAAGTGGAGGAACATGGAGTGAAAACAACTCGAATCACAACTACTTTGGACTATTTTAAAGACTTATAACTTCATATTCATATTATTTTTCTTTTCATTTTAAAAGGGCACAATCTTAGCAAGTTTATGGCCACCTATCGTAGCTTATTCGCAGCTCAAAATAAACTAAAATGATATGTGATATGTGTATTTTACCTGTTTTAATTCTTGCATAAATCTGTAATAATCTCCTGAACATTTTATGCTATTTCTACCCTATTTTATCATATCTTATTTTCATTTGTTTTGTCCAATACAGAGCTTTGTGGCAAAAAAGCTAACACTATTTCCTATATTTAACTTAAAGGAATTACAAGGACAATCCAAGCTTCCCCTATAAATATACCTTTGAATGTATAGATATTGGTGAAAACATTTAAAAGCTTTCATTTTAAACTATTTAATCGACTTTAGGCACTTTATAAACTTTGTAAACACAGGCTTCAAAAATCTGTGTGTTCAAAGCTTTCAAGCCCACAAGAAAACCCTTAAAATTGTGCATAATATTAAGGCATTGTTTGTGGTTTTGTTGTATGTCGAGTAAATTAGAAAACACATCCTTAACATTATATTCTAGCCTGATCAATACTCTGAGCCTATTTGATTGTAGCTCCCTAAAAACAGACAGAAATGGTGTATTTCTGTTCTAAGTGAAATATTCAGCGTTAAGCCGTAATAGAAATTCAAAGCAGCTCTCACAGTGTCATCTTTGGCCGATAGAATTACACTTCTTTGTATTCACATTTTAATTTCCCACATAAACAAAGACACATAAGGCTCCCTCGGCCCAAAATAGAAAAGCCTTAATTGGAATTGAAAAACTTCATAGGGGCTCTTTTAATGATATTAATGTACATTCTGAATTTATCACATACATGTGTCTGAGCCTCCTTAAATGGGGCTTTTTAAGCAGCCACGAACCATGAAATGAATTTTCTTCAGCCTTTTCTCTATTTAAAAGATGTCTTGTGTGGAGCTGTCCATGCTCTCCCATCAGCTCATTAAAATGTAATGCTGATGCTGGCTCTATGGAACAGTGCCTCTTAACCAAAGTTCATCACCAGGGATCTCTCTCTCTGCTGCTGCTGCTGGGGTAGGAGGGGGGTCCGAGGGGGTAGGAGGGCTGGGGAGGGGGGTCCGAGGGGTAGGAGGGCTGGAGGGGGCTCGAACTACACCACTGTTTATGGATTTCTACAGGAATTAAATTAGACTGGTTTAAAACATATTACAGCAGTGCATTACCATCAAAGCCCTTTCTACTATTAATATAAATGCTTACTTTTATATTAAGATATTAACTTATAAAGAGAGCATTAAATATGACCTTTACATAACACTTAAATATAATTACAGCTATATCTTTAGGTTTTTTCAATTCAATGTACTCTTTAGCAAAGACACACACTGTAAAAACTAAAAGAATGCTTATTACTTTTTATTATTCACTATAATACAGGCTCATTATTCAGATAGTATTAAAATAATGCATTTTTACACATTTGATATCATAATGTATTATCTGGTTTTATCATTAAGTAGTTATAATTTAATATTTTAAAGCAGTAATGCATTAATTTTGCAAGTTTCTCACAATACAAACCTATTATTAATAAAGACAGCTTCATTTATTTGAAATACTGAGCCATTACAGTGACATAATTGTAACTATAACCATTTAAAATAATACTTTTGCCTGACACAGCACTTGAGTATATGTTTCTTATTGCCCTAATTAGAACAATCCTCACCATTTTGCACAAATGCGAAGATAATTACAACAGATTCTAAAAGAAAGCCTTGCAGATAAGTCATAGGAGACTATTTTATCTGATTAAGCTGCCAGTAAAGAACTAAATTGGCTGGATTTCTCTGTTTCTATTAGGGAATGTTTCTAGCAATTATACCCAATCATAACCAATTTCCTCCAAAGCAGAAGGCAGCAGAAAAAGGGCCAAAGCTGCTGCTGCTAGAAGTGTCAGTGAGTGTGCAGCCTGCCCAGCTCCACGCATTAGATGTGCTAAGGAAAATTGGCCTGCTTTATAGCGCCACGGGATCTGGTCACCGAATATTGATCGGTTTTCATCTCGACACATTCGCTCAGTGTTGGATGTACTGCTGATTGTTGAGGGAGTTTGGTGTGAAAGATTGAATTGCACCTTTGAGACCACAGCCCAGCAGCCAGCCACGGCGTGCAGGGCGGGCTAAACTTGGTCAAACACAATATTCAACCCCACACACACACACACACACAGACACACACACAAAGCTTAACCCGTATTGTCTCCATACAATCGTGCGTGATAAATGATTTTCAATTTGCGCTCTGCCGGCCCTCTTCATTACACTGTTTACATCCAGCAGCCAAAACGCACATGCATTTGCAAAACCCAACAAAACCTCACGTCTTAATGCAATGCAAGCTTTTCTTTTTCCAGATTTTTAGCTTTAATTCCTTACCTGTTAATGGAGGAGACGCTGGGGACAGTGTCGTTGTCGCAGATGCCCTCCGCCAGAAGCCTGTCTCGGATCTCCCACGCAAACATTGTAGGGTTTTGTCTTTTATAATCTGCTATTTTTTCCACGACTTTCGGTGTGGCCACTTTAGGTTTAGACCCACCGATTACACCCGGTTTGATGCTGCCAGTCTCGTAATATCTGAAAGAAAAAATATTGATTAAAGTCAGCCATTTTTTGCAGAAAAATGTCATGTGACTCGCAACGTTAGCAACATAACTTTCCTTCGAACCATTTAACCTTAATATTCGTACTTGTAAATGATTAATACATACAAATAATCAACTTTCTAATCATTAATTAGCATATTATTTACAGAAGAAAGTCAAATAACGCTGTATTAATCAGATAGGCTAAATTTAAAATTAGCAAAACATTACTCATAAATAATACATTATGGATATTTGCATAAAATGAGTTTATACAGTTATTTTAAGCTTCACTTAAACTTCGTTCAGCTCCGAGGTACATATAAAAAGTGTAGGCTAGCTTTTACAAAATAATGACAATACAGAGTTTAAAAACGTCAACGGAGTAGCATTTTAGCATCTACCGCTAACGCTAAGTAGCAGCAGTACAGTTCTTTAAAGTGGGCAAATGCAATGTGTTTTATCTTAACCTCTTTATTTATTTTTATTTCCCAATATGAACATAAACGCCCCAGTTGTACATTATATTACCTTGAGCATTTTGTAAAGTTTGTAACAAGAAAACAGTCAGTACAGCGGTCAACAGCCTGACCTATGCCCCCGGACGTACACTTCCTGCCAGGGGGTACTTAGATTGGCACAACCCCTACCTGCCCAGGATCTTGCTCACGCAGCCGTGGCTGACCCGCAGCTGCCGGGAGATGTCGCAGGGCCGGACCCCCTGGTGGGCCAGCTCCACTATCCGCTGTCGGACCACGTCTGGAAGGGGTCTGCCGTTCACAAACACCCCGCCGAGCTGGTTCACCCCGCCGTGCCCTACGTGGGATACAACAGCAGCACACGGAACCGTAACATTACATACAGGCGTAGAAGAAGAAGAGTCCAGGAATCATAAAGATAGAAATAAATAGAACAAACATCATTTTGAACGGAAAATGTTACGTAAATTTTTAATGGAAGTTTTTCGAATTAAAATTTGTCTTTACATTTTTATATTTTAGTTTTTTTATTCACATTATTAGATTGTACTTGGATACGGTTGCTATGTTGTTACCTGGGACCATCTGAACTTTACATTAAGGTGTTAGCGTACTTTGTTTTATTTTTAACCTGCTTGTAATATTTGATAAATTAGCTAAATATGATTATGAAAATGAAAAACTATTTATAACTACAAAAGGGGTATTTTATAATAAATATTTAAATATCATAATATTAGCATAAATGTAGTTTTTAATTTTTATTTGGCTATTTTGACTAATTAGCAAACATGCTAATTGCCTCCACTTTTGTTTCTATCAGTGAATTGTGTCATTTTTCGTCTCCTGTTATTTTCTGATTTTTATTTATTTTTTTGTACAATCACTTAGCAGATTCTTAAAACAAATAATCATAATAAGATATTTTTTAATTATAAAAATGTCTTTCCATTTGTATGCAGTAGATAGGAACATTTTTGCTACCTTAAAAATAAATTACTTTGAATGGCCTTTAAATTTAACACAAGCCAATATTCATTATTATTTTAAAGAAGTCACGTGGAGCACATATTTACTCAATCCCATTAAAAGCATTGTCATGTCATTATTATTTATTCTTGTTAATATTATTGTGACTAATTTAAATGCTTTGTTAATTCCTCTGTAACTGAATGGAGCTGCTTCAAATTGATGCAAATTGAAGTCAGCCTTTAATTTTCTTGCACTGACCTTATATTTTGGCTTCACCTCTCGTTGCTGGATATTAAGTTGCAGCCCTTTCTTCCCACTTCACGCTAAATAATTGAATACGCTTTGATTACTCATATTACATATTATTTGTAGAAGGAACAGGCTGTCAATTATTCATGCACATTCTCCAAATTACACGCGGTGAAGCAGGGCGTTTATGAGCTGAGACGTGGGACGGTTGTAGTACGGCTTTTTTTTATTATTATTTAGGAAAGATTAAATAATAAATGTGTAAGTAACCTGCCCGGACTTATTAGGCCTAAACACAGACTGAACGCGGGAAGCTCCGTGCGTAAATTACGAAGCACCTGCCAACTCCTGTCCTTTGTTTACCTTTACTTCTGCTGTGCCACTTTGTCAACACAATAAGTTAGTCTTTTAATTGCTTTTAAATAGTGCTCTAGTTTTATTTACAGGCATTTTAAGCCTCAATTAAGTTGTTTTTTCAGCTTGAACGCGGCTTTAAGATGCATTTTCGTTAATAAGGTTGTTTGAAATACGCGTAAATGTAATTATAATGTGATATAATGTGTTTTGAAGTTTGTTTTTTGAAGTGTAGTAGCCTTTAATGCAGTGAATGGTGTCACATGGTGCTGTTTTGTGACTGTATTTTTAGCAGAGAGCCGCAGTGGCAGAGCAACTCACTACTGTGTGCTACTTACGGTGCATCGCAGTAAAGGGGTCCGCTTTGCAGTGAATATCCATTGGATAGCAAAGGAAAGACAGATAATCAACTGAAGCCGCCGTTTCGCCTTCCTATCGAGGGTGAAAACGCGAAGAAAAAAAGGTGATTCTAGCCTGACACGACGGAGGGACTTACAGCTCGCCCCTCCAGCCCCGATTTGAATGACAACTTCTGCCCAAAAGTTGCCTCTGTCTGTTCGCCTTTAGCAGCCCAGTCCCGGAGTGGAGCAGGTCTGGCAGGTGCGTAACATGACCGGAGGATTTTCTCGACCTGGGAGCGTGCTTTTGGAGGATGTTTAAACCAAAGCCAGGAGCGTAATTCTCTCGGGATCTTGGTTTTAAAGAAGTCCAAAACGGTATCTTCTCAGTCCCGTTGGCCTCGGTACAGACACTCTCGACCCGGCGTGCTGGGTTTTCTTTTTTGGACGGATGCGTGAAGGCTCGCTCTTTGGGCTGGAAATGAAGCCTCGGTGTGTGTCTGTGGATCTAAAAGCTGCAGACCTCCTCCTCTTTCTCTCTCCCCTCGCCCCTGCGTACTCCCCCTTTTGCTCTACCGCTTCTTCGTCTATGGATGACTTGTCAGACAAAGGCAATAGATGCCAACACTTTGTGATTCGCCAACGCAAAATACCGGGGGTCCAAATGAGGAGGTCTCTGGTGACAGCGGACAGGAAGGGGAGGGAGATAAATAAGGAAACACCGGGGTTTATTAGACATTAGGGCAGCGACCATTAAACACTCGCTTCTGGAAGTTTTCAATCAATGTATAGTAGCCCATTTTTTACCATTTTTCTTGGACTAACTTCTTGGAAATAAGTGGATTCTGCTTTTTAATCCATCCTGGAATACAAGTAGGCCTACATTTACAGCATTACAGCACATTTTAATTGAAAATACTGCGTCAGAATGCGTAAAAAGCGGTGCGTGTGTGAGTTTTGTATCCACAGAAATGATGCGTAATGATGGTGATGGTCCAGACTCGGAGCAGCAGCAGCAGCAGATGTTGGGGGCTGGAGGTTGAAGGTGAAGCACACGTGAACATGCTCAGAAGCTTCTGTAGATGGCGCTGTAGAGTTTCACAAACTCTGAGTCCACTTCAGACCGGTCCCAAAAAGAGTCCAACTTGATCTGAGTGAATTCAGGTAGAAACAGGAGGAAGTTGGGAATAAGAGCAGGCCTTTCATCCAGAGGCCTTCAGCTGACATGACTTAACACGAGGAAAAGATGTAAAGAATAAATATAGATATCATTTTAGGATCAAAGAAAGAGTTCAACTTAAATTAGGAGTGATTTAGTTCAACTTTTGTGTGTTATTTTATGATTTATACGCAAGATTACTACACATCTTCTTCTCTTTTCCTTTTTATCTTCAAATATAATACAAAAATACTATGGCATTTACAATAAAATTTACTCACGATTATGATTATCAAACAAAATCTGTGAATACATCGCATAGAAACAGCATTAACAACGATACAGCTTTAAAAGAGTCTTTATATCAATATGAATCAGTGAATGAAAGGCCTTATATTATTCCTTTATATTATTCAGACTCTGTTGAGTATATATTATTATCTGTCATATGTTTGTGTTTCTTTTTTTACAGTAATGGTTGATACTTCCTCCAGCATTACTCACATACTTTCTGAGGAAAAAAAGCACTGATTTAAAGCCATTAAAATGAACTTCACACGTTTGCGATGATAATGGGATTATAATATGTCAGCATTTATTTTGAAATACTTGTGTAAAGCTTAAGTATATTTATTTTAGATCCACTTAGACACAAATTAAGGCCCATATTTACACCTAAAATCGTTTTACTTTTGGATTGTTTTGTGAAATAACTCTCTTTTCGATCTTGTTTTAGGAGCTGATCATGGTTTTGTCGGTGGTCCCGGGTTCGGATGAAGACAGGGGGGCATCTCTTCGGGGCAGTTCGTCCACGTCCCGCGCTCTGCCTCCTGGTCAGGTTTGGGGATGATTTCTCTCCCGTTTTTTTTTTTGTTTTTTTTTTTGTTACTGTTTTTGGAGTGAGCTTCTGGTACAATATGTAGCACTATAGGCTGTAATTTCACACTCGGCTGCACAATTCCCTTAAAGCTACATCCTTTCCCCCTCCTTATAAGACCCCCATCCTCCAATCCCTCCGCCTCCTCTTCCTTTTTACTGCTCCTCACATTTTGATCTCCCCGCTGCAAAAATTAAGCCTCTTCCACCATAATAACCGATTGTTTTTCCTTCGACATATTCTAATTTTTTGCTCTTGTTTGGACACAGCACGTGCCGTTTAACCTCAGCTTTTTGGGGAAAGGGTGTGGGGTGTGGGGTCATTCGGCGCTGACAACAGAGAGGTCACAGAGGCCACGGTGGCGAGCGTTCAAATGGAGAAACAGAGACAAAACATGTGTTAAATGCACCAAAATGTGGAAATAGGAAGAGAAAGTGCCACTAAAGCAAATGGGAAACAAGAACGGTCACAAAAAACACCAATAAACATATCATTTTGAATAAATTACTGCTGAAACTGATAAAATTAGGCTAATCTTCACAACGTCATAGTGATTATTAATATAGTGGTAATGCCTATTAATATTAATGGGCTCACTGTAATACAAGCACAATATTTGGGTTATTTTGGTCAGATATTGTGCTTATAACAAGCTTTACACAACAGTATATTGTTATTGGAATAGGTTTTGACATTTTATTGTTAATGAATGGAAAAATGTGTGATGTGTAGATTAGTTATTGTTATTTATTTAAAATCTATCACGTTTTAGAATGTATTTTAAAAGTCTAAAGACAGAGCTATAGATGAATGAATCACCAAAAAACACAAGGCTTTCCTGGAAAACCTTGAAACTGATTCAAATGTCAAAATATCACTGACAATTTTAACTGTGTTTTAGTCTCTCCTGTTTTTCTAGATGGCTTTGTAAACTTCAGTCACTCTCGGGTAAATAGAGGGTCGTGGTTTGACCCTCTGAGGCTGCTGTAGTTTATGGAGTACAGTTAAAACAACAACACATCCAGCAACAAATCTGTGATTGTTGATGAGGAAAAAATGGCAGGAATTGTCAAGAAAATGTATTTAAAAAGACTGGAAAACTAGAATAAGTGTTTGGATTTGAGAACCAGTTTGTGTCTCCACCAGATTTCAAAATAAAATGAGTTAAGAAAGGAAAAGGTGAATAATTAGAATAAAAATAATTGTTTTTTGGGCTTTTTTCCTAAGAAGAGAACTTCTAAAATCATTATTTATTGTATATTCCTTTTAATAATACTGGATTTATATATAAAGTAATGATTTATGAATTAAAACAAACCCATTCATAACAATATTTGATCATAAATTACATTTTTTGTGGTTTGTAACAAATTTCAAACCTCTCTTAACATAATTGTTTACTTTATGAATTTATCTGGACAAATACATAAATAATGGCAGAAATACATCTAATAAAAAGTGATTTTTATAGAAACGTCTGTGTTTTTAGGTTCAGTCACATTTAATTTTACAGAACGCCAGTTGATTTTGACTTTTGCAGCAGAACAAATACAGATGTCATTGTCTAATAAAATACACACTCCATTGTCCCGGTGATGTCAAGAGTTTGGTAAGTGTTTTTCCCATTAGTCCAGGTGTAATAGGCTATTGACAGCGCCTCGTCGTTCATCTCTTTGCGCTAATGGCCCTTACGAAACAGAAAAAGAAGAAAGAGGAGGAGGAGGACCCTGTGGTTTTGGAGAAAGGCGGGTCCGAAGAGTCACACAAACAGCAGCCAACCTCAGGATCGCGGCGCGGTGAAGTGTCACGTACGTCGTTTGAATGAAGCGTCTGGCGTTGCGTCGACGTCACGGATCGGGGTTTCACGCACGAGAGACTACACCACAGACACCACAGGCTCCTGGATTTGAAAAAGCTGTTTCCACAAGACATAAGGTGAATGAACCCCTGAAACTGATTTTACGCAGATTTACGCATATTTTTTTAATGCATTTTCGTTTGTTTTCATATAAACAGACCCCAATATTTTGACTTGACATATTTATTACTACTATTTCCTTATAATCATGTCTTTTTTTGCTTCAGACGTGCACTAACACACTTCATAATCTTTATTAACCAAAATTATTGACGCGTTTGTCATGCGTAAAATCAATCTGACGTCTTTGTATCCTTTGTATTTCTAACCCTTTCCTTTTCCCACTTAAATAAATAAACAATTACCCCAAACACGGTGCTGTAAGTGTTTGCCTGAGCTCCAGCCCTCTCGGAAGCCACTGCGCGCGCCTCTGTGCAGCTCAAAGCCCGTGTGTGTGTGGGTTAAGCTCTGGATCCATCCTCCGCGCCGCGCTCGGAGCAAAGAGAGGCCACAGCAGCAGCAGCAGCAGCGCGCTACAAATCTCAGGAACAGATGGAGCATCAATTTGATCTCATCCTCTTACACCGTGAAAGATTGATTTTTGCACTAGCTTTTAATTTTGCCCATAATTAATTGGATCATTACAACTGTTTTCCATTGATCCCCCACACGCTTGGTTTTAAATGTACGTTCAGGAGAATCACGAGACGTTTTCCACGTGTTATTTAGAATCTGTGTTTATTCTGATTATCTCTCAATCGTTTATATTTATTTCTAAGCATTTATGAAGTGAAAGCACGCAGTTTTTTGTAGGATTTTGTGACAAATCCCTTTTATTTTTGGAGTGAAGCTCATCGATCTGGACGCACACGAGACAGAAGTGTTCAATTAAAGCCTGACTAACCCAGTGTTCTTCTCTTTAAACGTGTGTGTGTTGATAATGATGTGGTTATTTACAATTGTGAAGGTTTATGTTGGTTGTAATGAGCAGGAACACGCTCACACTGCTTTAGGAAATGTCCAGGATTATTAAATAAGAGCTGGTGCGAGGAGAGAGGGCGGTGTACTCGTTATTATTGGAATAAATGTGACATAAATGTACATTTTTTGAAGAAATAAAGAAATACAGGAGACTTATGGCTGCTCTGGGTCTAAACTGAGAAGCGTATGATACTCCGTGACCAATGTTTTTGTGTGTTTATTCCTATTAATGCCCTTGTTCTCTTTAGTTTGATGTTTTGCTCTTTTTTTTCTCGTTAATTGTAAAATATATATTAAAGAATCATGCTGCTGTTAAACATCTCATATTGAATGTATGTAAATAAGCTGATAATAAACAAATAAATAAACATACATGTAAATATTTCAGTTTTAATGATTCAGTTTTCTTTAACAAAACACAACAATCTGGACGTTTTGGTTCAACAGCGTTCATTTAAACTTATTGACGTGTTTTGAGTTTAAAATGAAAATGAAACTCATCCTATTCGTTTTTATTTTGGATAAGTGGACTATCTAAGGAATATAATTGAATTGTTACCAGTTAAACTTGTGGAAGATACCATTTGAGCACGAGTCTAAGCTAATGTTTAGGCTACATCAGAATAAGTAAAGTAAAAAAACGAGAAACAGAGTGGAAACTTTCTCCACTGCGAATGCTTTAATGGATCAAACCAGGTCTAAACCACATCTAAACCAGAACTAGGCCTAAAAGGACTAAACGTAGCAGTAAAAATGCTGAAATGTTGAAAGAAAATCGAATTATTATAGTTTTTAATGAGTGAAGGGGACATTTAAATGAGCTTAATAACTGTTTTGGGGGCTCCACTCTGCTCCAATGGGTATAACTGTCTCCTTAATGCTGATGTAGCCCATTATTTATCATCTGTTTCTCAATATTATCAAGTTTTATTGATGTAGCTCATACAACATGGTATTTATAGTCGATGTTTTCAGAGTGTCGTTACGTGACGTTGTACTTTTACGCACAAGTTTCTCGATTTTAATACAGAGTTATGTAAACGAACCATGATTGTTACACAGTTAACAATAGTAATTAAGGGACACATGAGTATATTATACAATATTAATCATGACTAAGTAGGGTTTTCAGTTCCTGGTTGAGTTAGAATGAGTTAAATAGTATTCAACCCCAAATGAAAACGTATTTTGTTCAATAAACCAGTCATTACGCACATCTGAGTTGACAAATGAGATCCTGAAACGTGAAATATGAGATATAAGTAAGATTATCTGCTCTATAATCAATAAAAACCTACCTTTAACATCAAAGTCATATCAAATTGAGTCTTAATGACGTTCATCTGTGTCGTTTTTACGCACAAACGTCTGAGCTGAGTTCTTGCGTTTGGTTCGTGTTTGGAAAAAAAAAAAAAAACTGAGCTCAGGTTGCATTAGTTTGATTAGAAAACACTTTGTTAAATTACTTTTCATACCCCGAGTGCAGGAGCAGTCAGACACTGGAGTTCGCGAGCGTTTCCATGCCTCAGGTTCAGCAAATCATTAAGAAAAATTAACATCTCATTTGCATCGAAACGTGAACAAAGGACCCACTTAAGCATCAGAATTATTAATATTATCAGTGCCTTTTTGCCTCAATTGATCAGGATGAATTTCCATCGTGTTCAAATATTTAACAGGGGCGTACAGGGTTTCTTTAGGGGCCAGGGGCAAAGGTTATGAAGGGGGCAAGGAGGCTTTTAATGATGGGAAACTTAATCTATCAGGAAATCTTTAAAAGTAGGGTAGGTTTTCATATGATTCATTTGATTTTTAATGTGTTTGTGGTGACTATAAAGGCCTGTGAATTCAGAGACAATGTCCAAACTGTGAAAAACATTTGTGGCGTGGTCTTGTTTTATTGAAAAAGAATGAAAAAGAAGGGTCTGGGTCCAAATGTTGTTTCCTCTGGTGGAATGGTACGGGTCAGTGCCACAAAAGTCGTCTTTATTTGAGAAATTAAACATTTGAAGCAGGCTTTTTGAAACTGGAAACAGCTGTAGTTAATAAATGCTTTGTTTTTGAGGAAAAGACATAAAATTGTGCATGTTTTCTCTTTGAATATTTCTGAACAATGCATAATTTCTTTGAAAATCTGTTTCATTCAGTGTTTTTCTTCTCAATAATGGTTTGAGTAAAGATTAGCTCCACCTTTTCCAAAGAGGACCAAACTTTCAGAAATCCAAATTACTAAAGTATGCTTTTTGGGGAACACTTTGGACACCTTTTGGTGATAGAAACGCACCTTTACTGATTCAAACCTGAATGATATAATGAAGAATATGACAAACAACAACAAAATAAAACCATAACCAAAGTGCATTATGGCTAAAGAAAAGTTTAAAATATTGGCTTTAATCTTGGTATTGAAGGAGTAACTCTTTCCAATGTAAATGAGATAAAAACACATTCATAGTTTAATGATTTTGCTTAAATTTCAGAACAAACACCTTAAAACTGCAGCTATCACTCGGACAAATCATAGTCGGTCAATCATTGCTTTCTCTTTCTCTCCTTTAACTATATTTGCAAAGAAAAATGACACATAACCACATCTGCCATGTTTATTTTGGCTTTTTTTTAATTAATGGATGACTTTAAAACCATACTGCAACTTTAAAGGAGCAGTATCCACACATTTTTCATCAGAAAATACTATATTATCATCCTTCTGGGAGCTGGGATTGGCTGAGAGCAGTCGAGAGAGCACTTGGTTAACACAAACATTCAGATCTGGACCGTTCCCGAGGCCCACAGGTTTGGAAAAAGGGATTATCAATGTGTGACAATTAAGTTAAAAGAACAAAAACAGGTATTTAATTTGCTGTGGAGGCTGTACAAACTTTCAAAATAATGCTTTTAGGCTTTTTCTGACGCACTGAGAAAGGTCAAAGTAAAGTTCTGATGTGAATATGAACATGAGTGACATTAACCAAGAAATAAATGAATATGAAATCACAGTCGAGGACAAGTTTAGGTCATTAAACAGTGGCACAGAGGGACATATCCTCCTCCTCCATAAACTACGCCCATCTCCGACGCCTCTGATATTACACTCATTACACTTTGTCTTTTTAAACACACACACGGTAAAGTCTGAAATCTAAACTCTGAAGACCGCCAACACTCTGGGCCCTCATTCATTATGCAGATTTGGCTGTAA